>JAZFAU010000410.1:0-183409 GCA_037178615.1 Dione vanillae
TTTCCATTCAGTCTGAACATTTTGCTTGACAGCCGTTAGACAATACCGTCTATCCATTTAAAAGTAGAAACGGCCTACTTTTGTTACGTTGATAATTAATTGTATGTAGTATTATATTTTTCTAGTAAAATATTTGAGTAATAAATTAAAATATTCTGTATGACGAATTCACAAAATTATTTGTTCAGGTAATAATACGCCGTTGTACGTTTAAAGCGTTGAGACTCAAATGTACGTGTTGTAATAATACTTGTATTGCGGCGATGCGAGTGTAATTCTAACTCCCACGACTACTTAATTAAGAGGAAACCAGACGTTCGTGCGGTTACTTGAATACTGTTGAGCAACCTGTTGTGGTTGTGAGGTTAACCAAATCATAGCTTTAAATGTGTCATTTGAAAAGTTATTATTTTATATGGAAATTACCAATAAAATTTATTTTACGACCGTCGTTACGTAAAGTAGTTCCGTCACGCAACACGCAATGACTCAAAATGAGGCGTAGCGTGCGAAGCGAAATTTCTTACATCGCATCTGTCTACCCTGTACTACGTTAGCAACAGCGAGAACTTATGTTTTAACGTCAACGTCAAAAATATCTCTGCCATTCAATAAGAACAAAACTTAAAAAAAATTAGCCCCTTTTCTGGAATTTAATTACGTATGTTTTTGTACTTAACATTAAATTATTTTAGAGCTGTATTCACTGTAACTATTTGACCACTAATTAAAGTGTACAAAGTCAACCTAACACCAGCCAGCTAACACTACTCGTATATTGTGAGCTTAAACAGCTTATTTACAATTTACTGTAATAAGTAATAAATTCAAGCTAAGTTCGTATTAAGTAATCATTACAGCGCGAATGAGAGGTCGTGATGACGTCACGTCAGTCGGAGCTGGTAATGTCTGTTGATAGGCTATTTGGTTTAATCAATAAAATATAAAAATTGAAATTAGCTCTTCTTTTCTTTTACCAAAGCTTTTACATACATAAGATTAGGTAAAAATTTGTAAAACATAAAACCAAGTATAAAGCACGAAACGAAATTACCGTGCGCTTAGTGCGACGTCGTTTACCCGCAGTCCACGAACTCTTTGCCAAATACCGCCGCCGCCTTTAGTGCCGCGACGACACCTCCGAGCGCCGCCGCCCCTCTACCGCCGCGCGCCCTGTAGCTAAGTGCATTCATATATGATAGGTACTCTAAATAGATGCCTTTGTACTATTTGGCAAGAGGACACTTGAAATAATATATTCGTAGTTATATTTTGATTTCAAACAAATGATAAGCCGTCTTGAGATGTAGATAGGTTTAAATATTAAATAAATTAAATATCATTGTTGGTCTTAATATAAACAAAGTATGACGATATCTTAAACTAGGTGCTTTGGACAGCTCATAAGTAAATTAAATATCACATCTAAAATGTTGTCAAGGAAAATAAGAAATGTGTGTATCGTATACATAATTGTGTAATGAATCTGATTCCGATATGATATTGTATTATATATTCAGATGTTTATATAATATCATCGTCGCATCAACAATACCACTGGTTATATTAATCCGAATAACTACATAATATCTGTTCAGTTGACACGTGACGGGTGATGGCGGGAAGCTGGTTATGACGTTGTGTGTGAACAATGTAGACAATAATGGTGACTGGATACGTATATACAGACAGACGTACATGCATACTACATATATTTTAAATTAGGTATATTTTAAAATCTCTACGTATTGTAATATTTTGAAACTTTTACTTGATTTAGCAAAATACATACTTTTTAGTGGACGTAAAAAATAATCTTATAACGAAAATCGTCCAAGCTTCACGATCATTAATCCAAGTCAAGATGGCTTTGTAATTATATAAATTAATTTGATTTGAGAACATCGTGATGTAAGACAAATATTTGATTATATGTGTGGTGGTAGGGGGTTCAATTTCTGCTCCAGAAATGCTTCTGCTTTCCCTAAACGAAAGACATAAAAGTCGCATAATCCAAGAGCACATTTTATTCTGAGTAAAAAGATATAAATAATGAATATAGTTTTATTGCAATGTCTAGGCATTGTCTAGAACAAGGAAATATTTCCTAGTTCCTACGTCTATGCAATCATATAAATCTACTTTCATGTAATATCCAAAATGGTTTGTTAATAGTACAAATGTAGTATAAAAGGTATGGACCGTGTTTCCATAGTGTATGTAGAAGAATAGTAATAACAATGAAAATGCGTAAAGTACGATGTAAAAATAAGTTTCCAGAATTTACAGTTAACATATGATGTATATTCCTATCAATGGAAGTCTACAGTTGAAACAATATTTCTTTCATTCAGCCTTTTATTTCCAGTATATTGAAAGCAAAAACTCCAAGCATAACTTAAGTAGGGATCTAACTTTAACACAAGCATATCCCAAACAGTCCCAAGAATAATTCTCTTTGATATCATTCTTATATATTTGTTCATACATTGGTTGGTTGCAATTTGCTGGTCCACTTACCGCGGGTCTGGAAATATTTTATAAAGTCAAAGTCAAAGTCAAAACAATTTTATTCAAAATAAGAAGTACAAGCTTCATTTTTTGAACGTCAAACAATCAATTTAATTTACCACCGGTTCGCTAAAGTTAATGCCTCAGACCTGAGAAGAACCGGAAATACCGTAGAATCGACGGGATCCACAGTTTCACCACTCAAAAGTACATCGGCTTTAACAGTTTTTGTATTTGGCGTTCTGAATAATACACATTTAGTTTTTTTACTATTCAGTAGTAAGTTAATCACTAAACCAATGTACTATTTTTGAGAGAGCATTGTTTACATCGTCATAGACGTTTAGTTGTCTTTTCATTTTAAAAATTAATGAAGTATCATCAGCAAACAATACTATCTCATGGTCCCTTCCAACTAAATGAGGCAGATCATTTATATAGATTAGAAATAGGAAAGGACCAAGAATAGACCCTCGTGAGACCCCCATACTGATTAATGAGCCAGGAGATTTCTTGCCATTCACCTCAACCCTCTGAACTCTTTCAGCTAAATAAGAGGTCAGAAGATCGAGATCGTCCCCTTATGCCGTAATGGTGTAGTTTCATGACCAATGTGGAGTGCTGGACGCAATCAAATGCTTTGGATAAGTCACAGAATATACCAAGAGCGTCCTGTGACTCCTCCCAAGCCTTGTAGATACTTTTTATCAGTCCCACTCCAGCATCGGTAGTAGAACGACCTATAGTCGTAGGTATCTTGGTTAGTCAAATAAAAAATAATCTACGATGACTTTTGTCTTAGTATTTAAATTAATTATTGCCTAGTACTTGTACGTGAAGAACGTCGGACTAGTGAGTCAGACAAATAGAGGAGCATTGGCTAAATAATGAATACGAGTAGTTGGCATTTCAGCGTGATTAATCAGGTAGGGCGGTTTCTCTTCGGAATAGGGTGCTTCTGAATACATATAGTAGGTGAATTATATTTGTATATATTAGAACAATTATTATGCATGTATAACATATGAATTAAGAAAGGACCGACGTGGGAGGCACAGAGGAACACTGTACGTGCGTGATTTAGAGCTCAGTGTTGAGTTCCGACATTCTGAATGCAGTATGTCAACATTGAGCGAACGTGAAGAACGAAATGAAATTAACATAAATATATTAAGAAAAAATCATTTCCTACGTAAGGTTTCTCTATTTACTTTGCTTTCCATGTTCCATATTTGATTTAGAAAAACAGTTTTCATATTATTATCATTGCGTTCATATTCCCATAGACTTTAGGCGTGGGAAATCCTTTTCAAAAAATATATGAAAAACGCATATAGAACTTTTAATGTAAGCATTCATAAAAATATAAATTTATATATTTTACAAAGCCATGTTTTCACATCCTTACATACATTTCTAGTAAAGAGTTTTAAAGTTGTCTTAGTTCTACATGTAGCGCTTTCAAATTGCATTTGTATGTTTGAAAAGACAAAAAATGCATGTAATACGCAAGCATACACGCAAAGTGAGTGTTTGTGTAACAGGAAAAGCTTTACGTTGCATGGTTTTAATTGAAATGAATATGAAGCGTTCAACGCCGCGGCGTGCATAACTACACTTTTAGTTCTTTGACTCATAAACAATTTGAAAACTGTATTATTTGTGTGTATATGTTATGAATACATACACTTAAATATAGTAGGAAGTAGAACTTTACATCTATTTAACAAATTATTATATAATAATAATTAACCAAGTTAGGACAGTAAAAGTATTTTAAAAACGATTATACGTTGTCAGTAGTCATCAAAGCGCTATACAACGCGTGTAGTAAAGACAAAATCCTGGAAGAAGAAGAAAGGAGTAAAATAATCAATACTTTGTATACGTTTATTAAAAATATACATATGTACATAATATATATAAGTAGCATTCTAAACACGTCTCAACCCAAAATAAAAACATGCTGTAAGAAAGTGAAAGCAAGCAAAATTGTATTTCCTTGATAAGAGTCAGATCATTCGACCTATTGTAGCGAGTCTGAGCACGCGCTCGGAAATAATAAGGACCGATGAAACTGAGCTTCGGAAAGCTCGCCAAGTGATGGTTTAGACGCTGTGTGGAGTGTTCAGTGGGTTCGAATACTTTACTAGACACACTCAATTTTCAATTTATTTAGCATTTCAATTTTCAATTTTTATGAAGATGTATAGTAGCAAGTCTGTATGTATTTATTTAGTGTCTACGTCCTATGTGTATTGAATAACAATTCAAACATTGTTTATTTTTACGCTATTTTCATATTTCCTGCCTCTCGAGTCGGATAACATATTCATTAAGGAACGCGTCGCCAAAAGAAATTAGAAAATCACAGACGGTAGCAATGTTTATATGTAAGCTTGAATAAAATGTTATCTTACACAGTAGTCTCCTCTATGTATTAGTTTATATTTAAGTTTACATGTGTGTATGGGTACATGTATAATATTCCATCATAATATAATTTGAAATCACAATATGAATATTTCAGCAGTACTCACATCCCCGCAATAGACACAGGTTAATGTACCATTATTTTATTTGATGAATGATATATTTATTTATACATAGATACAATATGTTTTATACAATAGTTACTTAATGAAAATTTATATTGAATTTAATTCAATTAAATTCAATATAAAATTAATAAATTAGAAAATATTCATATTGACATTCAATTTAAACTCCTCGTAAATAAGCTTAGGAGGATCTTCCGTACAATATAATAGTTGTTGACGGAAGTTGGAATTAGCCAAATGTACTAAATACTCAATTTGCTTTACTTTTATACCGACTTTTATTTCAGGTTTCCTCAGAAGGCTTTATTTGACGGCTGTGAATTAAATGCTTTCTCACTAGTTGTACGCTCTTTGAATTACCCAACTACATATAATATGTATTAAAGATGTCGTAAATCACGCGAAGAGAACTCGGATAGATAATAATCTGCCTGTTATATCCATTTTAAGAACACTGTTTGTAGGAATTCAATTCACTTTGTCTAATTAAAGTCACAAAGAAATAATTACAAAGAGAAGATCTCCCTAGATAACACGAACAAGAAAAACAAATTGCATAAAGCGTATAAGAAACGTAAAAAGCTCGATGAGAACGAGAGTAGGTTTAGTGGTCAGAGCGCTTGGACGGAGTTCAAGAGACTTGGGTTGATCCCTCTTACATTAAGTTTCATAGGTTTCCATAAAACATTAATTTTCCTAAATGTGAAATAATATATAAATTTTAAAACAGAAACATACTAAAATCATTTTATTAGTATTTACTTTCTTTGATTTTCAGTGAATCCAGAAGTAAAACAGTTTTTTATTGCTAGTTTAGTTAATGGAGGACTGTGAGTGTCTCACGATGCACGTGTGGAGCTGCTGTTCCACCACATTACTAGATAATGCTCTTACTGCGCCTTATATGGCTGTTTATTTTATTTTTATCTTAGCGAGATGCTGTAAATAGAAACTAAGAGAAATTTTCTACTCGTTTGTTCCTTAAAGAAAATGCCTTTGACCAAATCAATAATATCTGCTACACAAGATAGAAACGCAGAAACTAAGCAACGGAGTATCTTCACACCTAGGTTCCTATGGCTTCTGCAGTTCCCTCTGCCAACCCTGCCATGTGCAGGATAAAGCGTGAAGACATAAAAGAAAACAAATATGACGAAAAATTATCTTAAATAATTTTTTATTTTCTTAAATAAATTTGTTTATTTAAATAAAGGCTTATTTTCATGTACCTGTATAGAATAGGTGTGTTATTGTTGCAACCGATATATTTTTTCACGAGAGGTCGCATAATTTGAGATACGAGCGCCAAAGTCGAATAATTTAAAACTTTTTTGTATAAAAAGTTATGCGTTACGTTGTTACTTAGTACTGCGAAAAAAGTGAAATTTAATCAAAACTTACACAACAAAAATCATGTCGGCCGGTGTAATTGTAACTAAGAAGCGTAAAGTAGTTAAGTAGAGTGATGTCTGCTGCAACTTTACACGAAGACTTGCTAGCATAGAGACATTCTATACTTATGTAATGAATAATGGATAAACACAAGTTTACTTAGCTTTTGAATAAATTGCGATATTAACAAGTAAATACGCAATAATAGACAAGGAGAGAATAAAGTTACGTTCTAGTGTATCTATACCATAAAATATATAGTGCCTAGAGTTTTACGGACATCTTGGCAAACTTGTTTCTTACACAGAGGCAACCTAGTGTTAAGACACTCTGATCCCCGCAGTCCACCATGCGATGTGAAATAATTCAGTCTTCCCGAGTGGGAATTGAATTCACAACCGTCATGTTTACTCACAGATACGTGTACATACAGATGTATATGTAGCCTAAAATGGAGCTGCAACCTAACTTTGAAGCTAAAAGTTTTGATTTGTATAACTACGACCGTCTGGTAGTTACGAAGCGAAACACAACTAGAGCTACATACATTGTATCAAAGTATAATTTGTTATTACTTCAAATACATCAAAGCTATAGAATCAAATAAGTGTTAAGACACTCCATTGTCGGCTTCTCATTGTACCAGGAAAAGAAAATAAAAATAATTTATTTCTTCCGATTGGGTTGAACGTACTACCATCACGTTTACAGTCAGACACTGTCCCACTGCGCCGTTATGTCTTCTTCCTTAAATTTATATATCAAATAATTATATAGCTCTGTGGGAATTACACGCTTTATATCAATAGTATTTGCTTGTTTCGTTCCCTCGAACTATTGGTTATCCCTAAATGCAACGTTGTAAGCTGGAGTACTAACTCCTGTGTGCTTGGTGTAATTTGTACAAAGTATTAAAAATTTAAATAAATATACGTTAAATGTTATGTTTTCTTTATAAATGAGAAAAAATACAACATTATTTCAAAAATGGGATCAAATATCTATTCTTAACGTTAATTGTTCAACATTGTCGTGTTTCAAGGAACAGTAAGAGTATGAAGACTGCCTTTTGTATTAATTAAATGTATTGAAGCGTAAAATTTGTGAATCGACGCCATCTTGCGTCCCTTCAGATCGCGTCGGTTAGGTCGCTTACTGAATTGTAAGCGATGAACAAAATATTAAAAAAACTTATTCAATATTATTTTTTTCATTTTCTTATTTCTACTATAGCTTGTAGTATACTTCCTACTTTAACAAAGTGGGTTCATCTTAAAGTGTCTAGAAATTGAAAGAAAAATCTAGAACTGTCTCAACAATAATTTGTTTGTTTGATTCCATTTCACATATTATACTAATGTGTGAGACTGAGATGTGTGGACAATAAAGTCAAAGTACAGCACATAGTCGCAGTCGCAGTGGAGCTCCCACCCGCTGTCACCAGTCTCACTGACGCTAACGACGTCTGTCCGTCACAGAGTGACAATGTCCTTAACTGCTTCCTAATCACTTAAATTACTAGAAAAAGGTCCTCATTTTTGTTAAAATAATAACATATTTACTTGAGAGTATGTTTGTTTGTTTGTGGATACTAAGTAGTTCGTATGTAGATATTTCAGTACAGTTGGTGTAAGGTAGGTGTAGGTAGTGAGCAAAGTTTTGATAGATATTGTATTATAAGATTGAATAATAAGTACCGTTGAGTGCGACTTGAGTGGTGCCGCAGAGGCGTAAGCGTCTGCGTGTAAACGCGACAGTTTGAGGGTTCGATTCCCACTCGGGGAGGACGGGTTTTTCTATTTCCATTTTCTTCGCTATGGAAACAGGATAACTCCGCCACTCAACACGCAATGCCTCAGAGAAGGCGGAAAGCGAAAACGGATAAAGCAACGGAGTGTCTTAACACTAGATTCCTGCGGTTTCTGCTGTTCCCTCTGCCTACCCTGCAATATGCGGGATAAAGCGTAAAGTTAATCAATTTTTTTTTATTTTATTACAAAATAAAAATTAACTTACATATTCTAGTTCCTCGAGATATCTGTAGGTACTGCCTTTTAGAAACAAGAAACGCTGTTCTTACTTTTAATGACTTGTAACGTCCAATTAAGTAAACTTTGTATCGCCACTTCGCCGTCCCTTCGCGTTTCATTAAAATGCTATTTGCTTCTTCCTCTTTTGCCTCGAGTGTCAGAATTCTATACAAACTGTTTCTAAGAGTCGCCAAAACACATATTCTGGGAAAATCACGGGATGAGATTGTTATCTCACTTCCAAGAGACAGAAGTGCCCCAGAGCTCGAGTCAAGACTTAAATTCCATAAGCAATTTATGATAGGAGCACAATTTAGTAAAGTAGGGTTAGGATCAAAGAGGAAAGTCCAAGACACATACACATAATAAAATCTTTTATTCGGCAAGACGAGAACGATAAGTATAAGGTGCACGCAATGGGCTTAGAAATGCAAAATGAGTGGCTAACTATAGGAGAATTCTGTATCCCTTTAGCTTTAAAATGGCGCACCCTAATTCACGACTGGTCTCCAGCACTGTTAAAATTCTACCTGAATGCGTTCCAAATGACTCTTCCACATCAAAGTAATTTAGTGAGATGGGGTAAAGCTACCGATAAATCTTGCTACATCTGTAAAGAGGCAGTGGGGACAGCTAAACATATGCTGGTGGGGTGTAGGGTACTCTTTGATAGTGGTCATTACTCGCGGCGCCATGACTAAGTACTGGAAATCATACGTGAAGCCGTTAGTCTTTCAGTAGCAAGAGCACAGAGAAATATAACAACCAGCAAACGCTCAATAGAGTTTGTGAAAGAAGGTTCTCATAAAAAACCTATACAAAAGCCTTTCTCCATATTAGATCCAGCTCCTGATTGGACACTTGTGATGGACACGTATGAGAAACAGTATAGAATCCCTGAGGATATTTGTGTTTCGTCATCCAGACCGGATATTTTTCTATATTCTCGAAGCCTAAAACGCGTAGTACTGGTAGAACTTACAGTTCCTTGGGAAACAAATATCCCGAAAAGTAACCACCTTAAACTCAACAAGTATTTCGATCTTACAAACGAAGTGACCAGGAATAGGTTTAGAGCTAGCTTATATGCGGTTGAAGTAGGAGCGAGAGGTATAACAGCGAAATCTCTCTATAGTTTATTAAAAGATCTCGGCCTGTCTAGAACTATCACAAATTCATTTCTAGAACGCACTTCGAAGGCGGCTTTGGTAGAATCATTTAAAATTTGGTTAGGTAGTGGGAGGAGCTCGGACAGTGAAGGTGAGCGTTAATGCATTTTAAAGGGGCCCCTTTAAACCTACACTTGGGTCGCAAGTCCCAAGCGCTGCTCGGAGCTCATCTTCCTACAACACGATGGGCCCGGCACCCGCACGGTGAATCCATGGAACGCTAAGTTGTTTCTTCTCTTCTCTGAAGACAAACTGTATAATGTAAATTTATATATTATTTGTTAAGTATAGTATACTTGTTATGAAACAATTTTCTTACAAAGGAAGTGAGACAATGTATAACAATATTTCTAATACCCATATATATTGGGACAAAGTAAGGTATACGAGTACCTGCTGCTGACCAGGGATTATATATAAATGAGGTAGAGAGACACCATCTGTTGGATCCCACAGACTACACAACACGATGTCATGCTCAATTCCTGTTGTTCTCACAATTATTTAATATTAAAAATATATCTTGCCTCTAGAGAAATAAAATAAATTTATCTTTGCTCTTTCTTTATCTGTGAGACCGTAGCGCGTGGAAATATAGTTAAAGTTCTGACGCGGCGATTATTCTTGTTCTTTCAAACAACATTTATTTAACAGTTACCAATAGAATTTATCTTTTCTGTAATGTCATTCACTGTCCTGTCCTGTGCATGGGAATACATATAAGTAACGTATTCTCTCTAGCGGTTTGGTTTGATTTGAATGTTACAGTTTTGTCATATAATTAGGGCATTTTGATGTAGCTAGAACGTGCTGTGAGAGAATATCGTGAACAACACTCGACGGAGTCGATGCGGTAGACAAGAAATTTTACTCAGCCGTGGAAGCTTGTCAGAGATCCACATTTTAGACAATATTACTAAATAATATTTCAATATGGGCTAACTCCCTATTAGCTTATTGTTTGTTTTGTTATGTTTGATGCAGTATTTAAGACTAAATATAGTCCTTTATAAGAATATCATATTATAAAGTTATAAGTTTATATAATTTAAATTTATTAATATTTATAATTTAAAAATTAGTCAGTAATTTCATCCAGGCTATGGAATTATTTGCCCGAGTCTATCAAGAAAGTTCCAGGGAATCTTTCAATCGTCAAGTAAAACGTTTGTTTTTTCAGTTTCATAACAGTTGTACAAACTGAATTGTGTTATTTATTGTTTATTAAGTATTTAATAGTTTTAATTATAATTATGTAGCTCATATTTATTTAATTTTTTATATGTATTATTTGTATCCATTTATCTTTTATAGATATTATATATTTTTGTATATGTATGGTCATATTTATGTATTGTGTATATAAATCATTAATATATTTAATTTCTGAGAAATGACAGTTTTGGCACACCTCAACTTTTATTTCCCACATGACAGGTTGGCTAGAGAATGCTTTGTAGCATTAAGCCCGCCTTTGTACATGTTTACTCCTTGTATAGTGTGCAATAAAGGATAAATAAATACCATAAAGTTAAAGTTAAAGTCACCATTGGTATCACTGTTATACTATGTGTATGTCTCTAGAACTATTCTACTAAAATATTGTAAAATATTTGAAATAGTATATTTATCATTATATTTACAAAACCATATAGTTGGTAAAAGCCAACATAAATTGAGCGGCTATCAATTAATGATATTTGTAATAGAAATATTTTGTTTATAATCATGTAAGCAATTTCAATAATTTCATAAGCAGAAACCGGAAATTACTCTCGGAACAATTCTAGGAAGGACCTCATAAAAAGTTTGAGCTATTCAAAGGTTTACACGGCGACATTTACACCAGGAGGGAATTTGTGGCGGCCAAAGTAATTTGTGAAAAAGTTAAAATTATACCGTTATATATTTAAATTCGGCATCCTATAATATTGAATACATAGTGCTCGTCATTAATTTTGTCTGCTAGAGTGACTTCTCTTAATGCTTGATGCCGGGGCTTGGTGGTAAGTGCTTGGTGCTTGGTATGTGGTGCTTGGCGCTTGTTGCGGGTTACCGATTTGATTTTGTACGCTTATTCACGAATATTGTAGTTATTGGTCGTTTTGTAATTGTTTGGTACACTTACTGAGTATACAAGTCACGCAACTCAACGCCGCGCTTCGTTTTACCAGAAATACTCAAGATAATTCCATTGATCCACTTATCTCTACGACGGTCTTTTTTTATTTTATATATCAAGTTAGTTTTCTAACTGACCTGCATTGTAATCTTACAGTAGTTATAATTTGAAGTAATGGTACGTTCAAACACAATTGTCCCCATAATGGACGGTAATGGGCGTCGCTGTTTCAGTCGTAGCGGTTTGTAACGACGTTACCGCCTTTAGAACGACCTTCTATATAGATAAGAAAAGTAGAGCTTTGTTTAAACCTAATTATACTCAACGCATGCTCGTGTATAAAGATATTCTGTATATTCATAAATATTTAAGAAGCCATTACACAATCTACTGTTATAAAAACTTCTAAAAAGGTAAAGTCCAAAACCCACCACGCCAGAGGACATCTAGACAACCAGCGCGAGACAGCTCAGAATCCGTTGGAGGTAGTTTGATAAAATAATTAAATCAACCGTACAGATGAATGCCACCTTATTATACGCGCCGGTCGTGACTATGGACATGAGATATGTCATCAGAATTCGAAACGTTGAGTTTCCGAAAATAATGTAAGTATATGACATTGACTTAGTTAAATTGTTTTATTTCACGTGAGAAAACAATCAAATATCATATTATATGTCATATATTATTATGAATAATAAAAAAATATTTAACATTTAACGCTGCATTTTTTATAGGACAAAAAATAAAAAAAATATATAAGTTAATACTTATCGAGATAATTCTCGAGTGAGATTTATTCGCTGTCCTACTGAGGTAGGCCGACATCAAAATTAATGTTTACTATAAAATTATTAAAATAATTGAAATATAATAATTATATATCTGAGTAAGAATCGAACCCACAGTTATCGTGTATACATTGACAACGCCCCATTCCTCGGTGAAGGCGATCAGATATCTATAAATACATATTTATCAGTAAGTACAGGTAGTCGCTTCTTGTCCTCAGATCTTCTAAAGCGAGTACTAAATCTCGTTAAAAGCGACCGCCCGTCTATGAATACACAATGAGGCTTAGAGGTTTTATCATTTACAACAACTTTGTTTTTGCTTATTCTGAAAGCTATAAGCTAAGCTAATAAGCTTTTAGATTTGTTATGTAGCGAGACATGCAATATTTATATCCCGAGATCTAGCGTCCATTATTATTTAGATATATGTGGATATGTGTCGGTTGTGGACTCGAGTCCCACTCGGGGAGAATAAATTATTTAATTTCGTCGTTCTTGTATCAACATAAAGCGCAGCGTTGGGTCCCGTCTCTCCACACGTAAGATCTACTTCTACTACTTTATTCATGTTGCAGTGTAAAGCTATATTTATATAAATGAACCTGTATGTCTAATCTGAATATCTAATACCGTTAAAATATATATGCCAAAATCAATATACATTTTATGATGAGACTGAAAGACTGAAAGTCTCTACAATACTGAGTGTTAAGTTATTTTTTAATTATTCAAACAAATAAAACCAACTTGTAAAGTTCTCTATTGAACAGATGTTAGATGTTACTTTTAATTATAAAAAATGGTATTCCATAAAATCAAGAGTTCTCAAAAGTTGTTATTGGAATTGCGTATGGAATTTTTTTATTTAAATTTTGTATTGACCATCGCACGAATATAACTAATTAATATTAGTTTTGAATTTTCATTATTAACATGGCCTCCTAAAATCAAAACTCACTTAGCGTAAGCATATACAAGTGACTTGTGTAAACAAATATTATTTCCAGCGAGATTCAAACATACATTTACATATCGCGACGCGATATACGTACATGTTGGTACTTAGCATGAAATGAAATACAAAGTTATATTTACTTTGTACTAAGTTAAACTTAAGCTTATTTTTTTAACTTTTCACAATGGGAGAGCGGGTGACTGTGAAGCGATAGCAGTGAGTTCGAAATCTATTCGCCGAAACTATTATCATTTTTATTGATCCAATGCTCTGAAATAAAAACTGACAACAGTAATTCTTAGCTCAGATTTCTCCACATGTATTCAACCACATAAACTTGTCTATGCATACAATAAAAAATATGAATTGAAATAAAAAATACACATGTCAAAACTTCCCATTGATACTTCAAATAAAGAAGTAAATTTAATTTTCATGTAAACGATCACAGTAAGTAGATAGGAGAGAATTAACTACGAACACTGTGTATTCAATATTATAGGACGCCGAGTTAAATCGACTCTCGCGTCATTGTTTGTTCAACAAACCGAAGGAGCTCCTTGTTTTAGTTACGGAGGCAATTTACAGTTTAATGGAGAAATTAATTTGCTATCATGTTCCTGATAACAGATAACAATTTATATAACAATTTACAGCTTTAATTTTGAATTTTAACATAAGCATAAAATATTGAAGATTAGGATTATATATTCTATATATAATGTTAATCTTAATTATAGTATCCTCTGTAGTCTGAGTTACTCGTAAGCACAGCAAGCGAGGCACATTGGTATTCCTAAGTTAGGTAAATATGTATGTGCGCGGTGAAGTTTTATAGAAATTGAATTCTGTACTTCAAATTAACTCTTCTGGAGCTCCCGCCTCCCTTACTTTACACACGAAATGTACTTAAACTTAGTTTTAAGCTGATATATCTTGAAATTTACGTTGGTGTTCAATTTACGTTGGTGTACAATATTACAATTACAGATTTCATTTCATGTTAAATGTTCTGTAATCCCTCGTATGTACAAATATTTGATTCTCATTTATTAAATAATCCAGTTTTATTTCGTAGCACGGCTTCTACGTAGTTCCTTCGCCCGCGGCTGGCGACTGTTGAGTCAAAGCTTGTTCATATTGACTAGCGTATCGCTCGCAGTTTCGTCTACTCGAATTACGTTGTTACGTTTTACAATAATATTGAGAGCGAACACAGTGTGTTATACACACACCAGCAACCAGCTTGCAGCTATTGTCTACAGGAATGTTTAATTAATCTATTAGGCGATTAAAGTAACACCCACTTTTGATAAAGCTTTTATATGCTATAATATGCTTATAGCATTTTCTTAAAACAATAGACATAGTATGTGTAACGCTGGCTCTGTAGTTTAGATGGCTGATAACTTTCAATTTGTCGATTTTCCGATTCTTGAGAACTTTTCAATTGTGTTGTTTTCGTAGTAAACTCATTTACTATCGCCATTGCATGTTGTTATACCTATATATGACATAACATAAATAGTCCCTCACTTTACTTTTGCATTACACAGAAAAGAAATTCTTATTATTTTATTTCTCTAGCAATTATAATAATTCTCCCAAAAACGAACTATTTAATAAAAACAGATATTATATTACTCACATATTTTTAAGTAGATAAAGAAAATTCCACTTATAATACAATATCCAAGTATAAAAGCTACTATTGTAAAATGTACAACAATATGGAACATCGTCGGCGGTGAAACGTCAAGAAATAAAATCAAAAGCTCATCTGAGCCCTCCCATATCTCATATCTCACATCGCACAGACGACCTCGTACATCGTAAGGCTGACCTTCGTGATGCAGTGTTATAATACTTGTTACATTCATTCTATTATATAGAAAATCATGAATTAAAAAAATAACTTTTAACCATTTATAAAAGTATTTTTATATAATCTGTATTAGATTTATGAAAAACCTTTTTATCAACAGACAGTACAAGTAGGTATATGCTATATGTACTGTTACAATATAGCTTTCCTTTATTGTGTAGCTTCACGCCATACACCACACGTAGTGCAAAAGGAGTACTGTTAAAAAACTTCGTTGAAGGAATAGAGGAGAATGACAATAACATATTTTCCCTCTCTCAGTGGGAATCGAACCCACATACATCGGTATTCACATTTAGATTTAGACGCTGTGTCTTGATGGATTCAAGTTAAAATAATAAAAAAAATATAGAAGCTACTCATTCGACAGATGGAATAAGCACGTTTCTTTCAAAGAGAACTACATCCTACTACTGCTATACTTAATCAAATTTACCAGAATTATATAGTAATTTCATATAAATCTTTCATTAAGAAAACTCTTCTCACTACGAATGAAACGACCTTATTATAAACCTTGTGTTTACTTCTGTTGAGAGGAGATAAGAAAAGCGGCAGTTCTCTTCACTGTCTATACGAGTGTGGGTCAAGAGCAGACAGTTCGTGACCAGTCAGAGTCTGGAGAATAGATAGTTCTAATCCACATTCTGTAAGCTATTAATTGCTTTTATGAGCTGTTATGTAAGCTATTTTTATCATATTTTGCTAGACTATTGAAGGCTTGAAAAATATTCGATTTGATCTTATTTAGACAACTTGGATACACATAATATTTATTGTCCGTGGTATCGTTTACTTAAAAAAGAAAACAATACTACGAAAGTGTTACGAGTGTTAAGAATAAAAATCTCCCCCTAGTTAAGCTTTAACTTAAGAAATATAAATATTGAATATTTTCATAAACAGGCGTTTCATCTTTTTTATATTTATTGGATACTGTAGATTGGTGGACGGACTGTTGTGATATTTAACACTTGGTACCTTATATTTATTTTTAGTTTTTATTTGTACTTTTACCGAAAATATTGTTATTCCTTTACAATATAAAACCCTTCAACTTATTATATGCTTCACTTATTGAAACTTTTTATGTGTTTCATTCCGTAAATAAGAGTGCTTTAGAATAGATAATGGGCCGCGAGGCCTAGACTTGAAAACTTCAAATAGTTACGAAAATCGAACCCACAGTCGTCACTTGTCAAGAACCTTCAAAATGCATTATAACTACCTGATACTTCGTTGAATTTATAGTATCGTATAATACAGTATATTAGTTGGTACCTATCGTTTTAGGTCGGTGTCGGCCAACACTCTAGAGCGACACTTCACACGAACACCAGTAATGTCAGAGAGCACGCGGACTTGTTGCGAACTAGCAGCAGTGTGATCACGTAGTTACCTATTTACTCGAATTGAATCATTCTAATATAATATTAATTACATATTGTATTTAAATACGTTAAATATAAAACGTAAATTCTAAACTTCAAAACGGGAATTCCTACAAAAACACGTTCATTACTTAAAATTTGGCAACATTACTACCACCACTCACAAAGTCTATAAAGTGGAAAGTGAAGAGCGGACTATCTTTATGAAAATCTCTCGAACGAAACTCAATAATTCTCAAGTATATAATAAGAAACTCTGCAGAGTCACGCACTCGTAAGTGATTTACCTGCTATGATAGTATTTCATGTACGGTCTCTCATTCTCTGATTTTACGATGTCACATTTTTATGACCTAATGAGTTGTATTACATTCAAGTGCAGCGCTCAGCGTTTAAACCCTGGTCGATAAAATAGTAGATGTTTATAACAAAGAATACTTATATATTCTTATTCATAGTATGTACGCATCGTCGGTCGAGCAAAGTAACAAGGAAAAGATTAATTCCTTACCATAAATTAATAGGAAACGTCGAAGCATTAAATAAAATTTTTAATTACACCTTAAATGATTAATTATCTTTTTTTATTTTCCTCTCTCAGTCACCATTCAATAATATCGCTACAAACTTTGTCGTATCTGGAGTAATACTACTGTCGTCAAAACTTATAAAATGAAGCAATCACTGCCTGACTATAAGTTAATATGAAACTTTAACTTTAAGCAAATTGTATGCTACTGTTATATGTTTTGTAATTTGACGAAAAAATCCCAGCTCACTGATGTAGAAAAATAACAACGTATGCGTATACGTATGTGTATGACAGAGATATTTTCGACTGTTTTAACGAAATGTTAAAAAAACAAGAAAAATATAAGCTGTTGTTGTATATCGCTGTTGCTAACGTAGTACAGGGTAGATAGGTGCGATGTAAGAAATTTCGCTTCGCACGCTATGCCTCATTTTGAGTCATTGCGTGTTGCGTGGCTTTAAATTCAACAAATACTGGATACAAACTACATTATAAGAATAATTTGACGTGCAAAATTGAACATAAAATTGTTAATCATTTACTTTATATGGACGATATTAAATTATATGCTGAAACAAAAGAAGACTTAATTAATTTAGCAAAAGTAACAGAAACATTCTCAGAAGATATTTGTATGGAATTCGGGTTAGACAAATGTAAAATTAATGCAAGTAAAGCAGGTCAGAACTATATTCATGAATATCTACTGGCAAACGGGGAACATATAGAGTCATTATTAGAAAATGCAACTTATAAATATCTAAGTTCAAACATAGGTTAAATTCCATACTTAAATCAAAGCTCAACGCCAAAAACACTATAAAAGCTATTAATAGTTTTGCAATACCCACTCTTACATATTCATTTGGAATTATAGCTTGGAACAAAACCAAACTTAAAAATCTTCAGCGTATTATTAATACAACTTTGACTAGAAATCGTAAGCACCATCCAAGATCATGTGTACAGAGAATGACATTACAACGAACAGATGGTGGTAGAGGTTTAATAGATATTGGAAACTTACATAACAAGCAGATAGCAAGCTTAAGAAAATATTTTTATTCTAAAAGAAAAACATCAACACTACATGAATCCATAGTAGAAAATGATTTATAATCATTTTCTACTAAGTCCACTAAACCTTAAAGAAAATAGTTCAATAAACAATGAAAAGCAAATAGACAGACTCACCAAAATTCAAGAATGGGCCCAGAAATCTCTTCATGGAAGACATTGGAGCGACCTAAGTCAGAATTACGTCGATAAAACAGCGTCGAACGAGTGGTGATTTTTTTCCTGAGACTGAAGGGTTCATAATAGCTATACAAGACCAGGTGATAGAAACAAATAAATATCAAAAATATATAATTAAAAAGTCTGATATGCGAACTGACACATGTAGACGATGCAATAGAGCTTCAGAAACGATACAACATATAACCGGAGCATGTTCATCAATAGCCCAGACTGATTATAAGCATCGGCACGATCAAGTTATATTTATCATTCATCAAAAGTTAGCAATCAAATATAAACTTATATCATTACCACCAGTACCATATTACAAATACTCCCCGGAATCTATAATAGAAAACGACCTGTATAAATTATATTTTGATAGAGCGATTTTAACTGACAAAACTGTACCATACAATAGACCAGACATCACATTAATAGATAAATTAAACAAAACCGCATTTATAATAGACATTGCAATACCTAATTCGCATAATTTACAAAATAGTTTTTCGGAAAAGCTTGCTAAGTATGAAGAGTTAAAAGGTGAAATACTTAGAATGTGGAAATTGATGAAAGTAACAATAGTACATTATAGTAGTTATTTTTACCACAGGCGTTATTCCTAAGAACCTCCATCAGTCTATTAATACATTGGATTTGCATACACCATACACTTATGCTCTTCTACAAAAGGCAGCAATTTTAAATATATGCAGGATAGTTAGAAAATTTTTAAGCCTTCCAAATTAAAATGTTCATTTGTTTTTTTATTTGACAGTCCTAGTCCTGACCTAGGTCCGTGATTGTCAAAATACCGGTATATTCCGTATGCCGAGACTAGAAAGTATGACAATAAAAATAATAATAATAATAATAGAAAGTGATTTATAATAGAAAAAGCTTTTTTATATACAGAAGAAGTTTGAATGTCAAAGGCTTTATTTACCCCAAAAAAAAAAGTATTTCAAACAATCAAAATCCCATAACAAATGATGCATACCATTTTCGTTGTTGAACAACAACAGAAAGCTTTACAGACACTCTACTGTAAGCGTCGTTACGACTCACAATTAAACAGTGCGATGTGACGATTAAAGGGGCTTTTGATTAATATGCGTCTTAACTCGAGTGAAAGTAAAGACCTCTAAATCTGAAGTCCTCCAACCCATCCCCTCCCCACACCTTCTCTCTCCCTTGCTACCTCTATTACTGTTAGAATAAGTAAACAATATGAAATGTAGGGTAGCGAGGTCGCATCCCTGGTTTATACAAATGTTTATAGCTTTAATATGAATAGGCTAATATTATGGTAGTTGAATTGTGAGTTTACGCTCCTTAATTATGGGTTTCAATTTTTTGTCGTTGTATAATGCTTAATTAAAGTAACGTATAAAAAATAAGGATTTACACTCCATTCAATTCAACAACAGTTCTTTCCTTAACTTAATTCTATCTAAGTTAATCTAATATTATAAACTAAAAAACATAATTAAAACTAAAACACAATCTGTGCTAATTCAGCAGCAAGCAGCTACTCAACAATAAATGTATATAACATCAATATATAAATCGTTCAAGATTTAAACACAATGTTCGTATAACCAAAAATCGGTCGAGATCGTTTTTCATTTAGAAGCGGGTCGGCCGCCAGGGGACAGGCGTTTTATCTCGGTTTTATTGTTGAATGAATAAACTACATAAAAAGCTAGAAAAGCTCAATTATTATGATAGCGATAATATAAGAAAGAAGTTCACGAAATGTTGGCGGGCGGTCATCGTTGAGTACACGCAGATGAAGTGTGTATTGTAGTGGAATTAAATACAAGTAATTAATATATATATTCAAAGAAATTGAAGCATTAACACGCCAGCCAGTATCATCTTTGGACGGAGAAAGCAGGAATTAAGCAACGAAGCATTCACTTAAATATACGATTAACTTAATAATTACATATTATTGAATTTATGTTAATAAAATAAGTTAAACCATAATAACTAACCATAATTACTAGAAATAAAATCATAGAGTCAAACCATGTAAGGCTAATAATCGACATATTGGAAACAAACTGTCTTTAAAATACCTTAAATCCGCCTAATGCAATATATTTTCTAATATAAATAAATAAGAATACAATACACAAGTGTAAAGTAAAATGAGCGTTGAATCCTTGTACATATGATGTTCTTCAATTTACAAAAAGTTAAGCGTAAATTTCGATTAAAACTCAACAACGTAGCTTTTGTGCGACATAAATCCGATTAGAACGAGCCAGTGAATACGAGATGGAGCTTAGTTTCAGTCTTAGATCACTTTGTTTACTCACCAGAGGTGAAACTCGGCTTCTCCTCGCCCTCTTCACACAAAGTTAGTAATTTTGAAATACACTGTATTAGCGCAGGATCGTTTATTGTGGCTTATAATAGCGCAATATGATGCCATAAAATACTTACATTCGCGAATAAATCCTATGTCATAGTTTAATCACTTACTGTACGATTACAAGTAAAATACACATGATCCCACTAACTATTTACAATTAACTAGTATAAGTAGTTTGGTGACGTTCAATAGATGGAACTTAACATTTCGCGTAAATCTCAATCCCCACAATATTATTAACTTTTATTACCAAAACAACTCATTGCTAGAAACTTAACGATTAATTTCAGGTCAATGAACCCAAAGGGATTTAGTGGACTCGATCCCTCGTAAATAAAGTCGGAGGACCTTCGGTTAAAGTTAGCCAAAAGTAACAATAGGAAAATATGTTTGTGTATATATGTAATATATGTAAAGGTTACTTGTACTACTGATACGACTTAATTTGATATACAATAATAAAAAGCAGCAGTCACTTTATCGTATTGTATATTACATACCTACTCACAGAGAGCACATAAACAAGCGAGCTCTGCGTGAGTACACACGTTCAGTGCTGGCGTTAAGCTAAATATGCTATCGAAGGTACCGTGATATATCGGCGGCGGGTAATCCCCGCCATCCGGACGCGTTTACGGCTTTATTGGTGCTTCCACAATATGTCGGGATACTGGTATCGGCATACTAGATTCAACTGTTGTGCCAGGCGCTGTCTCACAATGGATGCGGTTGGGAAATATCTAACATATTAATCAGATTGAGCTGTGAATGATTTAAAATTGTTATTGATGTTTAAATGGGTCAAAAATCGGTCTACTAAATAGAAATTAGGGAATTAATTCAAATATCATTACAAAGATGTATGAATGTATGCGAGCTGTACACTTGTGTCAGAGCGCGGGGCGAGCACTCCGCGTGAGAGCGCGACGTCGCGTGTTTATGTCAAAACATGTCATGTCAGAACTTTGCTAATTATATTTATATTTCATATCAAAAACTAAACACAATTTAACTTCACGCGTGAATTGTTGATTGTTGTGTGGATATGAGAGGTTATATGTCTTGGAGGAGAATTGTTGTTGGAGTCTATCCCAAAGTCCATCACTCAGCAAATTGAGTCTCTTCACTTAGAAAGTAAATATGTATATTAAATAAAACGTTGAAAAATTAAAAATAGTAGATAATATTCAGTGAGTGTGTCTTGTGCAAGTTAAGAAATACTCGAATAAGTTGATCTAAATTATTGGATATAGTTTATTATATATGTATTTAAAGTGTGACTGATGATTACTTTATATTCAGTTAAATTCTAAATATGTAATATATTTTTTTAACTTCTTAGAAAAAATCCGCGTCCTCTCGCTCTTGTAGCGCTGAGACTATACGTCATACTTGTAAGTGAAGTCTTTGTCTGGAGTAATTCATTTACCTTCATAATGCTCTGCAATATACATCACCTTTACGTGCGTCGCGTCGCGGCTTGGTTAATATTCTAATGTGAGGAATGAGTATCTGTTATTATGAAATATACAAGGTAGTTAAGTAGAGTGATGTATCTCCAGCTGCTATAACTTCCCAATAATATTTAATTTATAGTGAGCGCCGTGTTCATGTAAGGAATGAAGGCTGAACATAAGTATACTTGTGTTTGGTCGAGGTGTGATATTAATATGTAACATGCGACGATCGACAAGTAGAGCGTAAAAATATAGAATGTTTAAAGTTTTTGGACATTTCGGACAGCTTGTTTTCCCACACAGAAGGAACGTAGTGTCAGGACACTCTGTTCCCCGCATTCTATTTTGCGAGGCCTTACGTGGTAAGTGTGAAGTAATTCATTCTCCCTGAGTAGGAATTGAACTCGCAACCGTCGTGTTTACGGACTGTATCTCTGCCAAATTATATACTGTACTGTAAATGTACACACAGATGTGTATGTAGCCTAAAATGTAGCTGCGATCTTACTTTGAAGCTAAAAGTTTTAATTTGTGTAACCACAACAATGTGGTAGTTATGAAGCGAGTTATAACGAGAGCTGCACACGTTGTATCAAAGTAGATTTTGTTATTATTTCAAATGAATATCAAAGTAACAGAATCAAATAAGTGTTAAGACACTCCATTGCCCGCTTTCCTTTGTGCCAGAACATAGAAAATAAAAATAATGTATTTCTTCCGATTGGAATCCATGGACCATCGCTCTTACAGTCAGACACTGTCCTACTGCGCCGCTTTGTCTTTTTCTAAAACTTTTATATCCAGTAATTATAATAGCTCTGTGGGAATTAGATGCTTTATACTAATAGTATATACTTGTTTCGTTCCCTAGAACTACTGGTTATCTCTAAATGCAAGGTTGTAAGCTCAAGTACTTAACTCCAGTGTATACAACACTAGGTATAATTAATTTGTATAAAGTAGCTAAATTCTGAAAACTTAAATAAATATGCATTAACTTTAATGTTTTCTTTGTAAATCAGAAAAATACAAAAGTATTAACATAAATGGGAACAGAAACTTTGTTCCAGCCTTAATTGTTCAATATTGTCGTGTTTCGAGGAACAGTGAATATAAAGACCGCCTTTTGTATTAATTAAATGTATTGAAGCGTAAAATTTGTGAAACGACGCCATCTTGTGTTCCTTCGGTCCACGTCGGTTAGGTCACTTACTAAATGGTAAGCGATTAAAGAATTATTGAAATGTTTATTCTTAAATTATTGAAATGCAATAACAGTTTCTTTATGTTCTATATATATATAGCTATAGCTCGTAATATACTAACAAGTGCGTAGTGACTTCGTCTCAGCGTGTTTACGAATTAAAAGAAAGAACTAGAACTGTCTCAACACTGGATTCATTTTCACGTCTATATACTGATGTGTGAGACTGAGATGTGTGAACAATAATATCAAAGTACAGCACAGAGTCGCAGTCGCAGTGGAGCTCCTACCCGCTGTCACCAGTCTCACTGACGCTAACGACGTCTGTCCGTCACAGTGTGACAATGTTCTTAACTGCTACACAATCATTTAAATTAGAAGAAAAAAGTACTCATTTTGTTAAAACAATAATATGTTTATTTTAACGGTGTTTGTTTCTTAGTGGATACTGCGTAGTATGTAGACATTACGGTGCAGTTGGTATATGAGGTAGTAAATGAGCAAAGCTTATAAAGAGATTGTAGAATGTTTTTGACGTTCAAAAAATGAATCTTATATTCTTATTTTGAAGAAAGAATGTTGTGAAGGAGATTTTAATGCTAAATTATAATTACACGAATATGAAAAATCAGCGGAAAGAATACTCTTTATACTTCACTCTTTATGTAAATCTATATTTAAGCGATATTTGTGTACTTGATATTTCTGACAATTCATGTGTCAGTTTTAATAAGCATTGTTAAGTAATATTTGATTATTTTGAGTGATACTAAGTCAGTGACATTAGTAAGTCAATGACGCGTCCTCCGCGCATTTATTACAGAGACACTTGAGATAATAACTGTACCGAGTAGTACACAGAATAAGAAGGGCAAATAGAGTTGCGGGCAACAACTAGTGTAGGTTAATAAAACTGTAATCGATTTGGTTTGAATAAAGTATGCAGCGATAAAATGATATTGCTTCATACTCACTCACACACACGTATGATACAAGTGTTTATTTTTCTCTCTATTTGTCGTCGTCGAATATACAAAAATGTAAAACATTTAAAGTACTAGAATCAACTCATTCAGAGTTTGGTAAAGTTATTAAAGTCGTGTGTTAAATATGACTGAAGAAGGAACGGCATTACTTGTACATTGAATATAACTATGTATATAATATCATTTAATGATTGTGTACATTAGTTAGGTATGTGTTAAAATTAGTTTGTTTTAAATATTTTAATAAATAATTCTAAAACAGATTTCGTATATTATAATTATTTTACAGATTCCTTATCGATTTCTAAGAAAGACAGAAAAAATAGAAAACGGAAACATATATTACATCAGAGGCGCCATACTTCTTCATCGTTATTTGTCACTCCTATGACGTCACTTCGAATCTTGCAAACGTCTTTCTGTTCCGTAACATCTACTTTTAACTATTTAAAAGAATATTAAACTTTTACCTTTTTCTAAGTATTTGCCTTTCTTGATGTAATTTTCTGTATCCAATTTATATGAGTACTAACCATTTCGACTATGCTCGCTGCTGTGCCGGGTGTACGCTTCAAGGATATTGTATCTTCATCGCAGTTATCTTCTGATTGAGAGTTCACGCCTACGACAGAAGGTGAAAGCAAGACTGGTCCACCGGAGTCTCCTCCACAGATAGTGGATATTACTCCACAAGATGAAGCTACGCACATCTTGTACTTAGATCTCTCTTTCTCGGCACAAATGTAAATCATACCTTTTAGAACTTGTAAAGGCTTGTCAAATTCAAAAGCATTGGTACTACCAAAGCCAAGACTTAATGCTTCGCGACCAACAAATGATTTGTAAGAGACAGCGCTAATTTTTGCGTATGAGAGAACTGATATTTTTTCACAACGAAATAAACTTATATCATTATAAAGCTTAAAAGTATCAAAACTAGGATGAACGTGAAATTCGAGAAGTGAAGATAGTTGTCCTTTATGTTTAGGAAAATAACTGTTATATCTCACAAATTGTTTCATTTTACTTTCATAATATTCTTCAACGTAGCAATGAGCAGCTGTCAAAATCCAAGTGGAAGTGATGGCAGCGCCTGAACAGTATCGTTCATATTGTTCTTGGTTATTTGAGTATTTCAGAACTTCTAATCGAACAACGAAAGGGAATTCGTCTTTCAAAGCATCTCTGCCGCCCAAAACTCGCAGACTACCTTCAACGTCAATTTCAGATGTGCAGATCATAAATAAAAACCAAAACACTTGAAATTCCATGTTCGATATATAATAGAGTTATTTGAGCGGCTTTTTCTGTATGTGTTATCTGTAATACAAAATTATAAAGTATATTTTTACGATGTAATAAAGTTTTCAATTTATTTTAAATAAAATATGTATGAAATACTTCGAATGATGAAAGAATATAAAAATGTAATATTTTTTTATTTTATTTTTATTAAGAATGATGAAAACATTCGTTTCAATATCTGAGTATCTTTCAGATATGACTGTTAATTTATTCAACAATCATATAAAAACTACTGAACAGTAATGAGTGACTTATTTTATGGTAACAGCTTAGAGTGACTATATGTTGGTTCACTTCACTTCCCGTTAAATAAACTAAAGACCTACGAAATCCATTCATGTACTTGTTTCAGACAACGACAAAATATGTGCTCTATTGATACCACAAAAAAAAAGTATAACAAAAATGTCTTTCATTAATAAATATATCTGTCATGTGCGAGTAATAATCGCGCACCAGAGGTTCCGTACCGATTCCTTGACTGAAAGTTACCTAAGACAAGTACTGACATCATGTAATCGCGAAACAAGGATTAATGTTACGTAATAATTAAGATTTCATTATTAGAGCTTCAATATTAGATAGCACTTTAGAAGTATTCGTACAAGTACCAAGATAAGCAATTAATAGTGAAACTGCATTCCAAGACGCTGTCCCTTGTATAGACTACAACAGTATGAATGCAGGCATGCAATCAAGTGTGAATGCTTTACGTCACAATAAAACACCAGCCTATTTAAAAAAGGAACTATATTTAACAAGTAATGTACACAACAACGCTCAGCCTTTGTTAATCATTTGAGTAACTTTCCTATTCATCATGAAGCAGCGGTACATCGCGTGACTGTAAACGGAGACTGCAGGTTTGTTTCCGGATCTAGAGTATAGAATATTATATGGCTATAATAACAGAGAATCTTCAGATAAAATATAATATAATAACACTTTACTATGTATATAAAAAAATCAGACACCCTAAGTGGACCAGCAAATCGCAACCGTTCCTATTAAAATTTTGAATAGACTACAGAATCTGAGATAAAGACGTTACAAGCTCTGCCTTCCGTCGGAAGTTCCTACTTGACTTTTAATTAAATCCCCTCCAGCCTCGTTTAAAACCGGTGAGCTTTTCTTGTCAATGTTTATGAAATTAATCAGGAGTGGATTACGGACGTGTTTCACGTAATAACCTCTGACTCAGAAGTGTATGTAGAAGAAGTGTTTGTAGAAGTGCATTGAAGTCTGCTGCAGTAAGAGTTGGGTTTTAATATTAGTTTTAATATGTTTGAGTGAATGAGTGACTATGACTGGGTAGAAGCACTTGTTATATACAATAGTTGTTTTAGTTACATCGCCTCTCATTATACACAAATGTGTGAACAATTATTAGAATGATATCAAAGAAGATTATTCTGGGACACTATAATGGCACATTTCCTATACATAATATTTGAACTCCATTGTACACTTTAGCCTTAATTTAAAGACATTATATAGAACAGAGAGACTGCTATCTACTTAAGTTATTCTCATTACTCTTGTCTTTTTGCGTAGAGAGTGGAAAAGGAAATCTGAACACTCTATATGCAGTTATGGAAATATTAGCTTTTAATGTAACTCAAAGCTTTTACCGCCTTCCAATTAACACAGAAACAGGACGTTTTAAGTGCACTATGTTATACATTATATAGATAAGTTTTAAATTAAGTTAATAAATACACATTAATGTAATGTAAAGAATAATAATAATAATAAAACGTTGGTTAAGTCACACATCACAATCATCTTTTGTTTGCTGACAGAGGGAACGTAAATTGTGTTTTTAGAAATAAATTACATCAGTTACATCAAAATGTAGAAACAAAACAAAAGATATTCTCAAATGTCTTTAATCTCATATTACGTTAGTCTATAAATCGTCCGCGAGGCAAAGACCTCTCAAACGATAACAAACGGCTCTAGAAGACGGAATAAATCACTATCAATGGACCACAAATAAGGTCGAACGACTTTATCAAGAAAAACTTGCTTATTATTTTCTCAGTACTTTATTATACACCAACGTGACATCGCAGGATTTCGTTTATATTATGTTTTACACGTAATTTTTTTGTATAGAAATAAAAGTATTATTTTATGCTTTAACAGTTTCAGTTAGTTTTTAATACAAAGCCATTTTGAAGTAAATAATATATCAGAAGGGATCTTCATACGGTGTAGTGTAGAATACAAATAACACGAATATTCAAAGCTGTATGAAGGTAGCTCAGTAGGGGGAGGGAGTGCTCGTAGACGCAACACGAGACGTTGTGTGAATGTTAATATAAATGTTCCGTAGACGTTGTTTCTAAGGAAATAGAACCTTTCGTGCTAGTTGTATGTAGGTAACAATAAATTGTATATCTATCTTTTTTTATAATAATAAAGTAAGAGCTAGAAAATGCTTAAATGCTCTTATGATAATAGAAATTGTTTAAGAAAAGTGTAATTTCTGTTTTATTTTGCAGACGATTATTTTAACAAAATAGAAAAATATTACCCACATACTTGGTCTGGTAAATGCAGATATCTAACTTCATGTTACGTTAAGTCAAATAATATAATCGACTCTTCAACACTGACTGTAATTGTGTCGGCCTCTATCGCTGATTTTAAATAAATCTCTTACTAGTGGGTCCTTTCCATCTCTATGAAAAACTCTCTGGTTACTCCAGTATATATAAATGTAGCAAAGCTGAAGTAATTAATAATTGTAGACTATTTTTTTTCCTCAATATAGAAATAAACTGTATGATTAATGAACACTATTGACAATGTACGATTATAACACAACAAAATATCAATTAAAGAAAAATTTAAAAAGGCTTTCTCTAATAAAAACTCTACGAAAAAAGACTTTTCTCAAGCTTTAAGGGTTCCGTAGCCAAATAGCAAATAAAGGAACCCTTACAGGTTCGTCAACTCTGTCAGTCTTTTATATCACGTCACTTGCTGCTAACATTTCACGGGCGAGTCCGACCCGCACTTGACATTTCTGTCAACATACTGCTCCCTCCCTCCTCGCGTCAGTCTGTCAACTTCTTTTATTTGATGTCAATCCTTATTCTCACAAACTACTCCAAATATGTGCTTCATTTTACTTTCTTTGATACTTAATGTAGAAATTTTTTATATCTTGATGTTATTTTTGACGTGACAACGTCTTAAATTAGGTTGCGGCTCGGAGTCACATATGAAAAAGGTAACGTAACGATGTGTCAACTGTCACCGAACTATGATCGGTCCGCCGCGCGTATCACTTGACACATGTACAATCTAGGTGGTAGAGTCATGTTGTCAGTGATGACAACCCTTGGGTAGACTCGACCGGATATTTACCACCCTCGGCATTTAAAACCGGCGTTAAGTAGTGGCTTTTTTTTGTCACTGCGTTTCGCATTAGGTAATGCCGAGCTCCGGAGCCCAACCCCAAATCCTTCCCTAAATATGACAGCGGTACTGAAAGAGATTCTACCCCAGGAGGGTACCAGCACCCCCGGTGCTGGAGAATCCCTCCCTGAGTCTTTACACTCAGGCTGCCCGTCGAATTCTGGGGAGGGCACAGAACCGCGCAATAGACAAGGCAAACGGGGCGTGCGCTCTACGGCAACCCCTTCCACGCTTAAAGTGGATTTCTGTAACATCAGGGGTCTTCATTCCAACTTGAATGCCGTCCATTACCACCTTGAGACGGCTCGGCCGGCCTTGTTGTTTCTGACCGAAACACAAATTGTCAGACCGAGTGACACAGCCTATCTTCATTATCCTGGCTATAAATTAGAGCATAACTTCATGCGTCATGCCGGAGTCGCCGTGTTCATAAGGAATGACTTGAGCTTCCGTCGTCTTGCTAATTTTGAAGGTCGGGACCTGTCCATTATCTGGCTTCGTATCGATTCGAACGATCGCGTCCGAATCTACGCTTGTCTGTACAGGTCCCATAGTGGTAATACAGAAACAGATCGACTCATGGAGCGTTTGCAATCGGCCATTGATGATGTGCTCTCGCTTATCCCCTCCGCTGAAATCGTGATACTTGGCGATTTCAATGCCCATAATTCCGATTGGCTTGGGTCACGCACCACTGACCACGCGGGGAGGGCTGTATTTGACCTTGCTGTGGCTAATGGACTGTCCCAACTGGTTGACTCACTCACGCGTCTTCCAGATGTGGATAGCCATAATGCCTCCTTACTGGACCTTCTGCTGACTTCACATCCAGAACAGTATCGGGTTGTGGTCGATGCCCCTCTGGGATCTTCCGATCACTGCCTAGTGCGGAGTGAGGTGCCTATTAAGCGCAACAGTCGCAGAACACCAGCGACTCGTCGCGTCTGGCACTATAAGTCAGCAGATTGGGACGGGATGCGTGCTTTTTACTCATCCTATCCCTGGGGGTCGATTTGCTTCTCTTCTGATGATCCGAGTGCCTGTGCTTCGGCTGTCGCCGAGGTGGTCCTACAGGGTATGGAGCTTTATGTTCCTAGCTCTGTGGTGCCGCTTGGTGGCAAGTCACAGCCGTGGTTTGGTATGTCTTGCAAACAAGCTGCTACTGAAAAGCGTAAGGCATATCAAGTGTGGGTTGAGGCGCTGGCTACTGCGGATCCGAAGGTGAAAACCTTAAAAGGGAAGTATAACCGAGCCTCTAGGCACTTTAAGCGGCAAATCGCCAGAGCCAGGTCCGAGCATGTCACGAAAATCGGTGAGAAACTTGTGGACTGCCCGTCTGGAACACGTCAGTTCTGGGCGCTCTCTAAGGCAACACTTGGCAACTTCTGCCGGCCCTCGTTTCCGCCGTTACGCACAGAGAATGACATCCTCGTCCATACGGCCAAAGAGAAAGCCGACCTCCTGGGAACTCTCTTTGCCTCTAACTCGACTCTTGATGACCAAGGTAAGACACCGCCAACAATCCCGAGATGTCTGAGCTCAATGCTGGACATTAAGTTCAGTCAAAAGGCTGTTCGGCGAGCCCTCTCTTCTTTGGACATCCACAAGTCGAGTGGACCTGATGGCATTTCTCCTTTAGTGCTCCGTTCTTGCGCTCCTGAGTTGACACCGGTACTAACGCGTCTATTTCGGCTTTCCTATTCAATCGGCGTAGTCCCGAACGCGTGGAAGAGCGCTCTGATCCATCCGATCCCGAAAAAAGGTGACAGCTCGAATCCGGCAAACTATAGGCCTATCGCTATCACCTCCTTGCTCTCCAAAGTTATGGAGAGTATTATAAACAGCCAGCTGCTGGTTTATCTGGAGGATCACCAGTTGATCAACGACCGTCAATATGGCTTTCGCCATGGTCGTTCAACTGGTGATCTTCTAGTTTACCTTACTCACCGTTAGGCTGCAGCTGTCGAAAGCAAAGGCGAAGGCCTGACAGTTAGTCTGGACATGGCGAAAGCCTTTGATCGTGTATGGCATAGAGCACTCTTAGCAAAACTTCCATCGTATGGGCTTCCCGAGAATTTGTGCAAGTGGGTCGCTAGCTTTCTTACCGGGCGTAGCATTAAAGTCGCTGTCGACGGTTTTTGCTCTGACTATTTTCCCGTAAATGCTGGCGTCCCCCAAGGCTGTGTGCTGTCCCCTACGCTTTTTCTTCTGCATATCAATGACATGTTAGAAGATTCTAACATTCATTGCTATGCAGATGATAGTACTGTGGACGCCGTATACTCCGGCCGTGCAGGTCTTTCTCGAGAAAACGTCGACGATTGCCGAATGAAACTTGTGTCTTCTATTGAGACCTCCCTCAGTAATGTCTTATTGTGGGGTGAAAGGAATCTTGTTCAATTCAACCCCCAGAAGACTCAAGTTTGCGCGTTAACCACTAAAAAAAACCCTTTTGTCGTGTCACCAGTTTTTGAGAACACTTCTCTTAAAGCCTCGCCTACTATCAGTATATTGGGGCTCAGCGTTTCGAATGACTGTCAGTATCGCGATCATTTGGACAGCAAGGCCAAGTTGGCCGCGAAGAAACTGGGTGTCATCGGAAGAGCGAGACAGTACTTCACGCCTGCACACCGATTGGCTCTGTATAGAGCCCAGGTTCGGCCTCACATGGAGTATTGTTCGCATCTCTGGTCTGGGGCACCCCAGTATCAACTTGAACCATTTGATCGCATACAGCGTAGAGCTGTTCGTATCGTTGGGGACCCAATTATCTGTGAAAGGCTAAGACTTTGGCGCTGCGTAGAGACGTTTCCTCGCTGTGCGTTCTCTACCGCTTATACCATGGGGAGTGTTCTGGAGAACTTTTTGATTTGGTGCCTGCCGCTGAATTCTCCAACCGCACAGTACGACACAAATTAAAATATCATCCCCACCATCTCGACACGTGGAACTCTTCTACTGTGCGGTTCCGTAGGAACTTTCTTCCACGCACCACACTAATGTGGAATAGCCTACCTGCGGCAGTGTTTCCTGATCGATACGACATGGGTACCTTCAAAAAGCGCGTCTACGTCCACCTTAAAGGCCGGCAACGCTCTTGTAACACCTCTGCTGTTACACAGGGCCGTGGGCGTCGGTGATCACTTACCATCAGGTGACCCGACCGCTCGTTTGCCTTGTCCTTCCCATAAAAAAAAAAAAAAAAAAAATGTTTTAGTAAACAACATATATTTTCTATAGTTAAAATTTGTGCAATTTATATTATAATTATTAATCATATCAATAAATATTCTACCGAGAAAAAGACGTTGTCACGTAAAATTTTCGCTCGTAAAACCCACTTTACAGGCAACCATTTTTTTTTGATATTGAGATTCTTTCTTAAAAAATTATTGATATTTTCTGTGTATTTATTAATAATATGTTGTGATGTTTTGAAGACTTATTAGATCTCTTTTTCATACTAAGCAAATAAATATATAATCATATTTTTACTTTTATTTGGAGGGCCGTCGTGGCGCAGAAGCATAGTATCTGCCTGTAAGCAAAACGGTTCGTGAGTTGAAGTCAAACGTATACCCATACCCACTTGGGAAGAATGGATTGTTTAATATCCATTTCTTTCGTTCTCACAAGTGCGGCGTTAAATTCTGATATTCAATTTTTTGAATGTTAATGAAATTTAAATGTTACATAATGTTACTTACATAGCTGTCTTTCTTATAACTTGATATTTTTTTTGGGAACGAGGTTTTGTAAATCGTTATAACCCTTTCGTTGAGATTAAAAGTTTAGGTGGAAATGTATATTTTACCTACAAATAAACAATATACATATCTATATTATTATATTCAACATAATATGAAATATATTTGGTTATACTGCTTTGAATAGATGTTGAATTCCTGAAGGTGTCGAATTGATACTGCGTCTATTTTTTTGCGGATTCCTGCTTACAAATATGCATTGACAGTAAAGTATTGTCTTCATTTTCATTGAAACGAAGGCAACGAAAGATATTTTTAGAACAAAACAACTTGTAAGTAGTAAAATACAGGCCTAGTCTCGAAACAAGGCAAGTTTCAGTTTTGTTAATCATTAAAACTAATTAAATTATACAATAACCAGTACTGGCAGAGGTCTAGTATCGAAACATTTCGTTTTTCTACTTTTGGTTTAACCTAAGCCATCGCATATTAAGTGCCGTAATCTATACTCTATACTTCATACTCTAGTACGTATTCCGTATATTCATTTTCCAATAAAGCTTTGCTACTGTCATGTTTAGCTGAGAACTTTATTTTGAATTATAACCAGTGATAAATTTTAATGTAGTTTTGTAAGAAAACTCAGTATATATATAAAATTAATACGTAATAAGTAGTAATACATCCCCTCTAAAAGAATCAAGCCCACAACCGTCAGCTCTCCGGGTCAACACTGAATCACTGTGCCAAGCATAAAAGTAAAATAAAATTAATGTCAGTTAATGTCAGTTAAAAGGATTTGGTGTTTGGTTTGACAGGAAGCTCCAGAAATGGGGAGGAATATTTGAAGTTCAGCGGAGCGGTTTTGTGTCCGGTTCGGTTTTTTTTTACTGATATTAGAAGTGAATAGTCGTTATAAATGTGTACTTACAGTATTTTATGTACGAAACTCCGATATTATATGTCTTTGAAATAAGCTACTGTGTATACCTATGTGTATGTGAGTATGTATGTTTCTCTTTATGTACCCGTATACTGCGAAAATAACAGTCACAACGTTATTATATAATATTAGGATTGTTCGGAATGAACAAAGCCCATATTATATTTATTTTCCTGCAATCAACGCTGTATGGCGGACCGTTACTTCTGGCGGCAGCTGTTGGATGAGCAGTAACAATCGCGATAAAAATGCTTTTATGAGAATAAAATGTTTTAGTAACGTCGTTTTCTCCGAATCAAATAATTAGAACACTAAACTTGTGTTCACTTTTCGACAATGCGCATGTTTGTTACAAAATGCAGCTTAACTCTATAGCAGTATATGTACTTTGTAAGTTTCTTTTTATTGCTTTTAATCTTTAGCTTTTTTACCAGTGAAGAGAAAATTCAGTCTCTATGTCGGGATTATTGTATATTTTATTGTAGGAACTCACCACCTTTATCAGTGTCTTCGTAGACTAGTTGTAGGTAAAGAGGTTGAAGATCGAACTGAGTGATGCACCATCGTAGACACTTTTATAATATTTGTATGTATGTATGTACAGAAGTGGACAGAAGCAGGCCCATGATAATATTTATGAACTGGCTCATCATAGAAAATAAAAGAATTGTATAAATAATTGCATTATTAAGTAAAAAACAAATTGTGTTTTTAATATTTTTTAGCATATTAGCAGCAAAATAAATCAACTTTTATACTATTTAAGGAAAATATAAAGTACTCGAAAAGAACAATTGAATTGTGCTTTCGCACAATAACTTTTTATATATTATAACAAAGTAAAGCTGACTCTATCAGCTTAGTTTTTGTTATAGAATGTTTAAGCTCGCATTAGTAAATAAACATAAAATACTTATGAGAAACCTATCAAAACAGCAAAACAAAATTCTATTTCAGAAAACATTTACAAATTGTATCAGATCGTATTAGATATTTATGAAGTTTGTTTTCACTTATGTAATTTGTGTTCATGAAGTTCTCTGTCTGGTCCCTGAAAAGGTTTCTGTAAATCTCGTATTTGAAGGATTTTCTTCCATATTTTCATCCTAATTTCAGCTCAACTCAACGCGGCGCTTTGTCTTACCAGAAATACTCCCGATAAGTAATGGATACTACAAGAAGGGCATTCTAACAAATTCTATTGATCCACTCCTCTCGACGATGGATTTTTCTGTTATTTATTATATTTATATAATATTGCGTTTGAACGCAATTGTCTCCGTAAGGGACGGTAATGGGCGTCGCTGGTTCAGTCGTAGCGGTTTGTAACGACGTAATAAAGTTAATACATGGAAGGAATATCAACGTATAAATATTTAACATGCTATTAAACTATCTTGCTGTATGTCCGTCAGGAGTCTGCATACTCAGTATTTTTGCAAATTCTGATGTTACTCCAACCTCTGTTCGCAGCCTAGAAATTCATTACTTTTTTCTTTTACATTTTATGACAACATCGTAAGAAGTTTCTTGCCAATCCTGATATGTAAGTGAAGTTAAAAAATATTTATTTTATATTAAAACACTTCGCCCACAAACTTAAAAAACACATTTGCAGAAAACTTAAAATCAACCATTATATATTCTCACCCTCACCACATTCCACAAATCTACCAATGATAAAATATCATATTTTTCTTTCGAGGTATTTCGTACATATTTCATTTATAATAAAGTAAAAAATTTATACTTTATAGTTAGTTAGTACAATATACTTTATATTTTTATAGATATAGTACGTAATAAATGTGTAATAAATGTGTACGGAAAATAAAGGACTCAAATAACTCTACCATACATCAAACATGGACATTCAAGTGTATATGTTTTTATTTATAATCTGCGCATCTTACACTGAATTATCATAATTATATTATAATTATATTATTATACTAACATTTAGTTTAGCCTTCTAGGAATATTGATGAAATAAACATACAAATGTACATATTGTATTGAATCTATATGTAGGTACCTAAATACACGTTGAATATAATATTTACATACGTTGTGACTGTCATTAAGTAGTGATTAAGTAAACATTGTACAAAAGATATTGACCGTACACTCGTGACAAAACATTCCATTTCCTTCAAGAGAAATGCCCTTTGAAGAAATTTGAAATAAGTGCTGATACAAAAGCAAAGTAAATCAAGTATTCCGTACATCTATTATAAGTATCCACACATAGATAGATATATTGTCCTATTATAATATTTGGACAAATCCAGCATCCTACAACAACTATTACATTTCACAGAAGGTCCTCCCGACCTTATTTACGAGGGATTGAGTACAGTAAATCCCTTTCAAGCTCATTGACCTGTAATTGATCGTTACGTTTCTAGCAATGATTGTTTCGGCTGAATATTCGTGTTGTGTCTTGTATGGTGAGATAATATTGTGAGAATTGAAAGTTTGTACCAATGAAAGTAGAAATGTCAAGTTGTATTCAATATAACAATGTAGAGTTTATCATTGTACTACGTCAGATTATAAACTGTATATTTGCTCGTAGAGAACGTATGGCGCGAGTGGTCACAGTCAAGAGGGATCCAATCATACTACTAACTAAATCAACGCCTTGGTAGGGCACCACTACAGTGTGTGGTACGAATTTAACGCCTTTAGGTGTAAATATCTGTCAGCACAAAAATAATCACTAGATTTTTTTCATACAATCGTCTCCAAATTATGCAAAAAGCGAAAAAAGCAGTATCTAATAATACTAACTACAGTATTTATATGCAGGAAATGCGAAAGCTAAAATTAAATATTAAGGCAATAAAACTATGACATCGATAGTAACGTCCAGTGCTCATTGTTCTCACTCTACTTGAGTCTCGAACACCATTTCCTACTTTAGTAGGAATACTTTTATTACTTTTACTATTATAGTTACGGTTAATAACGTTAACAAGCAGGAAGTATTGGAAATTTACGTAAACTATAAACGTAAAGTATTTTTAAATCACTCAAAATTTTGACATATATATATTGTGCTCAAAATAAACCAGCGACTTACACGCAAGCTTCTTTACTAGATTTTAAGAAATTCATATAGAAAAATTATTTTGTAGGTTTGTTTTTAATTATTGTTATTCGAAATTCAATGAACATAATAATAGTTCCGGTGAATAGAATTTGAGTCGGCTGCTATCGTTATGCACCATCACTTGCTCTCTCTTTGTGATAACATAATATTACTTAGTTAGATTTATTTTAAACGATAAAGATATGTCTAACTCCAGACTAACGCACACAGTCGATGTGTCGCTGTAATGCAAGCTACTAGATACTGTTTTTTATTGTTTGCAAGCGTTTATTGTGGGCATTATCGTAATTAAATGAGTATCTAGTTGTACATTCACGTTTGTCTGTTGCGAGGATCTAAATACTACTGAAGTATTCATGACGTGATTTCCAAATACATTGTGATGACGAAATGAGATGCATTAGAGGTTTATTATATTTGTTCTGTCGTCCATGTAATGCTCAGAACCGACCAGTATGGGGTCGCGATGTGTAACGACACGTACGTGGGTGTGAGTCGCGCTCGAGATAATATTTGATTACACAAGTCACTTGTATATATATGACTGCGCTACGTGAGTTGTGATTTTAGGGGACTATATTTACAATAAAAATACAAAATTAATATTAATTCGTTTAATAATTATATTTGCGCAACGTTTAATACGGGACAGAAATAAAAATAATCCATATTCAATTCCAACAACAACTCTTAAGAACTGTTGATTTTATATAAAAAAATATTTTTTATGATAACAACTGACATTTCTGTTCTATTACAAAGAACATTTGTAAATTATTTTTTTAATAATTATAAAATCACTTTAGCACTCAGTATTTTCGAGACAGTATTTGCGCTTACATATACTGGTACTGTAATAGTATTAAACATACAAATATAATCATTTATGAAATTTTTAGTTTAGATTACTTTTGTTACAAATGCTAAAACTTCTAAGGCTCATTGTGTATTCATAGACAGATTACATTGTGTATTCATATTTGTGAGTATTTATTTACTGTTTCTTTATTATTATTTTCAGATTATATATAATGTAAATTAGAATTAGAAAACATAAATTATTTTATGTTTTCTAAATTTAGAGTGAATCAACACTAGAATCTAGTATTAAGACTCTGGGCGAAGGCAAAAGTGTAATGATGTTAGTGTAGTAAGTAGTAATTATTTATTCTGCAGTTCCTTACAACTTCATTCTCTGACCAAAGTAGAGATGTAAAGTCAGTAATATATAAAAAAAAAATGGATTCCACGCCACAAAAGCCACGTAGTTGTTTCAAATTTAGCGGAGCGATAGCGGAGAAGGAAGTGAAACGGTAACAGTAGAGTGGCGGAATTAAACGCGGCGCTTTCTTCCATGAGCGAACGAGGAAAATAAAAATAATTAATTTCTCAGATAACTCGACTCCTAAAGTAGTGTAGCGTTTACGTTCAGACGCTCGTCGCTGCGCCATGGCGACAATATCTGCTACATTCGTTATTTAGTTAAAATATTAGTAGATAACTATTTCATTTATAGTTGCTTACTTTAGCGGACTTTAGATAGGAAAAGGCTACTAAGTTCTGACCTGAGATCCTAGTCAAGGCTTATCGGGTCGGTGTTGGGGACTTGTTAATAGAGTCGTCGTCTAAAATAAGCCATTGAAGTGTGGCTAAACCACACTTCAATTGTGACCACGGGTTATAGAAATATCGATCCAATGAAACTGAATTATGTTAAATAGTTACAGGTTAAATGCTTTATTGTTCTTGATAGACAAATTTTATCTGCAAAGAAATATAATAAAACTAACCTTCATTAGTTTTTGTAGAAACTTTCAAATATGAAAAAGTAAGACACGAAACCGATGTTTTAAATACACATGTTTCTTCTTTTTATTTTTCACTCAGTTTTTTGTGATGTGAGGAATCGAGCGTATGAGTTACTGTAGCTTGGACCCTTCCAATGTTGGACCCTTCCATGTTTAAGTACAAAGTACATATGTATATGAGAACAAGTTGGCGCCGTGGTATATCACTTGTGCAACACAGAATACAAAGTTCGTAAGTTCGATTCCCGTTCGGAACATTGGTTATATTTCATTATTTTTAGTTTCCCCGCTCAGGTAATCCAAAGGACAAAGTTATTCACCAGTCTCTAGTATGATGAGTTCCTATTTGCATATCTCCCAATGTGAACTAAACGTTTTCACCAGAATATTACATTGTTTATCCAGTAATGTTTGTCTACTCAGCAAACTACTTCTTCACTTCACGCTGTATCCCGTAGAGTAAGCAGAGAGAACTGTAAGCGCTGAACGCGAGTTTTTTTTTAGTCATTTGAGGGATTAAACCGACACTATGACTATCTTAGAGCATTTGCGAAGTTAGTTAAGAAGATATAAAAACAAAATAAAAACTACTAATAGTAAATCAAAGTTGACAGAGGATAGATAAAACTTGTCTTGATATTTTTTGTACATGTAAGCTAATAAATGACTAATGCAATTTGTGTGTTAGTATATTTCGTAACAGTAAGAATATTTGTATGGTATGTTAATTGATCTCAATGGCAAAGTTTCAGTCAACTAGTCCGTAGATATTAGATTCAGATTTTGGCCGACAACCATTATGCACTCATATTTAGATCTTAAAGTGTTATTTATTTATTTTCGTATGATGGTACAGTAAAGTAAGACAATAAACAAAGTATATCTAACAAGATACTGTGTGAGTTCGTTTAACATACTCCAACTGTACAATGAATAAAACGTTGTAGAAGTAGAAGTTATTAACGATAGCCCAAGACAGATCCAGATGCAAATTAACTTTAAACTTGTTGCTGTTCTCTACATTAGTTTCTAGAAAGTTAGTTAATACGCTTTGGATTTGTGTATTTCCCAGATACAGCTGCCTTAGCTGAAACAATGTAGGCAACGTGTAAAAAACTGTGCCTTACTATTCATTTAAATTCGGGATATTTTGAAGTATAAAATGGACAAATGCAAATGTCTCTGCAGTGTGATTAGGTAGTATAAAGCACCTCTAATACTCGTAAAACGTTTGATCATATAACCTTCTATTAAACTATTGTCTTTTATAAAGACTACAATTTTATTTTAACTGTAGTGAGTTTAACTCTATGTGTAAATAAATAAAATGTATTATTTTAAATAAAATTTAAACGGCAATGGTTAATTCAATAATCCGCGTGTATTTATTGAAGTATCGCATTAAAGCTGTACTAAATATGAAATTCAAACAAATAATATCAATAACAGAGCTGCGATACGGCGAGAGCAGAAGTGGCATAACTTATAAAACATTATAGTCGTTATGAAATTTATAAAAAGTACTGCTTTGATTTAAGGTTTTATGGTTCGAGTGCTGTTTAAAATAGACAGAATAGAATATATAGATAGGACAGAAACGAACTTATGACAGTTCTAGATATGTCAAGTTTCATTAGTCAAATGATAATAGTTCCTTCAGCAAACTCAAAAGACATTGCTGTTGTACATCTCTGGCTATATCTGCTATCACGTACAAATACACTTACATAATTACTATGTTTAAATTTACTTTAGTCTAGTTTACTCAGTGATTTAATAGATTTGAGAACGAGTAAAAATAAAAAAAAGACAACTTAACTAAGCTTTCTTCCACATTTAATTGGCACCTATTGATCAACTGAAGAGTGATCAAATATATTATAACTCTTTTCGGATTACTTTGGGTATAAAAATAAAAATACAAATGCCCACTATAAGGTTCTGCCAAAAATAAAGTGCAACATATCTCTGAGATTACATTCCTCCGTAATAATCGGATGAGTGATGAAAATTGTGACGTATGCCACTTCAAACAGTTAGCTGATATCGCACTGTGTCATAGTGTACACGTGGACTCAAACAATTGGCGGCAATCAGTGTATAACAGCGACGTTCATTACACGCGAGCGCGAGTTGGGAGTTGAATGTTTGTTACATAAATGAAAAAATAATTAAATATGTAGATACGCTAAAAACCTTTTATTTTACTTCAAACGAGTATTTGCACATACATATATTTATATTAGAGTTAAAGGAGAAGAGAGAGAAATTTGCATTAAACTTTTTACTTGAGAAGAGAGAGAAATTTGCATTAAACTTTATTACTACCTACGAATGCCTTTGTCGACTAAAACTTATGGTGTAGAACTATAATAGAAAAGCTAACTTGTAAGAAAGAAAATGACGCCATAATAGCAATGAAAGAAACAAGCTTAACATGTTTATTATATGTTAAACATAAATATTTAAACAGCGCCTTCGTAAATCCAAGTCACTCAAACTTCAACAACTATACAACAACAACCGTGTTATTTATTTCTTGCAATTTCATTACATTTATTATGTGTTTAGTATTGTACAGTTTGTGTTACGTTATGTATGTACATATTTTGTGTGTTTCAGTGACAGTTGTGTAACTGTTGCAGTGTACTGTGAGAACAGCTACTGTAGGAGCTAGACATATGCAATGTTGAAATTCGCTACAAAACGTACAATATCTTGAATTTCAACGGCAAGCGGAAAAAAAGGCTTGGTTCATACGATTTTAGATTCTTTTGGTTTATCCTGTGATGTGCTGGATATAAAATTTTGAATTTAAAGCAATAATTGTGCCATATGATATAAAATAACTATACAAGGAAAATATTTAAATATAGAAATGTACAACAGCGAAGTTAAATATATTTTTTTTAAGATTAAAATTATGGTAGCTTTACAGCTATGATTAGATATTTTTCACGATTCATAGTATAAATGAGGTGTCACGCGGCTGATGATGGTAGCGACATACTGACTGACATTAATTGCAGGACACCGAGCGAGTGTCGATCTCGTCTGACTTAACTATACAAGGAAATTTATCAGCTTAAAATATAATAAGCTATGGTGACTTTGCCTTTTACGCTTATGTATAACAAGATATTTTTGTACATATTTACCGTTTTATTTGACAATTTAGTAACTTTTATAGTAGAGATAAATAATAGTAAATTGTATCCCTGGATAAAGCTACAACGTAATACGGACATACAAAAATATTAAGGAGGTTATATTCAGGGAATTTAATGTTAGTAATGATATCGTACATTATAAACACCAAACGAGTCTTGTCAGATTTTAATCTACTGAAGCAAGTAGGCGTGAGCGGAGTTGTTCACACTCGGCTCGCTTTCTAGACGTCTTTACTTACAGCTGATTTCAATTTGTATAGTAATAAGTTCATGAGTTCACGACTCATGTTGCGGCGGTATGCCTCTACTGTGTAAATTTACCTTCACTTACACGGTGTAAGACCTTTTAATAGGTTTACTAATCGAGTAAGAAGTGCTTTTATGAGAAAAGATTCAACATTGCTCTTAAGTATGTAAAGATTTAATACGATTTTGTCTCTTAATAAAACATCTGTGTTAAAATAATATGAAATTAATAAATTTTAAACACTAAATGATAACAATTCAAACAAGAAAGATAATATACATAAATAAATAACAAAATAAATCAGAAAAATATATATACATATGTATTACTTCGTCGAGGTGATGTGAGTTTGATTCGATTCAATACATTTTCATTCATTGGTATTGTTGCAGACAACAAGTAGACAAGCCGACGTCACTATGAGTAGGTTTACTTTCTAATGAGACATTCAGAGCAGATAATGTTTCTATATTGTAAATTATATTTATGACATTTGAGGACTTCATTTCATTACTTTTGCAGGGAGATGAGGTTGTCGTTGAAGGACGTGCAATACCAACTAGGGACTGTTTGAGGAGTTGGTTTGTATTGAGAAAATTACTTTATAGGAGATAAACTCCATATGGCGTTAAACTCCACTACTCAAAACATAAAAATAAAAAACACTACTAAAATTAGATTCTTCAGCATTCTTTGCTTTACTCGGTGCAAAAAATGCAAAGTTATTTTTTTAATAACAATTCTTAGGTACAGTAAATACTATAACACTTATTGTTAGTTTAATTTCCCCTCCTAAACGAAATATATTTTCGCCGGCTCTTCTTATCAGGACTGCCTTTTGTGTCGGTAGTGTTGGTAGTGGGTCACTGAACAACTACTGATTTTGAGGTGTTTATTTTAATTGACGATTAAATTCCTCGATGCTTTTATTTCTTAATGTAAATAAATAAAGAAAATAATTATAATATTTTTGTTACAACAACAACTACTAGTACAAGGAAAAAACTTAATAGATTTATGAAAGCTGATAGCAATAATTACTTACAACAACAAAATACTTTTGGTTTCCATCAGATAAGATGGAAGACGTACGCTTTTTCTATTACAACTTTATAAACATTTCAATTGTACAGCTATATAGAAAGTTTTAAATAATGCCACAAAAAGCTATAACAAATGCTGCACACAATTTCCAGTGTAGAACAAGAACAAAAAGCTTTGCAGGCACTTTACTGTAAGCTTCGTTACGACTCACAATTGAAGGGGCAAGCGACGATCAAAGGAGCTTTTGATTAAATAGCGTCTTAACTCGAGTGAATGATGAAGTGCGGAAGTTCCTGTCAATGAAGCCTTCCTCTGAAGACCTCGAGGCCTCGTGGCCATCCCCCGCTCCCTCCATTCTTTCTCACTACCCCTATAATTGTTAGAATAAAAAAACAATATAAAATGTAAGGTATCGAGGTTATATCCTATATTTATATAAATGTTTATACCTTTAATATAAATAGATTGGATTTTATTTGTGTATTTTTTTAACCTTTTTTAATTTTCTCTCCATTTATTTCAAAAATATTTCACTAATTCACTTATTTACTTACATCATACAATCATTTAATATTATAAATAAAAGAATGTAATTTATAATTGTCAACATTAAACTAAAGACATTTTTCTACAAATTTGTAATAATCTCTCTACAGGAATATTAACAACATAAATAAGTTGTAATAAAGATAAGAATTTGAATCGCTTTCGTGATATATAAAAAGTATAGGACGATAAATTATTTAATTCACAAACATTCATATTTATTTAGTTTGATAGAATGTTCAAAGAATATTAAACCATGAAACCAGCTTTATTTAAGAGCTTTAGGTATAAATATAGAGCTCTCGAAATAAGTTGGTTTCACTCAAAAAACTATATACAGAGGTCAGAGCTCTCGTGAGCGTGAAGAGATTGTGCTTGAAGAATCGGGATCGTCTTGTCGATTGGATTTTTCAATTTCTACAAACTTCTTGGTATTATCCCTTTCGTGTGCTTAAGTGCTATTTACGGTAGATTAAAAATACAGAATACTCCGAGATGTTAATGAGATGTAAAGGAGATTGTTATCGTCCAAATGTTTTGTGAAACTTTTGTTTTCGATATTGGATTCTCTGCGAAACGTTTGCAGAATTTTAATATGCAAAATAAATTTCTACATATTACTTAATTAATGTAAAAAAAATTTCATAGAACATTATTAACATTAAACATAATTATAGTAAATATTTAAAAGAAATATTTAACTCAAGTCAAATTTACACCTGCATATACCTTTTGTCCGTCCTTGTGTTGAAGAATAATCATATATTAATTTATGAACGATAACCACTTTCTGATGCGTCCGTACGTACCAGTCAGTGAACCCATTTAAAAAAGCGTGCCAGTTAGTGAGATATACAGAGAAAAAGCTTTTTTATTTGTAAATTGGGATATTTTTGGATAATCGTACAATTTCCTCAATGTCAATAGTGTCAATTTGTTACACAGTTTTTATTTCTAATAAATAATCGTCTACTAAAAATATAAATCATACAATAAGTGAAAATAATAAAAAGTATGATACATGTGACCGATTGATATAACCGCGATCAATAAACATGGCAATTATGTTAAATCGAAACTATTCGACATAAAATGAAGTTGACACTCCATATCTTATCTAACAAGTGTGTGGTATTATTTTAGCGCCACATCCTTTCGTTTGTTGTATATTTTACTTTTGGTTTGTTATTACGGATTTTTTAAGATCGTATTACAGCATTACAGCAGAGGCACCCACACTTCTTCTTCGCTGTCATTGACTAACTTTGATGCTGCAAACATCTTTCTATTTCGTTTTAAAATTTAAATTATTTCATGTTTTTAAATATTAAATTTTTCCTTTGTTTCTCAGTATTTGCCTCCTTGAAGTAATTTCTGTATCCAATTTATGTGAGACTAACCAAGTTCGCCTACGCTCGCTGAGGCGCCGAGTACGCTTCAATTTTTGTATTTTCATTGGCAGTTATCTGCTGAATGGGAATTCACGCCGACGACAAGATGCAAGCAATACTGGTCCACCGTATCTCCAGAACAAATTAGTCCTATTACTTCGCAAGACGAAGCTACGCAACATCTTGTATCTAGATTTTTTCTTCCCTGGGACACTTGTAAAACATACTTTTAGAGCTTGTAGAGTTTCCTAAGTGCAGAAGCGTTTGTACGTCCCAAGCAAAGAATGACTGCTTCGCGACCACAACAAATGAGTTGTAATCGCGGCGCTGACTGTGACTATAATAGAATGAACTGATATTTTTTCACACCGAACCAACCATATCCTATGAGCCTGATAATAAATCAAATCTAGGGTGAACGTGAAACTCCCAGAAGTACAGATAGTTGTCCTTTATGTTCAGGAAAATAACTGTTATATTTTTTTCTCACAAATTGTTTTCCTTTTACTTTCAATAATTTTTCAACGTAGACAAATGACCAGCTTTACAAAATCCAAGTCGAAGATATCGCAGCGCCTGTACATTTCGTATATTGTTCTGGTTATTTAAATACATAAGCACTTCTAAGGGCGCACAGCAACAGGAAATTCATCTTTCAAGCATCTCTGCCGCCCAAAATTCGTACACTACCCTCACCTCAATATAAGAGCGCAAGATCATAATAAAAATCCGAAACTCCTGAGAGTCCATGTTTGATGTAGAGTTATTATGTCGTTTGGATTTCAATTGTTGTGTATAAATAAAATTGTAAAGTATATTTTTACGACGTACTAAAATTTTTTTAATTTATTATAAATAATGTATGTATGCAATTCCTCGACTGAAAGAATTTGGTACTTTTTTTATTTGATTCCGATGATAATATTCTATAGATTTAGGATAGCATCAAACATACTTCATCTGACTGTTTGTCCTGTCTATCTGTCTGCTACTTTGTGCACAGCTTGTACAAAACTTAAATCCTGATGTATTCACTACCAACATTTAGTTCCCCATAGGAAATAAATCATAGTCACTTTTAATTACTTCGATTACTTACTCACTACTAGGAAAGCCAAATGGTATATAGAATCAATTCCTACATAGTACCATTGCATAACATATAAAAATTTAAAATTTAAACGCATTATTACGTCACTTTACACTTACACTACTTCTCGCTTTTTATAGATTTGGGAAGGCAGCGATCGAGTACCACGAGAACCAATATATCACTTCTATCGCAAAATGTCCCAGAATACTAAGTAAAAACGGTTTATGATTGTATAACAAAGGTCTCCACAAAATTACGAACTCCACGGTCTAAGCGATGAATTCCACGTAGGCGTAGGTGTATCACCAGGGCTTCAGCTTTAAGTCCTGTACTTTTTAATCTCGTTCTAAAATTACCTCACAGCAAACATACAAAAAAATCCCACCCTGGGACCCATCCACGCGGATGATATCGTCCTCGGCAGATATGCCGCGAATACTTATATATCTCTGGAAACCTGGAGATCCACCCTGAGAATGCCGTATTTTTTTAAAATCAGGCCGCAAAACCGAATACATGCGTTGCTACTTTTCAGGACCCAACCAATGTCACCGTGTGCTTCAAGCTAACCTCTGAAGGAATAGCAAATTTAAAGTAGCTTGGCTCTATTATCACAAATGATGGTACGATCGACGCTGAATATAAACCACCGAATTAATAACATGGTGGATGAAGTGGCGGGAACTGTCAGGTGTCTTATTGCGATAGTAGAATGCCGATAAGCGTTAAAGAAAAGGCATACAAAACCGCAGTTCCCGCGCTCTTATTCACTGGGCTGATGCTTGGCTATGAAGAACTCATATCTGAAAATGACACTACAGAGAGGACAATGCTGAGATGAGGGCAGGAGATTCGCTCCTTGCAACAGAGTGAAAAACAACCTATCCGTGGCAGTTTTAGATCCGCACCAATCGAAGAAAGCTCTCTGAAGCGCGTTTAAGGTGGTATGCCACGTCAATGAGGAGACCTGAGACCACGCCATACAAGACAAGTCCTGAGCGCTAGATAACGGACCTAAGAAGCGGGGGAGATCCTCTTTAACTTGTGATCTGTATAAACAGGATATAAAGAAGCCCAACTTAATGCCTCGACATCCAAGATAGACCACCTGGCGAAGAATGACGAGGAGAGCCGACCCCAAGTGAACTGGGATAAGGCTAGGCAGAAGAGAGAACGCATTATTACGTCATCGAGACTTGAAAGGGCAGATAAATAATAGAGCGGCTTTTACGATGATGTCCCTAACTAGCAAGATTGAACGACATATTTACCATCGCTTCATCGTTTTTTAATTACTCATAATATTAGAAAGTTAAGAACAAGAAAACGTAGAAATTAATTAGACGAAGTAGTAGCCGCCATCTATTACTATTACTATATTGGTACATACTGAGGTAAGTAGAAGCCGGTGTTGTCCATTCGGCTGCGGTCAGCGAGCGACAGCGCTGTGTGCGACGCGTTCATTGTACTTTGTACACTCGTCCCTTCGCAACAGCTTCTTTATTAGTTAAAATTTTCCAAGGTCTATAAAATTATCTAAAGCGCTAATTTCGTACGTCCTTGTATATTCATGTGATGAATACAGTACTCGTAATTTAGGTGTACCTTTTATATACATTTATGTCTATTGTGTCCATATAATGTAAATTCTTTAATTTATTAGTTAATAATTTATGTATGAAAAATGTGTATTAAGAAATTATAATTGATTTCTTATTTCGCACATTTTTAGACAATATGTTTTTAACTAACAGTATATATATTATATACCCTCTGTTTTTACATATTTTCGAACATTGGTGTATTTAGTGGCAAAACTAACTCTTGTACCAGGGAGAGGAATCAAAGTGAACCTCTTACCTAATCGAGTTTACAGCTAGAAGACTTGGCCGCTGCGACGAGTAGCTCATGATTGATGCAGAATAGTGATTGTTATTGATCTTTATCGCTTAAAAACATTCAGCAATGTGACTGAACCGACACGAGCCACCGCGACATGCGTCGTCTCACAATTACTCTACAATCTTTTAATTTGTACAAAAGCGGTCTTTACGCTCTTATTTTTCTTGAAAACGACATATCGAACAATTAACGCTGGAAAAAAGTTCATTATTCTTTATGTAAATACTATTGTATTTATTCTTTTTTATAAAGACACCATTAAAGTTTATTGTTATTCTTTTTTTTTTTTAGCGTCACGCTTTTTCCCGCTTATTGCAGATAGGCAGAAGAAACTGCAGGAACTCATATGAACCTAGTGTTAGACATCTCCATTGCTTAGTCCCTGCTTTCTCGTCCCCGCAGATCTCATACATGTATCAAAGTCTATTTTGTTATTTATTTCAATACACCAAACTTATGGATGACAAATAAGTGTAAGACACTCCATTGTCCGCTTCTCATTGTACCAATAAAGAAAATAAAAATAAGTTATTTCTTACGATTGGGTTGAACCTACGAACCAATGCACGTTTACAGGCAGACACTGTCCCACTGCGCCGTTTATTCTTTTTTCCTTAAATTTATATATCAAATAATTACATAGCTCTGTGGAATTACACCTTTCTATCAATAGTATTTTTTGCTGTTTCGTTCCCTCGAACTATTGGTTTATCCCTACATGCAGTTGTGTAATCTCAGGTACTACTCCTGTGTGCTTGGTGTCAGTAAGAGCAGAAGACCTGCCTTGTTGTTATTAAATTATGTATGAAAGCGTAAAATTTGTGAAACGACGCCATCTTGCGTCCCTTCGGCGCACGTCGGTTAGGTCGCTTACCTGAATTGAATCGATGAACAAATATTAAAAAAACTTATTCAGTATTATTTTTTCATTTTCCTTATTTCTACTAAAGCTTGTATATACTTCCTACCTTACAAAGTGGGTTCATTCTCACAAGGGTCTATAAATGAAAAGAACAAAATCTAGAACTGACTTCACAATATTTGTTGTGTTGGATTTTCCATTTCACATAAAAATTGTGTTAATACTAGTGTGAGACTGAGATTGGACAATAATGTCAATACAGCACAGAGTGGCAGTCGCAGTGGAGGCTCCTACCCGCTTGTCATCATCTCACTGACGCTAACGACGTCTGTCCGTCACGAGTGACAATGTCCTTAACTGCTCCTCAATCATCTTAGATTACTGAAAAAGGCTCTCATTTTTGTTAAAATATAACATGTTTATTTGAAATTATTTATTTTTTGAGTGGTTACTGCGTAGTAGGTAGACATTACAGTGCAGTTGGTATGTGATATAGTAATAGCAAAGCTTATAAAGAGATTTGTAGAAATGTTTTTGCGTTCAAAAACTGATATTATATTCTTATTTTGAAGAAGAAGGTTGTGAAGAGATTTTAATGATAAAATATACTTACACGAATATGAAAAATCAACGGAAAGAATACTCTTTATACTTGACTCTTTATGTAATCTATATTTATGGCGATATTTTGTGTACTTGAATATCTGACAATTCTCATGTGTGGGTTTAATAAGTATGTTAAGTATTTTGATTATATATAATAAATGCTCGGAAGGACGCGTCGTGACTTATTAAGTCACTGACGCGTCCTCCGAGCATTTTATTACAGAACACTTGAGATAATAACTGTACCGAGTAGTACACAGAATAAGAAGGGCAAATAGAGTTGCGGGAAAAACAACTAGTGTATGTTAATAAATTGTAATCGATTTGGTTCGAATGAAGTAGGCAGGCGATAAAATGATGTTGCTTCATACTTACCACACACACGTATGATCCCAATTGTTTTGTTCTCTCTGCTATTTGTCGTCGTCGAATTACAAAAATATAAAACATTTACGGCCTTATTCATAAAAATTTATAGCACGCTTAAAAAGACCTCGATATAGTGGCAGTTGTCAAAAACTTATTCATAACAGCATTTTAGTGCCAATCAGTTCTATAAACATATCAATAGTTATAGAACCGAGAACCCTACTATAGAGTGTTTTAACGTCCAAAGATGAGCATTGAATGACGTTCGTCGAGTCGCTTGTCATCAGTGGGTCATTTTTCCAGTTTCCGTAACAAAACATATAACATTGACATTTTGTTCGTATTTAATAACTATATTTAGTTATTAACAAGTTTATTAATATAATTCTACTTCCCCCACATAAGAAGGTTCACAGAACATAGGTAATATTGTCCACGACTAAACATTTTCAATTCTTGTCCGTTTCCGTCTTAGACCTTAAGTTTTTTAAAAATTAGTAATTTTATAAACTAAAATAAAATAATGCATTCGTTTTTTGTGATACAACGACGTAAATGAAGCCGGTAAATGTCAATGCCAGATCCAACAATATATTTTTGTAGTAATATTATCTGTGGTCATACTATGTCATGCGATTTCACTTATCATCTGTGGGATTTACTGGTATTTTCGGCAACAAGTTCGCCGACTTCATATAGTGGCGACATTGTGAAGGGGTGGGTATAATCCAATTAGTGACATTGTTATAGAAGGCTTATAGAGCGTTTATGAATACAAACATTTATCGAACGTTCTATAAGCCTAAAGAGCGTGTTAACTAAAGTATACTTAAAACGTTCTATAAGACTTTTTTATGAATAAGGCCCTTAAAGTACTAGAATCAACTCATTCAGAGTTCAGTAAAGTTATTAGAATGACTAAAGAAGGAACAGCATTACTTGTACATTGAATATAACTATGTATATAATATCATTTAATGATTACATAACATTAGTTAGGCATGTGTTAAAATTACGTTGTCTTAAATATTTTAATAAATAATTCTTAAACAGATTTCGTATATTTAAATTATTTTTCAGATCCATTATCGATTTCTAAGAAAGATAGAAAAGATAGAAAACTGAAACATATATTACATCAGAGGCGCCATACTTCTTCTTCGCTTGGTTTGTGACTAAACTGTCCTGTTATTTGTAACTCCTATGACGTCACTTCGAATCTTGCAAACGTTTTTTATTCCGTAACGCCTACTTTTGACATTTAAAAGAATATTAAATTTTTACCTTATCCTAAGTATTTGCCTTTCTTGATGTAATTTTCTGTATCCAATTTATATGAGTACTAACCATTTCGATTATGCTCGCTGCTGTGCCGGTGTACGCTTCAAAGATATTGTATCTTCATCGCAGTTATCTTCTGATTGAGAGTTCACGCCTATGACAGAAGATGAAAGCAAGACTGGTCCACCGGAGTCTCCTCCACAGACAGTCGATATTACTCCACAAGTTGAAGCTACGCACATTTTGTACTTAGATCTCTCATCCTTGGCACAAATGTAAATCATACCTTTTAGAACTTGCAAAGGTTTGTCAAATTCGGAAGCGTTTGTACCACCAAAGCCAAGAATTAATGCTTCGCGACCGACAAATGATTTGTAAGAGACAGCGCTGATTTTTGCGTATGAGAGAACTGATATTTTTTCACAACGAAATAAACTTATATCATTATAAAGCTTAAAAGTATCAAAACTAGGATGAACGTGAAAAAAACGTCGAGAAGTGCAGATAGTTGTCCCTTATGTTTAGGAAAATAACTGTTATATCTCACAAACTGTTTCATATTGCTTTCATAATATTCTTCACTGTAGCAATGACCAGCTGTCAAAATCCAAGTGGAAGTAATAGCAGCTCCTGTACAGTATCGGAAGTAATATTCCTCGTTATTGAAATCTCTCATTATAACTTCCAAACGTACAACAAAAGGGAACTCATCTTTCGAAGCATCTCTGCCGCCCAAGATTCGTAGATTACCTTCAACGTCAGTGTAAGATGCGCAGATTATAAATAAAAAACAAAACACTTGCAACTCCATGTTTGAAGTGTAGTACAGTTATTTGAGTGATTTTTCGTATGTTTTATCTATAATAGAAAACTATAAAGTATATTTTACGATGCAATAAAGTTATCAATATAATATAAATAAAATATGTATGAAAAGCCTCGAATAAAAAATATATTTTTTCTATTTTTATTCTTTATTGGTCATAAAAAATATTCACTTGTATATCTGAATATTTGTCACATATGACTATTAACTTGGTCTTCAGTCACGTAAAAACTACTGCAATGATAAGTAATGAGTGATTTATTTTGTGGAAACGGCGTAGAGTTGTGTCGAGAGACAAAGAGAGACTCTGTGTTGGTTTACTTTAAGTCCCGTATAATAAATCCCGTAAAAGACTTACAAAATCTAGTCACTGTCCAATGACATCTTCATATAATGGTATATATGTGATATTTTCTGATGGTAACAGCTTGAAAGCAATATAATGTAATCAACGAGTAATTATTTCAAAATTTGAAATATAATTAATAATTATTAATAATTTTGTAAGCTTGTACCATGACATCCAGTCATCGTCTCGTGTGATGTACGGAGTTTTAACCCCACTGAAATATCATTTTGAATAGATTACAGTACCTGAGATAAAGATATTACAAGCTCTGCCTTCCGCCGGGAATTCCTACTTGACTTTTAATTAAATTCCTTCCAATGTCGTTTTACAACCAGTGAACTTTTCTTGTCTAAGTTTGTGAAATTAACGAGGAGTGGAGTATGGTCGTGTGTCACGTAGTAACATTTGACTCAGAACATCCGTTTTGTAAAAGTGCATAGAAATATGCATCTGCAGTAAGAGTTCGGTTTTTAACATTAATTTTAAATAAGATGTACGTCTGCCTGTAAGGCGACGGTTTCTAGGTTCGATTTCCACTCAGGGAGAGAAAGAGAGAAAGAGAGAAAATCCACCTTGGATTTTTCTATTTTCAGTTTCTTCGCTCTGGCAACTAGGCAAAGCGCGGCGTTGAGTTCCGCCACTCAACACGCAATGCCTAGCAAGGCGGAAAGCAACGGAGAGTCTTAATACTAAGTCCTCTGCATACTCTGCCGCCTTGTCTTTATACGTGAAAGTATACAAAGGAGTGTCTGAACACTACATTATCTTTATTCATCACTCTACATGCGGATATAGAAAAATTATCTGTTATTGTAACTCGAAGCTTTTACTGCTTTGCAATTTACACTTTATACTTATTCTACATTTAAAAACATAAGTTTCGTTGTAGTTATTTGAAGTTTCGTATGAAATAGGACGCTTTGAGATAATTTTGTTATATATTATATGATGATGAGATCCTGTTATCCCTCATCAGGGACATAGGGCTCGCAGAAGGGATTTCCATTTCTGGCGATCTTGTGCGGCAATCTCCAGTTCGCTCCAATCGAGGCCAATTGACGCAACTTCTCTCTCAACTGAGCGCCTCCAAGTAAGGCAAGGGCGGCCAGGTCTTCTTGTGCCTTGCGCTTGCCATTTGAGGCCTTGCTTGGCTATGTGGCTGTCTGATCTACGCAGTACATGCCCAATCCATCGCCATTTCCTCACAAGTATTTCTTTGTAGACAGGTTCTTGAGCAGTTAACTCCCATAGCCTCACGTTGGAGATAGTTTGTGGCCAGTAAATCCCCAGTATGCGGCGTAGGCATTTATTAATAAACACCTGCAGCCTGTTAGTCACTTGTTTCTTGACGAACCACGTCTCGCACCCGTACAGGAGGACTGACTTAACGTTGGAGTTAAAAATTCTCACCTTCGTGCGCCGTGTGATAACAGTAGAAATCCACACGGGCTTTAACTGAGCATATGAAGCTCGAGCTTTGTTTATTCGAGCTTTTACATCTGCCTCTGCCCCCCCCCCCGATGGATCAACCACGCTACCCAGATAGGTGAACCGTTTAATTTGTTCCACGGCATCTCCATTCACGAATATGGGCACTGTGTCAGAGGTATTTAGACGCATATCCTTCGTCTTTGCACAATTGATACGAAGGCCTTCTTTAGCGGCGGCAGCAGCCAGATCATGAACTTTGGACTGTAGATTATTCCGTGAATCAGCAAGTAGACACAGATCATCAGCGAAATCTATATCTTCCAAGACTTTGCCAAGCATCCAAGGTAATCCTCGTTCCCCCTTGTCAGTTACTCGGCGCATTATATCGTCCAAGACAATCAAAAATAGCAGCGGTGACAGCAAACAACCCTATTTTACTCCGGCCGTCACTGTAATTGGTTCCGATAGTTGTCCTTTGTGCATAACCCTGCAAGAGGATCCATCATATAGGCTCTTGATGATTCTTATTATTTTATCCGGTATATATTATATAGGAAAGTTTTAAACTAAGTTCATAAATACCCATCAACGTGATGTATGTAAAAGTTGAAGAAATGAATGTTTCGTAGGTTAAATGTCAACTGATACAACGACAACATTTATGTGTAAAGTAAAGTATTTTCCATCACAATCGTCTTTTGTTTGATGTCATACGCAACATAAGCTGTATGTTTAGATACAAATATAAGCAATCACAACAAGAAAATTTAGAAACAAACTCATATTAGGCTAGTCCAATAATGGTCTGCGAGACAAAGATCTCTCAAACGATAATAAACGGCTCTAGAAGACGGAATAAATCACTATCAATGGGCCACAAAGAAGGTTGAACGACTTCATCAAGAGAATTATTATTTTTACTTATTAAAATTATTTAATTATATTTAGTAGAAGACTATTTTAACATATAAAGAAAAATATTATCCACATACTTCGGCAGGTGAATATGGATATCTAACTTCACATTATGATAAGTCAAATAGTATAACCATCTCTTCAACCTGATTGTAAATTGTGTCGGCCTCTATCATTGATTTTAAATAAATCTCTTCCTACTGGGTCCTTTCCATCTCTATGAAAAACTGAGCAAAGCTGAGGTAATTAATGCACTTGCTGCTAACATTTCATGGGCGAGTTCGACTCGCACTTGACATTTCTGTCAACATATTGTATATCTGTGACAGCTCTCTTCTTTTATTTTATGTGAATCCCTATTCTCATTCTCATCGAAACGACTCAAACTACTCCAAATATATGCTTCATTTTGTCATATTGAGATTCTTTCTTAGCAAAATTATTGTCATATTTTATGTATTTATCAATAATGAGTTGAGATGTTTTGAAGATTATTGTAAGACTTTTCCTTACTAAGAAAAAAAAAATTGTAGGTAAAAATATAAAATCAAATTTATACTTTTATTTGGAGGGCCGTTGTGGCGCAGAGGCATAGCATCGGCCTGTAAGCGAAATGGTTTGCGGGTTCCATATCCACTTGGGAAGAATGGACTATTTAATTTACATTTTGTTAACAGAGTACTATATAATTTTGGGACTCGATCGAATCGTCCCACTCGGTCTTGAAGCTCCAACGCTATTACATAGATTTTGAAATGGAGTTTAAAGTAAGAGAGAGAGTTTCAATCTTAATTTTTTTCTGTGTATACAACTAAAAACGAAACACTTTGAAGCGTGTCAAAAAGCGGGTCAAATATATTTTTCTCCTGCACGTAGCGGAGTAGAGGAGAGTTATCATATGACTGTACAAAGTTTCTGAATGTATTGTTCATGTGTATTACGCAATGAATCTTGTAATTACGACACCTGAAGATATGCATAAGTAGAGGTAGAGATATACACAAGTAGACTGTAGAGCTTCAGCTTTCATCAATATTGTTGACTTCTGTATGGTTATGAAGTTTAAAAATTAAACAACGTTATTTAAATAGCTGTCATTCTTTTAAATAACTTTGGCGAAGCTTTGTAAATCGTTATAACCTTTTCATTCAGACGGAAAATTTAAATGGGAATGTATATTTTTATATTATTACAAATAAATATAAATATAATAATGTATTTACAGTAAAATATTGTTCTCATTCTCAATGAAACAGAGGCAACGAAAGATATTTTTAGAACAAAACAACTTGTAAGTAGTAAAATACAAGTATACTCTCAAAATAAGGCTCGATTCAGTTTTGTTCTGCGAAATTTTAGAACGTGTTGAATTATTCATAGATGATAGAAGGTCCCAAACATTTCTGGCTATTGCTTAAGTAACTCAAATTTACTTTGTTATAGTAATGTTCTTTATACAAAACTTTCATTAATAATTAATAAAACTGTAATTTTAATATAAAAAAAGAAACACAGGGAGTGTTTCACTTATTACACTGATTATATCAAACTACCACCAACGGTTTCTGAGTTGCCTCGTGTGACTCTGGCGTGGTGTGTTTACTTTAAAGTTTTTAAAACTTTTGTAAACAATGTATCTTGTGATGGTTTTTAAATACTCATGAGTATAAGTAATATCTTCATTCACGAGCATATGTTCTGTCTTTCTAACATAGACATTTCATTTTCTTTCCACTGACAAGGAAGCTAAAGATTAAAAGCAATAAAAATTAACAGAATATATAGCTATAAAGCAAAAAGTGAATATAAATTTTTTAAGGAATAATAACAAAATCGAACTCGTAGCCCACAACAAGCAGCAACCACCGCCACTCCACCAGAGAGAATTAACTACGAACACTGTGTATTCAATATTATAGGACGCCGAGTTAAATCGACTCTCGCGTCATTGTGTGTTCAACAAACCGAAGGAGCTCCTTGTTTTAGTTACGTCGTCAATTTGCAGTTTAAAGGAGGAATTAATTTGCTGTCATGTTCCTGATAACAGTTTGATATAATTTAGAGCTTTAAGTTTAATGTTAACACTACTCCTAATTACTGCAATATTATCTTGTCTTAATCTTAGTACTCTCTGTAGTCTGTGTGTTCGATGTCCACACGAAGAGATTTTCAATTACGTAATGTCACGACGCGACCGTCGGTAGTACCAGTTGCGAGGACGTGTATAGCGGAGCACATACATTCGTGTGCATCTTGTGTAATTAAAATAATATTCGTTATTCACATGGATCATGACAAGCACTTTCGAAATGTCCACTCGTAGGTACTGTCTGTAAAATAAAATTAAAAATACAATAAAAAAATAAAGACAGAACCAAGTGTAAAGACACTTTAAGACACTCCCCACGTACCACTCAGTTATTAGACATTACGTTTTATGAGGGTCCCGTCTGAATATTTGATTGAAGACAGTGACCACTACATAGGCTACCTGCAGGCCTGAAGTTAATAAGAATTTTAGCATATACATTTATGTATATATATGTTAAAATTCTTGCGTATGTACCTCGCCTGCTTTGCGCTTACGAGTATTAGTATACACGTAAGCGCAAAGCAATCGAGGTACTTTACCATACTTACGTTAGTTACATACATACATACGTACTGGTACGTGCGCGGTAAAGTTTTATTGAAATTGAATACGTACCTACAAAGTGCGAACTCTGCGCTGACTTTAAATTACCCTATTTCTGGAGCTTCCGCTTCTCTTCTCACACGAAATGTACTTAAAGTTTAACTGAAATTAATTATATTTTACGTTTGTGTTCACGCAGAGACCGTCTTGACATAATGACTCAGTGTGGACCCTGACGCTGAACCCTAGAGCTGGCGGTTATGGGTTTGATTCACTTAGAATTGATATTATATCTATGATAGTATATCTCGCTCTAATAATGAAGAAAATTAAATTTTGAGTATGGCCACTCGACATACGAGCGAAGCGAACAAACGGTACTGCATATTTTGTATTTTGTTGTTTTGTCTATACACGCGAGATGTATATGCAGCGAGTTCGTGATGAGGTCGGAACTAGACGCGGGTGTCTCCGACACTCTTAATATCTTGTACGTAATGTATCGTGACACTGAAAAATTCGTTCTCCTCCTATATAATAAAGTCGCTTAATTATTTGCGGACGTGACGTTCATTAATTGACTGGCTTCAAAGTAATATTTAATATATCTTGAGTGTTTGATTTTTAGGACGTCACTTGCTTGTGACTATAAAATATATAACTAAATATATTATAATTATATAATAAAGATAATTATGTACTAAAATAATACCTATAATTTACCAACTAACTGAAAATACCTTACGTTACACATGACTGATACGTGTGCGAGTGTATGTGTGTAATTTGCGTGTTGTGTGTGTGTGTGTGTGTGTAAATACATTCTCTAAATTGGATATCAAACGAGAAGCCATCGCATGTTGCAATTCCTTCAAAGTTACATTGATACTTACTAGCGCGGAACACTGGAGTACATACCGAAGTAAGTACTCATATGTCTAGGTACATTTTTACCCGGTAGAAATTTCTTTTAGAAAAATCGTTATTATTTATACAATAGCTAAGCACCTTATTGAACAGTTAGTTAAATTAAACTCATTTTACAATGAAATTCTATGTAAAAGCTCTTTTACGCTAACAAAGTTTAAAGCTCGGAGCTCTACCTTTATATTATGCTATTATTACATAAATGCACATTATATGATGAGTGAGTAAATACATTTTAAGTCAAAAATTAAAATTAAGTCAAAAATTAAAATTTTAAAACAGAATTGTGTAAATTTAATAAAAGCTTTACTCAATTCAAGTTTAATGTTGATATTAATTTATTTATGACTATATAATAATTAAATTTTGAACTCGAGACTAACTAAGCATGGCACGTCTAGAAGTTGGACTGAACTGCGTAGGGTAGAAGTAAGCGGGCAGATAATACACTATATTGACAAGTACACATACTTGGGCCAGATATCATTCTTCAAAACAGGCAGGATAATGAAGTTGAATGACGAATACAAAACGCCTGGAAGCATAGGAACGCCTAGTCCACCTTAAACCTTACGTAAACACTGAAGTGTAAATCCGTTGATATGTGTATTCTGTAAAGTCCAAACTCAAGGTTTGCTAACATGCCATGGAGCGCAGCATACTAGGTGTTAAAAGAATTGTTCGCATTAGGAGCACAACCTTGCGCTCCAAAACTCACCTATTATGCGAGGTACGTTGGTATAAAATCCGTGAAACTGAAGTGGGACTGGGCGGACATGTCTGCCGCATGCAGAGTGACCGATGGGCCTAAATTTCCACAGAGTGGGTACCGCAAGACGGTCGCCGTCGTCGCGGCCGGCCTCGTAGTAGGTGGAGAGATGATTTGGACGCATATCTCCAAAATTGGCTGTAGGAGGCCGAAGAACGAAGCGGGTGGCCTTTGCCTTGAGTGGGTGGGCTAAGAATTGGTTTGTTGGTGGTTTATTTGGCTTAATTAAATAAGCTTTTGGTATCCATACCATGTATTTCTTTTTAAATTTTCTACTTACATCAAACACTTGTTAATATTTGTGGTTAAAGAGTTTATTTTTAGTTTCTCAAAAAGAAATTTACATTTCACTTGCTGAGAATACACATTATTTTTACATTAGCTATTGTGAGCGTTGTTATCGAGAGCAAACATTTTACACAAAAATTATCACATAATTATACACACAAAAAACATGGTTTAATTATATAAATAAAATAATAAGAAAAAAAAAAAAAAAAAAAAAAAGAAGGTAATACAATAATCATCATATTCTCAATATTAAGTTTACCCATATTCGACAAGTTATTTTACAGGGTCGGATTCTAACTTTTTTAATAGATGTTCTTTTAACAAAGTTTTAAATTTATTAAAATTTTTACATTCTTTTATATCTCGGGGTAATTTATTGTATAATTGTGCTCCTTCGTAAGTAATGTATTTCTGTCCACAATTAGTTCGTGTCTTGGGTAAATATAAATTATTTGCATTTCGTAGGGGTCTATTTCCTTTTTGGGTATTTGTCAGAAAAGAGAGCTCTGTTTGCAAATGATGTTCCAAAATTTTGCGAATAAGAGTACAAGTATTATATTGGTATAATTGAGAAATATTTAAAAAAAAAAAATTCGTTTATATTTTGTTTGTACTTGTAAACGGTTTATAATGGAAAAGAAGTTTTATTATTTTGTTTTGGATAATTTGCAAACATCTTAAATTACTTTTCGAGGCTGCACCCCAAATTTCTGTTAAGTAAGTTAAGTTTGATTGAACTAGTGAAAAATATAAAGTGTAGCATACACTACGAGGTAGACACCGAAAGATACCACGCAACGAGCCAAGAAGGGAGGATAATTTAGATTTAATCTTATCAATATGCGCTGTCCATGTAAGGTTACTATCCAAAATTAGCCCCAAATATTTTTCTGTATTAGTATTCTTAATTTCCAAGTTATCTATAAAAAAGTGGCGTAAAATTTGGGATTCTTTTATTTTTAGACTTGAATACTATATAATGTGTTTTTTGTACATTTATTGTTAGTAGATTGTATTGAAACCATCTGTGTAACAGATTAAGATCTTCTTGAGCATGCATTGATAACCTTTGCATTGAATGACCGAAATAAAAAATACTCGTGTCATCGGCATAGAGTGTAAGTTCACCATGAAGGGATAACTCACTAATGTTATTAATATAGATTAAAAATAACAGGGGCCCAAATATAGATCCTTGAGGTACACCAAAGTTAACTATATGAGATGTACTCTGATATTTATCGATTTTTACTATTTGTTGACGATTTGTTAAGTAAGATTCTAATAATTTATGAGCTGTACCACTGATACCTATTCCATAAAGTTTTTGTAGCAGAATAGAGTGACTTACTGTATCAAAAGCCTTCTTCAAATCTATAAATATACCCAAGCCTACATTTTTAGCATCCAAATTTTTTTTAATTTTCGTGACTATGTCTATTGTTGCGCATAGAGTACTTGAATCCTTTTTAAAACCATACTGTCGTTTAAAAATAAATCCAATCTGTGACAAATATTTATCTAACCGACTATAAATTACTTTTTCAAATATTTTAGAAATTACAGGTAAAACTGAGATTGGTCTATAATTACCTGGGTCAGATTTCTCACCCGATTTGTATATTGGAGTAACTTTTGCAATTTTTAAAGTGTCCGGAAAGACACCTTCATCTAGACATTTATTAATGCAATCCGATAATTCATCAACAATATATTCCTTCAAACATTTTACTACTTTTGTACTAATACCATCTATTCCAACACCTACATTTGAGTTTAAATTATCAATAATTCCAGATATTTCGCTTACACTACAATGTGTGAATGTTGACAAATTATTATTATATTTGTGATTACTTACTGTATAAAGAGTATTATTATGAAACTTATACGGTATTTGATTAGCCAAGACGGAACCAATTGTGGCAAAAAATTCATTAAAGTGTTCACATATTTTTGTACCTTCAGTAATTAGTCCCATATTAGTCATTAGTTGTGGGGGTACACAGTTAGGTTTTATTTTATTATTGGATAACGTACGTATTAGATTCCATACTTTTTTGGGGTTATTTTTACATTTCGCAAAAGAATCTATATAAAATTCACTTTTACATTTGCCTATATTCGCCGCAGCATATTTCTTTTTCTTAAAATCATTTTCTAAATCAATATTATCTGGAATCATTTTAAATTTGTGCCATGCTTCATTTCTTAGTTCAATGTCTTTCAATATGTTTCTATTTATCCAGTCTGCTCGTGGCAGATTTTGTATTTTGAACTTTATCATCGTGTGTTTGCTTATTATTCGTTTAATGGCTTCATGGAGATAAGTATAAGAATGACAGTCCGATTTAAAAGGAAATATTGCAGCATTTTCTCCTAATAAATTGTAATTAATAGCTTCATATTTAAGACGTTTCGGTGGTTTACGTTTGTATTTTTTAATTCCTAGAAATATCTGCATATGATTTGAGATTGCAGAGTCAGTCAATGCCAGGTGGTAGGTTTTATCCTTAAGGTTTGTCATTATGTGATCTAAAATAGTATTACTTGAAGCTGTAATACGCGTGGCAAATTTTTTGTCTATGTTGTTTAATATAGTGTAGCCACATTCTGTCAGCATAGTTCTATACCTCTTAACGTCTCTACTATTAGATAATAAGTTTAAATTAAAATCACCAAAAACAATAGCTTGTTTTTTTTGATTCAGTTGTTCTTCGAAATCATCGATGAATTGATTAATGTTGATATTACCAGGTTTGTAGATGATGCCAATATCGAGATTAAGGTTTTTGACATGAATCCATAAGTAGTTGTTAATATTTACAAATAAGAACTTACAGTGGATTGTTATTCTCATTCTCAAACAAACAATTTGTAAATAATATAATAGAGGCCGAGTCTCGAAGCAATACTAAAATTTCAGTTTTGTTATGCGTCGAACTTTTCCATACTAAATACAAAGTTTGTTCGAAATTATAGGATGTATTGAATTATTCATAGAGGATAGAAGGCTTTAAATCTTTCAAGTTATTGCTTTAGTAAGACAAATTTCCTTTGTTATAATAATGATGACTGTTTAAACAACATTTTCGTTAAAGGCTAATGAAATAATAATTTTTCAAGTTTAATTTCCTGTAACTCTTCTAATTTCATGCACAATGACGGTAATCATTAGCAAAGAGTTTTTAGTTACAAATAATAATATATTCTACACGTGCATGTGTTGAGCATAATTAAGTTTATATAAAACTTTCCTTCTCTTGTATATAATAGGTCGTCCTAAAGGCGGTAACAGGACCAGCGACGTCCATTACCGTCCATTACGGAGACAGTTGCGTTTGAACGTTCCCTAACTTCGAATTATAACCACCGATAGAATTTAATGTAGTTAGAAAAATAACTTGATATGTAAAAAATGCCGTCGCAGAAATAAATGAACCAATGTAATCTATAGGAATAAAAGATAATTCCCTTCTCGTAATATCCATTATTTATCGGGAGTATTTCTGTTAAGTCAAAGCGCGCCTCTTGAGCCAAGAAATTGATCTAACTGTAGCTTCTCTCTTTCTCGAAATGTTTGAAAAGTAAAACATTTACAAGAAATATCTTTAAAATATTACCCCGAGTAGCAATTGGTTGTGAAACTCCACTGATGTGTCTTGTACAGAGTCCATTTAAATACCAACTTCACCGGACCTTATAAAGTAGTTCACGAAGAGTTAAATACATAAATGAAAGCAAACGTCATATGTGTAGTATACACTCGAATACTATTCTATGAAGTCCATTTTATTTTGCAAAATGCTTTATATTTATAAACAAATTTTTTTCCTGAAATATAGTTTTGTTTCATATTTTGATGTTTCTCAAAAATACTCTAAAACAAAAAATAAGCTCGTAGCTTCAGCTTTACCTTATCATAAAGTATATAAAGCTATTGTACGAAAGCGCAATGGAATTGTTTTACCTTTTTTGTTTGAGCACTTTCGTATATATTTATCTAAAATTTTGTAACACTGTTGTCTTTATATTGTTCTTATATGCCAGGTCTATCATATAGTTGCTTTATAAACAAAACATAAAATAAGTAATATGCATATTGGAAAGAAGACATTCGCTCTCACTTAAAAATAGTTTTTTCTACTTTCTATGACATAATATTTCTGTCAACTACTGTATCATATGAACATGTATATAGGTTTTTTTGATGGTACGTCACCAAGCTTAATCTTCAAACTCCTTGCCTGCAACTAGTGTACAAAGGCACTCCTAATGTGAAAACGGTCCTTATGTTATACTTTATCGTTATAACAGTCTTCTCTACAGATATCCTGCACTATACGGGTGTAGTAAGAGAAATTAGTGACATACATACAAACATACATACATATATAATTATATATGTATATAAGTATATACATACATATTACTCATACCTACATACTTACAAACACAGATACATCACCTGTTCCCCTCATTTTTGCTTATTTCAAACTCATTTAATACTGTAACTACACACCCAAAAGGCACATTTATAGAACGACCATTAACTATAAAATTGGTGAAGAAATATACAAACCCGAACTCGTAGCCCGCAACAAGCACCAAGCGCAACCACCGCCACTCCACCAGAGAGAATTAATTACGAACACTGTGTATTCAATATTATAGGACGCCGAGTTAAATCGACTCTCGCGTCATTGTTTGTTCAACAAACCGAAGGAGCTCCTTGTTTTAGTTACGGAGACAATTTGCAGTTTAAAGGAGAAATTAATTTGCTGTCATGTTCCTGATAACTGATAACAATTTATATAACAATTTACAGCTTTAATTTTAAATTTTAACAAAAGTGTAAAACATGTGTTTGGATTATATATTCTATATGTAAACTTAATCTTAATTATAGTATCCTCTGTAGTCGGAGTTACTCGTAAGCACAGCAAGCGAGGTACATTAGTATTCCTAAGTTAGGTAAATATGTACGTGCGCGGTGAAGTTTTATAGAAATTGAATTCTGTACTTCAAATTAACTCTTCTGAAGCTCCCGCCTCCCTTAATTTACACACGAAATGTACTTAAATTTACTTTTAAACTGATATATCTTGAAATTTACGTTGGTGTTGGTTGGTACAATAATAATATTAATAATAATAACACTTTATTGCACACAAGAAAATGAGAAGAAGAAATACAAATAATACATTTTATGTGTAATGGCGGCCTTATCACTACAAGTGATCTCTTACAGGCAACCATTCAATAAAATACATAATAAAAACAAGAAAAGTGACGGTGCAAAAAAAAATAAAGCGTTACTCCAACTTTACTATTATATACATAGACATACACATACATATATACATACACACATACATACATACATACATACATACATACATAAATACATACATACATACATACATACATACATAAATACATACATACATAAATACATAAATGTATACATACATACGTGATAACATATTTATAATTATAGGGAATACTGACTTAGGTAGTACTTTTTAAGCTTACGCTTAAATATACCGACTGTCTGAGACAATACAATAATACAACTACAAATCTCATTTCATGTTAAATGTTCTGTAATCCCTCGTATGTACAAATATTTGATTCTCATTTATTAAATAATCCAGTTTTATTTCGTAGCACGGCTTCTACGTAGCTCCTTCGCCCGCGGCTGGCGACTGTTGAGTCAAAGCTTGTTCATATTGACTAGCGTCTCGCTCGCAGTTTCGTCTACTCGAATTACGTTGTTACGTTTTACAATAATATTGAGAGCGAACACAGTGTGTTATACACACACCAGCAACCAGCTTGCAGCTATTATCTACAGGAATGTTTAATTAATCTATTAGGCGATTAAAGTAACACCCACTTTTGATAAAGCTTTTATATGCTATTATAAGCGTTTACCTTACGTGTAGTAGTTCCGCGGGTAGAAGTGAAAAGTAATAGTGATCATCTCCGTATTAAATAATTTTGCAAAAAATAGTAATAGTGTTCCTTTAGTCTATATTATCATACCAGTACTATTTGGAAATACTAAAATTCGTGTGCAAATGTTATCTCCACGTTTTAACCACTATTTGTTATAAAAAGAAACTGTCTAAAATGGACCTTACAGTGGCATTGAATTCTTAATAAAAGCTACTGTTGTACGTGAAAACTAATTAAGTGAACAAACAGTAAATGTGTCAAGTGCTGTGTTAAAACCAGTGAAAACTTTTGTTCTCTTGTGCTGTGTTTCTATCGAATTAAAGTATTAATATAATTCTGCTGAACAAAACTATAAATAAAATACATATATAGTGATTATTCGATTGTCATGTCAGCAGTTAAGTTGGCCTAGAGGCGTATTAAAGACAAGTAGTTCGAGCCGACCCTAGTTCGATCCTGAGACGACGAGCGAGACTTTTTTCATTTATTTAATTGTTTCTTGTAAATTTTAAATTTTAGCATTAGTAAATTTAATAACTTTAGTAGTATTAAAAGGGTGATTACGAACACCAGACGCTTCTCAAAAACTGACGCAAAACCTGTTACGAAAACCACAACACTTCACCACTACTCTGGAAAACATAAACAAAAAAAAAAAAAAACATTTCGGTCACGGTGAGGTTATCTGTCAAACCAACAAACCACAATCAATTGACAACAGAGAAGTGACAGTACTACCAACCTAACCAATTAAGGTGCGTTCAGAAATTGAGATATTATACCTGAGTTTTGTTACTGCAAGATGTCTACACAACTGTCACCAGAGATGTCACTGCTATTAACCAAGATGACCGAGCAACTCAACATTCAAACAATCACAATAACTGAAAACGTCACTGCAGCAGTACTACAAAAAGTAGAGGAGAAAATTAAACCCATTTTAGAAGAAAACAAAAAACTGAAAAACGAAGTTGAAAAATTAACTAAGAAGATAGAAAGCATCGAGATGAATGGAAAAAGAAATAATGTATTACTTCATGGAATACCAGAACGGGTGGATGAAAACCACGAAGAACTAGTGACGTTAGTGAAGACTACAGTGAAGAATATTGATGTCGAACTGAATCAAGGTGATATCGATAGAATACGGAGATTAGGAAGAAAAGGAAATGAAGATGGCAAAACTAGACCCATTCTACTAGCAACGACAACCCTAGAAAAAAAGATACAGATTCTTAAAAACAAAAAAAAAATGAAATCTAATACCTATATTACAAATGATCTGCCCAAAGAGACGTATCTAAAGAACAAATTAAAGAAGAATATCGGGACGAGGGACATAGAAAAACGGAAAAGATCGGAAACACCCAGCCCTAGAAACAGAAGCAGCGATATGAAGAATGATCCGAAAGCGAAGAAGATAGATGCCTTTCAATATTTACGGGGAAGATCACTCTCATTTACGGGCAAAACAACAAATGTTAATTAAAGAGCGTGAAATCGGAACTGAACAACCACAACACAAAATACAAACTACCAATTGTCTCCCACCACGGTTGGTCCCCGCGGGAGTACTAGACCGCCACCCTCTAACCAATAGATGTGAAGTATTTCACATTGCTACATTAAACACGAGAACATTAAGAACGCCAGAAAGTTTGATGGAACTAGAAAAGGCTATAGAAGATATAAAACTGGACATTCTGGGGCTAAGCGAAATGAGAAGACTAGGTGATAAAATTGAAGAACACTCAGACTATATCTTATACCAAAAAGGAGAAACAGCTGGCCAGAAAGTAGTAGGATTCTTGATAAAAATGCCGCTGAAGCCATATATTCAGGAATTGAAAGGTGTATCGGAGAGGCTCGCAATCTTAACAATTAAGTTACCGGGATATAAGAAACCATGGGCAATAATACAAGTGTATGCTCCAACTGAGCAAGCTGATCTCTCAGTACTAGACTCATTTTACGAAGAACTGTCAACAGTTATAAAATCTAACGCAAACAAACACATTATATTAATGGGAGATTTTAATGCACAAGTAGGAGCCAGAAAAGCGAAGGAAGAATATGTTCTCGGGGAATTCGGCTACGGAAAGAGGAGCTGCCACGGACAGAAACTAATAGAATTTCTTATGGAACACAACCTAACACTACTCAACTCAACGTTCAAGAAAAATAAAAAAAATAAATGGACTTGGATCTCACCCTGTGGTTCAGTGAAAAATGAAATAGATAACATAATAAGCAACTACCCGAAAGCATTCACCGACACTGGCGTTATATCAAACCTTAACTTCAACTCAAACCATCGTATGGTACGCAGCTCCTTAAGAAAACATCAAATAAAATCTTCTCGCAATCACATAAATATATATAATCAATGTAAAGGAAACATCTACAATACAAATAACAACTCAAAGTTCACAGAAGAAATAAAAGAAATTTTAAGTAAAGAATCCATGAATGTGTCCCAGAAATACGACATCTTTGAAAAACAACTTCGCAATCATGTTACAACCAAAAAGACAACTAAGAAAGATAAATATCAACTTAGCCAACAAACTTTACAATTAATAATGGATCGTAAAGACTTAATTAATAATCAAATGAAGAAGGAAAACATCAAAATGATAACAGACATAAGCAAGAAAATTCGAACAGCGATCAATAACGATCGCAAAATCAAACGATTACAAACATTAGAACACCACATTCAGAGAACTGGAGGTACCAAAAAAGCATTAAAGGAACTACGAGACACAGGGAAAGAATGGATACCGCACCTAAAAAAGAAATCTAAAATTATCACGCAGAAAAAAGATATCAAAGAACTAGCTACAGAGTTCTACCGCCGCCTGTATGAAAAGAAAAGACTGACTGGTATACCTAACATAACCGTTACCGGACCAGCGCTAGAATCCGTCCCACCAATTTTACCATGTGAGGTCGCCAAGGCAATCAAAAGTCAAAGGACAGAAAAAGCTCCAGGCCCCGATAAAATCACGAACGAGATGTTACTTGGAACAATAGACGAACTGATACCTATTTTAACCCAAATCTTCAATGAAATCGTAATAAAGAGTGAGGTTCCAGAAAGTTGGACCAAATCCCACATCATTCTAATCCATAAAAAAGGCAACAAAGAGGACATCGAAAACTACAGGCCAATAAGCTTGATGTCAAATATTTACAAAGTATTTGCGAAGATAATTCTAGAAAGAATCAGACGAACTTTAGACGAACAGCAACCAGTAGAGCAGGCTGGGTTCAGGAAAGGTTATTCCACTATCGATCATATATTCACAGTAAAACAGATCATAGAAAAATATACAGAATATAACAAAACTGTATATATTGCCTTCATTGACTACGCTAAATCGTTCGATAACCTAAACCACGATAATATATGGACAGCCCTGGAACAACAAGGAATACCAGCAACATATATTCACATCATAAAAGCTATCTACGCTAATAGCAAAGCCAGAATCCAATTAGAAACACTAGGAGACGAGTTCAGTATACAAAGGGGAGTGAGACAAGGAGACCCATTGTCCCCAAAATTGTTCTCCTCGGTTTTGGAGAATATATTTAGGAAATTAGATTGGGAAAAGTTTGGATTGAACATCAATGGGTCAAAAATAAACCACCTGAGATTTGCCGACGACTTGGTGCTATTCGAAGAGAACCCAGAAAACCTGCGATGCATGCTACAGAATCTAAATGAAGAAAGTGAAAAAATTGGCCTAAAAATCAACAGCAGTAAAACAAAACTCATGACTAACTCCTTGGAAGTAGAGATGAAAATAAAGGAAGATAAATTGACGTACGTAGAAGACTATATTTATCTGGGGCAGGTTATCTCATTTAAAGACCAAATGACTAAGGAGATAGACATGAGAGTTGCAATTGGATGGAAGAAGTACTGGTCTCTCAAGGAGATTATGAAATCAAAATGTCTGGGAATAAAACTAAAAAGTAAAACCTTCAACACATGTATACTCTCATGCTTAACATATGGCTGCGAAACTTGGACACTTACTAAAACTCTCAGAGAAAAACTTACCAGATGTCAAAGAGCAATGGAGAGAAGCATGACGGGCTCAAAAAGACAAGACAGAGTCACAAACCATGATCTTCGTTTAAAAACAAAAGTCACCGACATACTCACAAGAATAGATCAACAAAAATGGCGATGGGCGGGACACATGATGCGAGGTAGTCAAGACAAATGGAGTAAGACAGTGATAGATTGGTATCCCAGGGATGGAAAACGTAGCCGGGGAAGGCCGCTTGCTAGGTGGGAAGATGAAATTAAACAGACAGCAGGCCCGAACTGGAGGAGGATCACACGCGACAGACAGCAATGGAAATGGTTAGAGGAGGCCTATGCTTTAAGGCACACCGAAGTCAGAGACATCATTTAGTCAACAATAACTTGTTCAGTGTTTCGTTTATGCAAATTTATTATTTATTACTAGTGTTATTAAGAACTGTTACTCTATATTTAAAATTCTTGTCTGATTTCGGAATAAAGGGCTAAATTATTATTATTATTATATGCTATAGTAAGCTTGTAGCATTTTCTTAAAACAATAGACATAGTATGTGTAACGCTGGCTCTGTAGTTTAGATTGCTGATAACTTTCAATTTGTCGATTTTCCGATTCTTGAGAACTTTTCAATTATGTTGTTTTCGTAGTAAACTCATTTACTATCACCATTGCATGTTGTAATATACCTATATATGACATAGCATAAATAGTCCCTCACTTTACTTTGGCATTACACAGAAAAGAAATTCTTCTCATTTTATTTCTTTTGCAATTATAACAATTCTCCCAAAAACGGACTATTTAATAAAAACAGATATTATATTACTCACATATTCTTTAACAAGATAAAGAAAATGCCCCTTATATTACAATATCCAAGTATAAAAGCTACTATTGTAAAATGTACAACAATATGGAACATCGTCGGCGGTGAAACGTCAAGAAATAAAATCAAAAGCTCATCTGAGCCCTCCCATATCTCATATCTCACATCGCACAGACGACCTCGTACATCGTAAGGCTGACCTTCGTGATGCAGTGTTACATTCATTCTATTATATAGAAAATCATGAATTAAAAAAATAACTTTTAACCATTTATAAAAGTATTTTTATATAATCTGTATTAGATTTATGAAAAACCTTTTTATCAACAGACAGTACAAGTAGGTATATGCTATATGTACTGTTACAATATAGCTTTCCTTTATTGTGTAGCTTCACGCCATACTCGTACACCACACGTAGTGCAAAAGGAGTACTGTTAAAAAACTTCGTTGAAGGAATAGAGGAGAATGACAATAACATATTTTCCCTCTCTCAGTGGGAATCGAACCCACATCCATCGGTATTCACATTTAGATTTAGACGCTGTGTCTTGATGGATTCAAGTTAAAATAATAAAAAAATATAGAAGCTACTCATTCGACAGATGGAATAAGCACGTTTCTTTCAAAGAGAACTACATTCTACTACTGCTATACTTAATCAAATTTACCAGAATTATATAGTAATTTCATATAAATCTTTCATTAAGAAAACTCTTCTCACTACGAATGAAACGACCTTATTCTAAACCTTGTGTTTACTTCTGTTGAGAGGAGATAAGAAAAGCGACAGTTCTCTTCACTGTCTATACGAGTGTGGGTCAAGAGCAGACAGTTCATGACCAGTCAGAGTCAGGAGAATAGATAGTTCTAATCCACATTCTGTAAGCTATTAATTGCTTTTATGAGCTGTTATATAAGCTATTTTTATCATATTTTGCTAGACTATTGAACGCTTGAAAAATATTCGATTTGATCTTATTTAGACAACTTGGATACACATAATATTTATTGTCCGTGGTATCGTTTACTTTAAAAAGAAAACAATACTACGAAAGTGTTACGAGTGTTAAGAGTAAAAATCTTCCCCTAGTTAAGCTTTAACTTAAGAAATATAAAATATTGAATATTTTCATAAACAGGCGTTTCATCTTTTTTATATTTATTGGATACTGTAGATTGGTGGACGGACTGTCGTGATATTTAACACTTGGTACCTTATATTTATTTTTAGTTTTTATTTGTACATTTACCGAAAATATTGTTATTCCTTTACAATATTAAACCGTTCAGCTTATTATGTGTTTCACTTACTGAATCTTTTTATGTGTTTCATTCCGTAAATAAGAGTGCTTTAGAATAGATAATGGGCCGCGAGGCCTAGACATGAAAACATTAAAAAGTTACGAAAATCGAATCCACAGTCGTCACTTGTCAAGAACCTTCAAAATGCATTATAATTACCTGATACTTCGTTGAATTTATAGTATCGTATAGTACAGTATATTAGTTGGTACCTATCGTTTTAGGTCGGTGTCAGCCAACACTCTAGAGCGACACTTCACACGACCACCGCTAATGTCGGAGAGCACGCGGACTTGTTGCGAACTAGCAGCAGTGTGATCACGTAGTTACTTATTTACTCGAATTGAATCATTCTAATATAATATTAATTACATATTGTATTTAAAAACGTTAAATATAAAACGTAAATTTATTTTTAAAAAACTTAAATGTATTCCCAAATTTTGAAATTTCAAACAGATATCTTACTTCCAATTTATTTAAATATTCACATTGTAATTACTTTAACTCAAAGAACCTTATGACTGCTTTATTTAATTAAGAACATTATAACGTCGGCTGATACAACTAAGGGAATTCCTACAAGAACACGTTCATTACTTAAAATTTGGCAACATTACTACCACCACTCACAAAGTCTATAAAGTAGAAAGCGAATAATAAACACTGCAGAGTCATGCACTCGTAAGTGATTTACCTGCTATAATAGTATTTCATGTACGGTCTCTCATTCTCTGATTTTACGACGTCACATTTTTATGACCTAATGAGTTGTATTACATTCAAGCGCAGCGCTGAGCGTTTAATTAATTATCAATGTAATAGAAGTAGGTTGCCTCTAAGTTTAGATGTATAGACGGTATTGTCTAACGGCTGTCAAACAAAATGTCCAGACTGAATGGAAATAGCCCAAGACAGAGATAACTGGAAGTCGTTCGAGGAGATATTTACTTTCGGAAACAATAATTTTCCTGCAAAAATAAAGAATATTTATACTGAGGTTGTTTTCTTGTTTGTTTTTTCATTATATTTGTAAGTGAACTGTACGCGAAATTTTATTATATGATTTGGTAATTTGTATATTATATATACTTGTGTTTGATGTATTGTTATTGTATAGCATGTTGTATTTAGTGTAAAGTCCAAGAAGATTATAGAATTAGTCGCCCACTGACGAGTGATTTGTGCAATAAATCTGTTCCATGTGCAGGTGCGAGTCTACGAATTGGAAACTTTAAATGTATCACTGCCTCCCGCCGTTATGTGTTCTACTGAACTACAAATAAAACGGTCGTATGTTTTATGCGTGTTGGATGTATGTGGTTGTTATTAAAACCTTATTCCTGACATTCTATTGTGAAGCAAATATCTTCAGTCGGTTAAGAAGATGTTTTGCATCATATATGCAAAATGCTGCTGTGCACACTGCGGTCACTGCTCTGTGATTATCGAAACAGAAGGTCTAGATGAGAATCGCTTCTTTTCTTTAAAAAATACTTTAACCGTAATAACTTAGAAAAAACATATTTTAAACAAGAATTCACTTGTGACCTAAACTATATACATTTATTCCGCCAAAAATTATGTTACAAGCAGAAAAAAAGATTTAAATGTAAATGAAATACCATGTTTACTTTTTATAGTAAAGATAACTACTAAATAATTCAAAATGTATAAAGTAATTACTAAACAATTTCGAAAGAAAAGTCCGCTTCGGTGGGCTGTTATCGCTCTCCCTCTTCATGCAAATTCGATGGAAACTGTTATGTAAGGTGAACTTTTGAATATCTTTTCCCAAAATAGATATTCTAATTACTTTAATAACTGACAACTAAAAATAACTTATTAAAATAAAAACACTGTTTGGACGTTACAATATTGTTATTAAAATTTACATCTTTTTGGTGGACTTAACTTATTTATAAAAATTATTATTAAAAATAAAATTTTGTAAACGAAACGTTATTCACGAACGCGTCCAATACTCAGCTGATTACGTGCAGCGCCATTTTGACGCAGCTCGCATACGAACGAAGTTATTGCTCCTTGTTTAAAAATATCTAGTGGTATCAAAGTTGAGTGTATCTTTTCGGTTCCTTGTTTATTTTTGTAAGTAAAGCCTTAATAATTCAAAGCTTTACGTTATGTGTTAGATTTCTAAAGTATTTATCTAAAAAGATTTGTGATTTCAACATAACCTCAAAATAATGTTTGGAATTAAATAATTTCTCAAAAAGATCCATTTGGTGGACATCTTTTCGGTGGAATTTGTGTCCACCAAAAAGACGAATGTCCACCAAATGGATGAAAAATGATGAAGTGGATGAAATATTTTATTTTCGTTTAGCCTGATTTTGCGTGTGGTTGTTAATGCGAATGAGATATTTAACTGCTTAATAGAAATATTGCATTCGGGAGGCGGTTTTTACGAATAGTATTATTATTACCTATACTGTTTTTGGCGTTTTACGTTGAATGTGCCATGTTTGCTGTTTCTTTATTTATTATTAAAGCAGAATAAAATCAATAATACACGCATAAAGTCAGCTACTTAACCGATATGTTTCCATCGCATTCAAAAATCATCTTCAGGGTGAAGTCAGATTATCTCTAGATAATGACTTGACATGTCGGCTTGAATTTAATAATAAATAGTTTTGTTTGTGCTTTGTACCTTGCTTAGGTTTCATCTTTTCTTTATTCACAGACAATGGCTAGAACTAGAAATAAATTGACTGAAGGTGAGAAGAAGAAAAGAAGACGCGAATCGAAGAAGTTAAGTATGAGGAGAGCAGGAGAAAAATTGAAGAAAGATCCAGTAGCATTACAATAAAAGCGGAAGAAGGATAGAGTCATAGAATTTACCCCCAAAAAAAAAACAAAGTATTTCAAAGAATCAAAAAGCAACATAATCCCATAACAAATGATGCATACCATTTTCGTTGTTGAACAACAACAGAAAGCTTTGCAGGCGCTTTACTGTAAGCGTCGTTACGACTCATAATTAAATAGTGCGATGCGACGATCAAAGGGGCTTTTGATTGAGTGAAAGTGAAGACCTTCTCTGAAGTGCTCCATACCCACACCTTCTCTCTCCCTCGCTACCTCTATAACTGTTAGAATAAATAAACAATATGAAATGTAGGGTAGCGAGGTCGCATCCCCTGTTTATACAAATGTTTATAGCTTTAATATAAATAGGCTGATATTGTGGTAGTTTAATTGTGAGTTTACGCTCTTTTATTGTGGATATCCATTTTTTTGCTTTGTATAATGCTTAGTTAAAGTAACGCATAAAAAATAATGATTTACACTCTTTTTATTTCAACAACATTTAATTTAATTCTATTCACCTTTAATATTATAAACAAAAAATATAATTAACACAGCCTGTGCTTGTTCAGCAGCGAGCAGCTGCTCAACAATAAATGGATATGACGTCAATATATAACTTATGAAATATTTAAACACAATATTCGTATAACCAAAGATCGGTCGAGATCGTTTATCATTTAGAGGCAATTGGGCCGTTGGGGGACAGGTGTTTTATCTCGGTTTTATTGTTGATAAATAAATTTTAGTCTTAAAATATGATCTCAGATGCGAAGATTAAATTAAACTCACTCATTGAATTGTGAATTACATATATTCCAACTTTTGTATAAGAGCCGTTTCAAATTTCTAAGACGTTACTTTTATTGAGTACGTCGCGTTGTATTAGATAAGGGCATTATTTTTAATATATATACATATATATATATATATATATATATATATATATATATATATATATATATATATATATATATATATATATATATATATATATATATATATATATATATATATATATATATATATATATATATATATATATATATATATATATATATATATATATATATATATATATATATATATATATATATATATATATATATATATATATATATATATATATATATATATATATATATATATATATATATATATATATATATATATATATATATAGGCCAAAATCTAGTATTAACACACTTTGTTCTCTACTTTCCACTGTCAAAGTAATAATGTTATGATCGTATTTATATTATTATTGATTCCCTTTTATCACAACTATGGTAATGTTTAAATTTTCAAAATAAATGTTAACGTTACCAAAGGATCAATTCACTCTTCCCTGTTCTTCACAATCAATTCCATCCCAGATCTCAGAGACTTTATTATATTCAGTGTAAGAGGCACAAAGACGTTTTATTAAGAGGCAAAATGGTATTAGTTATTTGTGTACTTAAGAACGATGTTAAATCTTTTCACATGAAAGCACTTCTTACTCGAATAATAAACCTGTTAAAAGGTCATACATCGTGTAAGTGGAGGTAGAATTATGTTATTTTTTTATACGTCTATGGATACATGTTGAGTGACGAAACTCAACACCGCGCCTATCTTGTTACGAGATTAAATAAATTAAAAACTAATAATACTCTCCAATCGATCGTCATAGCCTGATATCATTTTAAAAAAATATTTAATAAACTGATTTAATGACTTGAATCGGCACTGAACTAGACCAAAAAGAGTTTTTCATTTGTCTTGAATTACGTGTATATATTTATTGATTAATTCATAATTGATTACAACCAAGTTTTCCAACAATCATTTATATTATATGTAATATTTACTCCAAATCTCACAGAGTATTATTGTAGTGTAGAAGGGATCGGATACAAAAATGTTATCTCAACGATATCCAACGTTAGTAACTATTTGCTCTCGAGTCTACCTCCCTATAATGAGAGGCTCGAATTGGATATTGTTTGTATGCCAGTATTGTGAGAGGAATATTACTCGTATTATCTTTATCTGTACTATTTGCATTCACAGGAGGAATGGTTATTTATTCCAAGTAACCAAAAAAAATTACAAAGTTTATTATTATTAATACATTAATTAAGTTACTTTAATGTCAAAGCGTGTTTTGATATGTATTTACAGGCAGACTTGGAGAGATAATGAAAAAGTAAATTTAAATTAGAAGCTTGATTGAAAAGACGTTCTTTTCTAATACGGTCAACATTTTATTACATTATATATCTATAGATTATAAAACGTCAGATTTTCAATTTAACAAATATATTCTCTTTCATGAAGCTCGAATGGAATGTTCAAACAATGTAACTTATATTAAGCTGATTCCGCTCTCCAACAGCGATATACAAGACCGGAGCTCTCATAAGCGTGAAGTTGGTGTACTTGAAGAGTCGGGTCTTCTTGTATATTGAATATTTCTTTTCCCAATTTTTTCCATAAATTTCAAGATATTACCCATTTTGTATACTCTAGTGCTATTAACTGTGGATTAAAAATACAGAATGCTCTGAGATGTTATTGAGATATAAAGGAGATTTCATCTTCCAAATATTCTGTGCAAATTTTGTTTTTAATATTGGATTCTTTTCGAAATGCTTGCTTCAATATAGAAAGTTAATTCATAAATAATACTTCAATGTTATATTTTAGTTTTTGTCGAACTTGACGTAGAAATAAAATATGTTGTTTATATTAGAGTTATATAAAGGACTGTACTAGAAATCCCTAAAAGAATAAATACTAAATATATTTTAATTTTGAGGATGCATAGAGATAAAATATTCAATGTTTTCTTTCATAGTAGTTTTATTTCCCCGCTCTCGTAACACACACACAGACACACTTTTAGTTTTGAGTTATGAAAACCTAAAACATTAAAAATAAAAAGTTCCTCATTGAACAAACTCTATCGTACAATTACATACATAAGTTTACTTCCACACTTTGTATGACGGATATATACGCTGAAAATAATATATGAATCATATTCTTTTGTTGCCGGATTCTATTCTGACGTAGATTTCGTAAACACATAACGAAGGCTCTAGAGAGAGAGAGAGAGAGAGAGGAGATACGTGAGTAAGATTTCCGAAAAACAGATCAATCAGCTCCTAGGTGTCTAAAATGAAACTAGCGGTCATATGCAGGTTATGAGGAGTACACAGCACATTGAGCATAATGTAACTGTAAACGTAGTGGTGTAAGCCACACACTGAGAAATGTTATCGTTGTTCCCACTTTCTTATTCCTGTCGCTCAACACTCAATGTGTTGCATATAGGGGAAGAAGGGAGTTCCTATATGCGGGATACAGCGTGAAGCTAAAAAACATTAAAGAACAACTATTATCCTAATATATAAAGAAAAGGTAGTTCGAGAACAGAGTAAAAATGATTAATCACTTCATTGTCTTCATCTACAATTTAAAAACAATTGTCATTGTTTTTTCACGAGGTAAATAAAAAAGTAATTCAATACTCAATAAAGTTTCAAATATTATATAAACTTTGACAGTGAAGTGTCTTAATACTAGATTTTGGCCTATATATATATATATATATATATATATATATATATATATATATATATATATATATATATATATATATATATATATATATATATATATATATATATATATATATATATATATATATATATATATATATATATATATATATATATATATATATATATATATATATATATATATATATATATATATATATATATATATATATATATATATATATATATATATATATATATATATATATATATATATATATATATATATATATATATATATATATATATATATATATATATATATATATAATATATATATATATATATATATATATATATATATATATATATATATATATATATATATATATATATATATATATATATATATATATATATATATATATATATATATATATATATATATATATATATATATATATATATATATATATATATATATATATATTTGATTATTTTTGAGTGATACTCATTGACTTTCGCGTCATCCGCGCATTACAGAGACACTTGAGATAATAACAGTACCAAGTAGTACAGAGAATAAGAAGGGCAAATAGAGTTACGGCAACAACTAGTGGAGGTTAATAAAATTGTAATTGTGTGCGCTTATGGCCACTGGCATGCTGTAGTTGAGAGGCGCTCGCTCGAGAGGCTTCTGTTTAATTACTCCTTCACGCTAACTAACAAATACATTGAGCAAGTATATAACTGTCAATATGTAAAGCTTCGTTGGAACTTCCAGCGTGATTTGTTAAGTGCTATAGTTCAGGGTTCTGTAAAACCGGAATAGAAGTGAAAACATACGTAGTGTATACAAGAAGAAGGTCCATCGAGAATGCCGGAGAATCAGGAATGGAACGAGCTATTGAACTATTGTAAATAAAGGATAGTTTTCGATAATGAAGACTGTCAAAGCAATGAATTAATGTCAATCTGGGAAGTTACACGTCACTTCCCCATTATGGAAGGGAACTACGCTAAAGTATAGTTATTGAGTGATTTATATCATTTAAGGCAATTACGTCGAATATATGTCCGAATATATTCAAAACATGAGGCCTAGGTGTGAATCAATGTTTTTTTTTTAAATAACTTTAACCACAATAACATAGACATAATCGTATTTTAAACAATAATTTACTTATCACCTAAACTTATTCAGACTAGTTTAGAAAAAAAGGGCATTATAATGTGCATTATCTAAGGTACATTTGTTCCATCCGGAAAACAATGACAATAATGTACACAATAGAGATATGACTGTGAAGTAACTAGAACTATTCAATTATGTTCTGTACATTTAGTAATGGTTAGAAAACAAAGACAAATAAAAAATGGAAAGTAAAAAAAAAAATATTTATTTTAAAAGTGTAATATTTACATACGTATAATACGTATTATAATTAGAACATATCAGAGAACGTCGATCAAGCGAGAGAACCCAAATAATTCGTTTTATTTAAATATTATAGAAACGCTTATAAATATACAGTTTTATTTAACCCAAAAAAAAAAAAAAAACAAAATTACTTAATAAAAAAGAGAAAAATGTATAACAAAAAATGCGTACAATTTCCAGTGTTGAACAACAACAGGAAGCTTTGCAGGCATTTTACTGTAAGCGTCGTTACGACTCACAATTAAACAGTGCGATGCGACGATCAAAGGGGCTTTTGATTAATTAACGTCTTAACTCGAGTGAAAGTGAAGACCTTCTCTGAAGTCCTCCAATCCATCCCCCCCCCACCTCCTCTCTCCCACGATACCTCCATCACTGTTAGAATAAATAAACAATATGAAATGTAGGGTAACGAGGTCACATCCCTGGTTTATTAAAATGTTTATAGCTTTAATGTGAATACGCTGATATTGTGGTCAATGAATTGAAGTTTAGGCTCTTTTATAGTGGGTATCCATTTTTTATAATGCTTAGTTAAAGTAACACATAAAAAATAGGGATTTACACTCCATTCATTTCAACAACAGTTCATTACTGAACTTAATTCTATCTAACTTAATCAACTTTAATGTTACAAACAAAAAATGTAATTAAAACTGAAACACAGTCTAGCTACTCAACAATAAATGTATATGACGTCCATATATTTCAATATATAATATATACAAGATTTAAGTACAGTATTCGTATAACCAAAGATCGGTCGAAATCGTTTATCATTTAGAGGCCGGTCGGCCGTTGGTGGACAGGCGTTTTATCTCGCTTTTATTGTTGAATGAATAAACACCAAAAAAGCTGGAAAAGCGCTATATGTATACATACTCTAATATATACAAACATCATTATAAATAAAAAAAAATAATAAATACATATTAGTTTTATAACATCACTTCAAATGTGGAGATAAAACTGAACTCACTCGTTCAATCGTGAATTACGTAAGATCCAAGTTTCATATGAGACCAAGTTCAAACTTCTTAGACGTAACTTTTAATGAGTATGTCGCTTTGTATTCAATAAGGGAATTATTTATAAGGAGGAGTTCATTATAAAGTTGACGACAACAACATCCCACGCGATCTTGTTTGTTTACAAGTAATAATTTTATCATCAAATTTATATTATTATTGAATCGTTCTAGTTACAATTTTATTGAGAGGCTGAACATCTCGTGGTCGTGGTCTAAGTTATTGTATATACGTACTGTTCTATTAAGAAATTATAATATATTTTTTAATTCCACTTTTAACATCATTCTTACGAAATTAAAGAGTAATATAAAAAGACTCGTTTAAAATTCAAAACACTCGAAGCTATCGATTTCGCTCGTGTAAGTACGAGCGAAGTCGATAGCTTCGGGTGTTTAAGAACGGAGTATACATATAACTTAAAGAAAATTTCATAAAATGTTTAGTTTCTATCATAACTATTGTAAAGTAGCATATTTCTCAGTGGAAAAGTTACAATGATCCGTAAGCTTTCTTTGTATTTTAAGCGCACACCTCAGGGCATTTCGAAATAACTTTTATGTATTTTTGTTCTACATTATAGAGACGTTAATTAAAATGTCAGTTCGGCGCAGTGGACGGCGCAATACTACAACAAACACGTTTCCAGTACCTCACCGTCACACATGGTGACGCTGGACGTGGCACTAACTTATTTCATTGCCAATTATATTGAAGCTGCTGTTGTTAAATAGATCGGGTCATTTCGCATAAAATAATTACTTACTTGATCTAGAGCTGTAACCTGAGTCGTGAACTCCTAAACTCCAGCTTATTACTACATAAATTAAATTCGACTAAAATGAAGATGTCTAGAAGGCGAGCCGAGTATGAACAACTCCGCTCACGCTCATTTGCTTCAGTAGATTAAAATGTAACAAGATTAGCTTAGTGTTTATAGTTTTTGGGACCATCATACAGTTACTACTGGAGTTTTATAGAAAAATGAAAACGATATATGTTTTTATATAGAACGGACTACACTGATTACTTTGTCAGGTTGTTTTTGATTCAATTCTAGCTTCCCAAATTATGTGCATTTACTTTATAAATACTTGAATTATATTTAATCAACAGGTATAGTCCGTATAATTTTTAGATATTTAAGTGTTTGCGATTAGCATGATACCAAGATAAAAGCTTAAAGACACTATCCTCATATATTTGTTATTATTTTAGAGGCCACGTCCGTATTACGCTTTAGCTTCATCCATACACACAGGGACACATTTCCTGCCCACTTCCCTATTCCTTGCATTGCATTTTAACCTACCTATTTGTCAATATAGCTTTTAATCTTAGCTATGAAAAATACTAAATTACCAAATAATTTTTTTAAAATATTATCTTATTTGTATAATAAACGTATAAGCTAAAGCCACCATAGCTTATTATGTGTTGAGCAGATAAATTTGATTACATAGTTAAGTCAGCCGAGCTCGGCGCTCGTTCGCCTGCACTTAATGTCAATAGGTTGTTAATATTGTTTGAATCATTAGCCGCGTTGCGCCTCATTTATTCTACGAATTATGAAAAATTTCCAATTAAAGGTTTCATGCATGCATACATTTATTTTATTTTTTTTTATAAAATGTATTTTCATTTAAAAAATCCTTCATTATAAGGAAGTAGACATCACAACACGTTGTTTAGTAACATTTGTAATAAACGACATAATATATTGATGTTCGTTGAACAATAAGCAATTCAATTAAATACAAGCTAATTATATAAATTATAGAGAGTCAAATGAAGTGGACTGAACGTGTTGCGTCACTATCACTGCGCGTTGTATGTGTATGTGTATGTGTATGTTATATACATACACATACACATACACATACACATATACATGTACACACACACACACATGTGTCTTTTAATTTTGTGAAAAATGTAGTTTTATGACAGAGGAACTTTGTATTTAGAAACTATCAAGACGTCGTTGCTCTGCATACGATTAAGATTATTAAAACAATTGAAATATAATAATGGTATATCCGAGGAACAATCGAACCTGCAACTGTCGTGCATACATTGACACTTCCTGATGATGGAGGAGATTCCATTTCTTCATGATGGAGGTCACATATTCTTAACTATATGATTATCAACAAGTACAGGTAGTCTCCTCTTGTCCTCGGACCTTCTAAAGCAAATACTAAGTCTCATTAAAATCGACCGCCCGACTACGAATATACAATGATACTTTGTTTTTGCATATCCTGTCTATATGAAAAACAACATTTTTATGCAGTACGTATAATGCAATGCAATGTAGCAACAAATCAGGGACTAAGCAACGGCGTACACTAGGTTCCTATGGTTCCTGCAGTTCCCTCTGCCTACCTTGCCACGTGCGGGATAAAAGCGTGACGACATAAATGAAAACTATATGCACATGATTACTACATGTATATTTTGAATTATACGTACTAAAAAATATACATATAGTACTGCTCCAACGATAAAGCTGTAAAGCGTATAGCTCAACAATATAGCTTTTGTGATACATATGTAAATCAGATTAGTAGTGTTTAGTCACGGGAGGTGAAACTTGGCCTCTACTCAGCTTCTGCATACAAATTTGCTCATAAACTCGAAACACACTGTATTACCGTCGGATCGATTGTTGTAGCTTATAATAGTGCAATATAAAAGTGCAACATTGTAAGTGTTATGTGTAGTAATTATGTTTTTATGCTACTAAAGATAAATATTTAAAACAAAATTTTTGAATGGATTGAATTACGACTCAAAGACAAATAAAATGACATTGATTTTAAACTTTATTGTTAAGTAAAACTAAACTGATAAAGTATCAAGTTCTCGACTCGATCAAAAGCCAATTAAGTTAATTGGTTATTTTCTTTTTTTTTTTCTTGACGCTAATTTAATGCTAATAACAGCCAAAGCTACAGTATGCTGGGATTCATATTTCGTCAAGGAAGCCATTTCAAAAATATTACACACTTACAATATCTTATATAACGCTTATGTTACATCTCATTTGGAATATGCTTCCACTGTTTGGAATCCGCAATATTCTAAGTATATATTGGCAATAAAAAGCGTCCAAAAGAAGTTTCTTAAAAGAATGACACACAAATTTGGGGAAAATTCTGTCAAATGTTTATGTCACTTGAGAACCGTAGGGTATATAGGGATCAAATTTTCTTATATAAAATAATAAATAATCTTTTAGACTCAACATATTTATTAAATAGCATATTTTTTAAGTGTTCTAATTCTTCCATACGATGTAAACATATCTTCTCTGTCCCATTATGTAAAAGAAATTATGCAAAAAATCGTTTTCTCGTAAGAGCTTGTACTAACTATAACACATTGTTTAACAGTGTTGATATTTTTAATGACAATATTTTAACATTTTCTGGTTTTTTGAAAAAGCTCATATAGTTATTACATTTAAGATGTTTGATTTTCTTTGTTACACTTAAATTCACTTTGAAATGTTTCAATCCTGATAATTGTAAGTATTATTTTTTTATGTTCTCTTCATGAAACTGTTCAAAAGTGGAAACTTTGTTGGCTTATGTAATGGTTTTTATATGTGAAAACTACTACGATATGTATATGCTGTTTGTTTCCCAATAAATAAATAAATAAATAAATCCTCATGCATATAATGTTCTTCAATTTACAAAAAGTTAAGTGTAAATTTCGATTAAAACTCAACAACGTAGCTTTTGTGCGACATAAATCTGATTAGAACGAGCCAGTGAATACGGGATGGAGCTTAGTTTCAGTCTTAGATCACTTTGTTTAGTCGCGAGATGTGAAACTTGGCTTCTACTCGCCCTCTGCATACAAACTTGCTCATAATTTCGCATCGTTTATTGTGGCTTATAATAGCGCAATATGATACTTATATGCGCGAATAAATCCTATGCCATAGTTGAATCACTTACTGCATACGATTACAATTAAAATACAACACATAAGATCCCACTAACTATTTACAATTAATTAGTATAAGCAGTTTGTTAATATTGGAACTTAACATTATGCCTTGTTTTATGAGTGTACGATTATAAAAAATAAAATTCACCATTGTTTTTTATTTTTTTTCATCAATCCCTATAATATTATTTCACCATACAAGGTACCACATGAACATTCAGACAAAACAATTCGTTGATAGAAGCTTAACGACCAATTTATGGTGAATGAACGCAAAGGAATTTAGTGGACTCAGTGCCTCGTAGATACGGTCGGGTGGACATAATAGGATAACATGTTTGTGTATATAGCATATATAACATATGTACCGGTTACTTGTACTATTAATACGACTTACTTTGCTACATAATGATAAAGAGCAATAGCCACTTTATCGTATTGTATATTAATAGAGAGCACATAAACAAGCCGAGCTCTGCGTCAGTACACACGTTCAGTGCTGGAGTGAAGCTAAAGATACTATCGAAGGTACCGTGACATACCGGCCGCGGGTAATCCTCGCCATCCAGTCGCGTTTATTGGTGCTTAGCACCAATAATACTGGTATCGGCATGACATGTCGGAACTTTGCTAATTACATTTATATTTTATATTTGTCACAAAATAAACACAATTTAACTTCACGCGTGAATTCTTGATTGTTGTGTGGATATGAGAGGTTACATGTCTTGGAAGAGAATTGTTGTTGGAGTCAAGATATCAACCTCTCTTTATTCCATAAACCTAACGGGGAGTAACTTTATATTTTATTATATTTTTATTTGGGTAGACAAAGCTCATCACTCAGCAAATTGAGTCTCTTCATTCAGAAAGTGAACATATAAAATAAACCGTTGAAAAACAAGTATACTTGTGTTTTGACGAGGTGCGATATTAATATGTAACATGCGACGATCGACAAGTAAAGAATGAAAATATAGAAGGTTTAAAGTTTTTGGACATTTCGAACGTTTCCGATTGGAACCCACACCATCGCGTTTACAGTCAGACGCTGTACTACTGCGCCGCTATGCCTTTTTCTTAAATTAATATATCAAATAATTATAACAACTCTGTGGGAATTAGATGCTTTATACCAATAATATTTGCTAATTTGGTTCCCTTGATCTACTGGTTATCTCAAAATGCAACGTTGAAAACTCGAGTACTAACTCCAGTGTACTTGGTATAATTAATTTGTATAAAGTAACTAAATACTGAAAATTTAAACAGTAACAGTTAATGAATATTTAACTTTTTATTTATTTATTTAACTGTTTTCTTTATAAATGAGAAAAAGTACAACATTATGTACATTAATGGAAACAGAAACTTTGTTCCAGCCTTAATTGTTCAATATTGTCGTGTTTCAAGAAACAGTAAGAACATAGAGACCGCCTTTTGTATTAATTAAATGTATTGAAGCGTAAAATTTGTGAAACAACGCCATCTTGTGTTCCTTCGGCCCGCGTCGGTTACATCACGTACTGAATGGTAAGCTATTAAAGAATTAAAATGGGTATCCAATAACTTGTAATATACTAACAAGTGCGTAGTGAAAGAACTAGAATTGTCTCAACACTGGATTCATTTTCACGTCTATATACTGACGTGTGAGACTGAGATGTGTGAACAATAATATCAAAGTACAGCACAGAGTCGCAGTCGCAGTGGAGCTCCTACCCGCTGTCATCAGTCTCACTGACGCTAACGACGTCTGTCCGTCACAGAGTGACAATGTCCTTAACTGCTCCTCAATCACTTACGTTACTAGAAGTTTCTCATTTTGTTAACACTAGAACTACGAACCGGTCAAAATGACCGGTTGCATCATTTATTTATACCATTTCCTCTTTAAGTCTTATTTATTATTTTACGATAATGTCATGATTTTTATTAAATTTGTGTATAGAATAATATTACAGATTATTTTGTTCTTACGCTTTTAATTTTCAGAGATAACTATGTGTTATACCTAAATATACGAACCGGTCATTTTGATCGGTCATGACAATATCATGAATACATATTGTGTATTCCCGGAATTCAAAGATTGGTTGGCTTCTGATGTCAAGAGCAAATTTATTATAAATGGCTTCCCGTATTTGGGAAAAGATGCAACAAAAGAATCGTCAGTTCCTTTGGCTGAATTTGTTGTTCTAAAATTAATTGAACCATGTACCTATTCTGGAAGAAATGTAACGACAGACAATTTTTTCACTAGCCTATCACTAGCTTCAAAATTATTGGAGAAAGGTACTACTTTAGCTGGAACTGTTCGCGGAAACAAAAAAGAATTGCCAGAACTTGCGAAACAAAAAAAAGATAGTTTACCTCGATTTTCATCTGTAATTTATAGAACAAACAATGCCACTTTGACAATATATAAAAGTAAGCCATCAAAAAAGTTCTCTTGCTGAGTACGAAACATAATTCAGTTAGCATTGAAAAAGATAATAAAAAGATGCCTGAAACTATAAAATTTTATAACAATACTAAATACGGAGTAGATGTTGCCGATCAAATGGCCAGGAAGTATACTGTGAAGTCAGGATCACGAAGATGGCCTCTGCAAATATTCTTCAATATTCTCGACTTAGCTGCAATAAATGCATGGATTCTGTACAACGAAACAACTGGAGAAAATATATCAAGAAAAAATTTTTTGTTTCAATTAGCAGAAGAACTTTCAGGAAAGCATGAAGACTCATCGGAACTGGAATACTTGAACAACCTCTTGAAGAGTCCTGAAAATTTGAACATACGAAAAACATGTCAAATAGGTTTATGCAATGAGAATAAATCCGCAAATATCTGTGCTCGTTGCCATAACTATGTTTGTGGCAAATGTACTTTTAAAAAACTTTTGATATGTAAAAATTGTCGTACATAAAATGAAACCTAAATACAAAGTGAATGATACTACTATTTATGTTATGTAATTACAATAGTTGAATGAAATATATTTCATTTTCTTAAAAATTAAATTATCTTGTGAATTTTTAGTTTTATTTCTTGAATTCTACTGTTTTGTTTACTTAAACAAAAAAACCGGTCAAAATGACCGGTTGGTTGAAATAGGTATATGGTAAATCTTCGTAGTTCTAGTGCTAAAGTAATAATGTGTTTATTTGAAATTTGTTTATTTCTTAGTGGATACTGCGTAGTATGTAGACATTACGTTGCAGTTGGTATATGATACAGTAAATGAGAAAAGTTTATGAAGAGATTGTAGAATGTTTTTGACGTGCAAAAAATGAATCTTATATTCTTATTTTAAAGTAAGAATGTTGTGAAGGATATTTTAATGATAAAATATAATTACACGAATATGAAAAATCAGCGGAAAGAATACTCTTTATACTTTACTCTTTATGTAAATCTATATTTATGCGATATTTGTGTACTTGATATTTCTGACAATCTCCATGTGTCAGTTTTAATAAGTATTGTTATGTAATATTTGATTATTTTGAGTGATACTAAGTCAGTGACATTAGTAAGTCAATGACGCGTCCTCCGCGCATTTATTACAGAGACACTTGAGATAATAACTGTACCGAGTAGTACACAGAATAAGAAGGGCAAATAGAGTTGTGGGCAGCAACTAGTGTAGGTTAATAAAACTGTAATCGATTTGGTTCGAATAAAGTATGCAGCGATAAAATGATATTGCCTCATACTCACTCACACACACGTATGATACAAGTGTTTATTTCTCTCTCTATTTGTCGTACTAGAATTTATAAGTACATACGTAAGTACTAGAATCAACTCATTCAGAGTTCAGTAAAGTTAGTAAAGTCGTGTGTTAAATATGACTGAAGAAGGAACAGTATTACTTGTACATTGAATATAACTATGTATATAATATCATTTAATGATTGCGTGCATTAGTTAGGTATGTGTTAAAATTACGTTGTTTTAAATATTTTAATAAATAATTCTAAAACAGATTTCGTATATTATGATTATTTTTCAGATCCATTATCGATTTCTAAGAAAGACAAAAGATAGAAAACGGAAACATACATTACTTCAGAGGCGACATACTTCTTAATCACTTGGTTTGTGTCTAAACTGTCCTGTTATTTGTCACTCCTATGATGTCACTTCGAATCATGCAAACGTCTTTCTATTCCGTAACACCTACTTTTAACTATTTCAAGGAATATTTAACTTAATTTGTAATTTTCTGTATCCAATTTATATGAGTACTAACCATTTCGACTATGCTTGCTGCTTTGCCGGGTGTACGCTTCAAAGATATTGTATCTTCATCGCAGTTATCTTCTGATTGAGAGTTCACGCCTACGACAGAAGATGAAAGCAAGACTGGTCCACCGGAGTCTCCTCCACAGATAGTCGATATTACTCCACAAGATGAAGCTACGCACATCTTGTACTTAGATCTCTCATCCTTGGCACAAATGTAAATCATACCTTTTAGAACTTGCAGAGGTTTGTCAAATTCGGAAGCGTTTGTACCACCAAAGCCAAGAATTAATGCTTCGTGACCAACAAATGACTTGTAAGAGACAGCGCTGATTTTTGCGTATGAGAGAACTGATATTTTTTCACAACGAAATAATCCTAAATCATTATGAGCGTCTTTATCATAATAACCAGGATGAACGTGAAACTCGAGAAGTGCAGATAGTTGTCCTTTATGTTTAGGAAAATAACTGTTGTATCTCACAAACTGTTTCATTTTACTTTCATAATATTCTTCACTGTAGCAATGACCAGCTGTCAAAATCCAAGTGGAAATGATGGCAGAGCCTGTACAGTGTTGGAAGTAATATTCCTCGTTATTGAAATCTCTCATTACAACTTCTAAACGTACAACGAAAGGGAATTCGTCTTTCAAAGCATCTCTGCCGCCCAAGATTCGTAGATTACCTTCAACGTCAGTGTAAGATGCGCAGATTATAATTAAAAAACAAAACACTTGCAACTCCATGTTTGAAGTGTAGTACAGTTATTTGAGTGATTTTTCGTATGTTTTATCTATAATAGAAAACTATAAAGTATATTTTACGATACAATAAAGTTATCAATATAATATAAATAAAATATGTATGAAAAGCCTCGAATAAAAAATATATTTTTTCTATTTTTATTCTTTATTGGTCTCAAAAAATATTCACTTGTATATCTGAATATTTGTCACATATGACTATTAACTTGTTCTTCAATCACGTAAAAACTACTGCAATGATAAGTAATGAGTGATTTATTTTGTGAAAACGGCGTAGAGTTGTGTCGAGAGACAAAGAAACTCTGTGTTGGTTTACTTCAAGTCCCGTAAAATAAATCTCGTAAAAGACTTACAAAATCTAGTCACTGTCCAATGACATCTTCATATAATGGTATATATGTGATATTTTCTGATGGTAACAGCTTGAATGCAATATAATATAATCAACGAGTAATTTTTTAAAAATTTGAAATATAATTTATAATTATTATTAATTTCATACACCTGTATCATCCAGGTATCGCCTCGTGTGGTGTACGGGGTTTTAACTCCACTGAAATATCAAACCACTTCCGTGACGTGTCTTTACGTGACGTTGATAGACTTGTAGAATGTGGGAAGAATAAGAATATATAATGTGTGATGAAAAGTCTTCTGCACACGTATCGTGGATTATTTTTAAAGTGTCAATGCTTTACGCCAGCAGCAGTCAAATAAATAAAGAATTAAATTTTTACAATTAATGTACACCACATGGTCACTGGCCTTTGTTATCCCTTCTTTTACTTACTACATTATGAAGCAGCGATACATCGCATAAATGTGAACGCAGACTGCAGGTTTGTTCGGCTCTAGATTATAGAATATTTCCGCTATATAGGCTTCAGATTTAATATAATATAATAATACTATACTATATTTATAATTATCCAGTCCCACAATAAGTGGACCAACAAATTTTAACCGAACGCTTTTAGCATTTCAATAGATTATAGTATCTGAGATGATGATATTACAAGCTCTGCCTTCTGCCGGGAATTCCTAATTGACTTTTAATTAAATCCAGCCTCCTTTTAAAACCGGTGAGCTTTTCTTGTCAACCTTTATGAAATTAATGAGGAGAGGAGTACGGACGTGTTTCACGTAATTACTTCTGACTCAGAACATCCACTTTGTAGAAGTGCATTGAGGTAAGCTGCAGTAAGTGTTCGGTTTTTAATATTAATTTTAAATAAGACGTATGATAGACTATGACCGACTAGAAGCTCACGAAGCTCAAGGTTTTAGCTCATTTTGTACACAAATGTGTGAACAAATAGATATATTACAAAATTTGAATGATATTAAAGAAGATTATTCTTGAAAATTAAATCAAATCAATAATGTATATTAAGTATCCGTGGTCACAAGTGTTCGATTGGAGTCTGCTTGGACCATTGCAAATATTACACTGAGGTAGAATTTGTCTGTCATTTGATATAATTATATATTAAGCTACCGCCAACGGTACGGCGTGACCACTCCCACACTCACGCCACAGCCCTGGATGCCCTCTGCATGTGTTAATTTTAAAGTTTTTAAGCGTTTTGAAAACAATGGATCCTGCGATGGTTTCGTGTTTTTTTTTTATGTTAGAGGGAGGCAAACGAGCAAGTGGGTCACTTGATATTAAGTGACCCACTTGCTCGTTGGGACCTCCGCCCATTGACACCCATGAAGCCCAAGGTTTCAGGGGTGCGTCGCCTACCTTTTAAAAAGGTGTACGCTCGCTTCTTGAAGGTCCCAATGTCGTATCGGGTGGGAAGTACCTCTGTAGGGAGTTCATTCCACAGTGCGGTCGTGCGTGGAATAAAGTTTCTTTTGAAACGCACAGTGGTACTCCGCCAATCATCCAGGTGGTGAGGATGGTATTTTAATTTATGGCGGGAGTTACGATAGTGCAAATCCGCAGCCGGTATTAACCTAAATAATTCTTCAGAACACTCCCCGTGGGACATACGGTAGAAGATGCACAGTGATGCGACATCTCTCCGCAGGGCCAGATGGTCGAGCCGCTTAGTGAGATTCTCGTCATCAACAAACCGAACAGCCCGACGTTGGACGCGGTCAAAAGGAAGAAGTTGGTATTGGGGTGCCCCAGACCAGAGATGAGAACAGTATTCCATGTGCGGCCTAACTTGGGCCTTATAAAGTTGAAGGCGATGCGCTGATGTGAAATATCGTCTCGCTCTATTAAGGACGCCAAGCTTTTTGGAGGCTAACTTGGCTTTATCCTCCAAATGAACGCGGAATTGAACGTCTCTGGAAATGTCGATACCGAGAATTCTAATAGTCGGATTGGTTTCAAGGGGAATGCTCTGAAAAACCGGGGATACGACAAAGGGATTCTTTTTCGTAGTAAACGCGCAATCTTATGTTTTTTTTAGGGTTGAACTCTACGAGATTATGAGAGCCCCAACTCGAAACCTGGTTGAGGGAAATTTCGATTTCTGACACAAGTTTGTTCCGAAACACACTGACTTGCGCCTGAGAGATGTTTGCGTGGCCACGGTATGACACATCCAATGTACTGTCATCTGCATAGCAATGAGCGTTACTAGATTGTAACATGTCATTGATATGCAAGATGAACAGTGTGGGGGATAGTACGCAGTCTTGTGGGACTCCAGCGTTCACGGTAAGGAATTAGAGCATGCACCGTCGATAACAACCTTTATGCTAAGCTCCGTAAGAAAGCTAGAAATCCATTTGCATAATCTCTCAGGTAGCCTATAGGAAGGCAGTTTGGACAGTATAGCTTTATGCCACACCCGATCAAAGGCTTTCGCTATGTCCAGACTGACTGCTAAGGCTTCTCCCTTACTCTCAACCGCAACTGCCCAATTATGGGTTAGGTAGACCAACACATCACCAGCTGACCGGCCCTGACGGAATCCGTACTGACAATCACAAATCAACTGCTGGTCCTCCAAGTATCGCAATAGCTGGCGGTTAATAACAGACTCCATTATTTTAGAGAGCAAGGAGGTTATGGCAATAGGCCTGTAGTTGCAAGGATCAGAGAGATCGCCCTTTTTAGGAACCGGGTGTATCAAAGCTGTCTTCCATGAAGTTGGGACAGTGGCTGAAGAGTACAGGTGTCGAAAAAGACGCGTTAAAACTGGAGTCAACTCAGGAGCACAAGTTTTCAGTCCAATAGGAGGGATACCATCAGGTCCACAGGACTTTTGAATATCAAGTGAAAGAAGAGCTCTTCGCACGGATTTTTGTGTAAATTTTACTTCCGGCATAGAACACTTGCATTGTGGGATGGTAGGTGGTAGTTTACCCTCATCATGCAAAGTCGAGTTGGATGCAAAGAGGTTGCCCAAGAGATTGGCTTTTTCCTTTGCATCGTAGACCAAGGTATTGTCCTAATTGCGTAATGGTGGAAAAGTTGGCTGACAGAAGTTACCCTCAACAGCTTTGGCCAAAGACCAGAATACGCGTGTTCCCGAAGGAAGACAGGCTAGTTTCTGTCCAATTCTGCCAATGTGCCCTGCCTTTGCCCTAGCCACGGCTTTTTTGAAGGATCTAGAAGCAAAGTTGTACTCCTTTTTGCAAAGATTCGCTTTTGGATCCCTACTTGCAACCGCCCCGGCCCAAGCTTGGTACTTTTGTTGCTTTTGATGATATGCCATTTTGCATGGAAGCGCAAACCAGGGCTGCGATTTGCTGCCAACGGGCACTACAGAGTTTGGAATAAATAATTCCATGCCCTGCAACACAACGTCTGCAACAAAGTTGGCAATAGCAATAGGATCCTCTAGCGAGAAGCACAATTGCCTCCATGGGATGGGATGAAAAGAAGGTACGCATCCCATCCCAGTCTGCTGACTTGTAGTGCCAAACACGGCGGCAACCTGCAGAACGAGGCCGAAATTTGCGCGCGAGTGGCACCGTGAACCGAATCAGGCAATGGTCAGACGATCCGAGCGGGGCGTCAACAGTAACTAGTAGTAGGTAGCTTTCGGGCTTGGAAGTCAGCAAAAGATCCAACAGTGAAGGAATATGATCTTCAACATCAGGTATTCGCGTCGGCGAATGAATCAGCTGTGTTAAACCATAGGCCATGGCGAAGGCGTGAACAGATTTACCCGCATGGTTAGTCCGTTGTCAATCAAGCCATTCGATGTGATGGGCATTGAAATCACCTAGTATCACAATTTCTGCGCATGTGATTTGTTGTAGAACGTAATCTGTCGCCATTTCAATATGCTCCATGAGTCGGTCAGTTTCAGCATCACCACTGTGGGACCTGTTAAGGAACGCGTAGACTCGAGGATGGTCATCACAATCTACACGCAACCATATTATTGACAGGTCAGTGCCTTCAATATTGCCCAGGCGACGGACACAGATATCATCTCTAACAAATACACATACACCGGCGCGAGGCACAATTTTATGTTCTAATTTGTAGCCAGGATATTGCAAATACGACGTATCCGCCGGAGACGATATTTGAGTCTCAGTTAAGAAGATCAAGGCCGGCTTTTGGGTCTCAAGATGGTAGTGAACCGAGTTTAAATTAGCATGAATTCCCCGTATGTTACAATAGTGCACATGGAGCACTGGGGGCGGTGCCGTCGAATTAACCTTGCGAGTATTGCCTTTGGTGTTGAGCGGAATTTTGCCCTCCCCAGAATTCGTAGGGCAGCCTGAGCGAGGAGGCTCAGGGAGGGATTCTCCAGTGCATTTCGCGCTAGTACCCTCCTGGGGTACTCTCTCTTTAATTGCCGCTATCATGTCAAGGGGGGGGGGGGGTATTGGGCCTCCGGCGCTCTCACTTACCAAACGAAACATAGTTGCTAAAAGCGACCATTCAAACGTCGATTTTCTGTGAGAGTGTGGTACTTCCCCGGTCGAGCCGGCCCATTCAAGCTACTAACAATTATATTGCCCGCAGCGTGGCTCTACCACTACAAAATGTTCCGCATATTTAGTTTCAAATTAACCTTTACTCTTATAGAATTGTATAGAAGGTCGTTCTAAAGGCGGTAACGTAGTTACAAACCGCTAAGACTGAACCAGCGACGTCCATTACCGTCCATTATGGAGACAATTGCGTTCGAACGTTCCATTACTTGGAATTATAACCACTGATAGAATTTTATTTAGGTTAGAAAACTAACTACAAAGAAAAAAAAGACTTCGCAAAGAAAAGTGGATCAAGAGAATACAAGTTTATTGAATTTAAGATTATTTAATCTGTTGAAGACAAGGAGATTAAAGATTATACTATATAAATCAAAGTAAACATCATAAATGTCTGATAAGGCGACGTAAAAATATGACTTTATTATATGAAATACTTTACGGAGTTTACTACGTCTACTAAAGTATCATAATTCTTAAATATTTTGATACGTTTGTCATATTATTTATTATTTATTATTTTTTTTGTCTGATCTGCTTCTTTTCACCACTGTATATATATATATATATATATATATATATATATATATATATATATATATATATATATATATATATATATATATATATATATATATATATATATATATATATATATATATTATTATTCCAGCACATTATCCTGATTTGTTGTCATCTTTCAATAGTAAAAACTTGCATGCTATTTTAGTCTCTGAGTCATGGCTAAGGCCTTGCTTACAGTCAACCTCTTACTCATTACCAGGGTTTCAATTGATTAGGAATGATCGAATGGGACGAGTTGGCGGTGGTGTAGCAATTTACCTGCGTGCTCACATTCCTTTTACAATTGTGAATACATCACAGTCACTGGACAGTGCATGTGCTGAACATTTATTCATTGAAGTAATTTTAAACCACTGTAAACTACTTCTTGGAGTTTTTTACAGTCCCAATCTTACTGTTGATTATTTCGCGTCATTTGAAGCCCTGGTGGATCAACTTATGCCATCTTATGAGCATACTTTGATCATGGGTGACTTTAACACCTGCTTACTTAAAAGAGACTATCGAGCTTCCCGTCTGCAATCTGTAGTAAATTCTGCCAATTTAAGTGTGTTACCTTTAGCACCAACTCATCACTTTCCAAATTCTAATCCTTCACTTCTTGATCTAATTATAGTATCTTCCACTGATCATGTTGCGAAGCATGGTCAGTGTCCTGCACTGGCATTCTCTTATCATGATCTCATTTATGTATCTTATAAAGTTAGACCTCCAAAAGCTAAATCAAGAATCCTTCTCCTGCGCAATTTTGGAGGTATGGATTTGGAACGTTTACGTGAAGATGCCAATAAAATTGATTGGTCTATCATTGACGAAGCGAATACTGTTGACGAGCAAGTAAATATTTTCAATTCCTTTTTAATCAAGCTCTACGATACTCATGCTCCAGTACGTCCGGTTAGAATGAAACATCTACCTGCTCCATGGCTTACGGAAGATATTAAAAAACTTCAAATCAAGAAAAATAATGCTAAATCTAAATATATCTCTGACTCAAGTGACACTAATAGAGAAAAATATGTGAGAGCACGAAATCGTTGCAACAGGGTCTGTAGGGATAGTCAACGACGCCATATCTATAAATCAATAGTTGATGAAGATGATCCAGCAAAAGTCTGGAAATTTCTTAAATCATTCGGAGTTGGTAAAACTAAGCATGTTGTCCACACTAAAAATTTAGATCTCAATTCTCTTAATCGATATTTCTCTTTTTCTAGTACAATTGATAGTACAAATAAATTAGACACTTTAAATCATCTTTCTACTTTACCGACTCCCGAAGTCCTTCCTTTTAAGATTAATCAATTCACTGTAAGTGATGTTAAAAGAAATATTATGGCTATTAAAACGGATGCAGTCGGTGCTGATTGCATTAGTCGTAAAATGATCATTCCTTTATTAGACCTATTAGCTCCAATAATCACAACTATCCTTAATCGTTCCATACTCCATGGTGATTTCCCGTCTATCTGGAAATATGCTCAAATTATTCCCTTACCCAAAAAATGTAACCCTACTTCCTTTTCTGATTATCGTCCTATTTCCATTCTTCCATTACTATCAAAAGTGCTTGAACGTCTTGTTCACAAACAACTAAACGTATTTTTATTAAAACATAACTTTTTAAATCCTTTGCAGTCCGGCTTTCGATTTGGTCATAGTACGACTACTGCATTAGTCAAAATCACCGATGACATCCGTCGGGGTATGGAAAATCAGAGAGTTACAGTGTTGACGTTGTTAGACTTCAGTAACGCCTTCAACACTGTTGATTTAGATATACTTCTTGCTATACTAATTTCTTTTAATATATCTCCTGAGGTGGTTGATTGGTTTCGTTCTTACTTGTTCGGACGCCGTCAGCGCATTAAAATAGAAGATTCTTTTTCTGAATGGTCACTTACCTGTGCTGGCGTCCCTCAAGGTGGCGTGTTGTCTCCTCTTCTATTTTCAATATTTATTAATTCAATTTGTCAAAAAATCACTTCTCTCTACCACCTGTATGCTGACGATTTACAAATTTACTCACAAGGTTCTATCGATGAACTACCAGTAACTATCAAAAAAATAAACAAGGACCTTGAGACAATTTCAACTTGGTGCAAATATTTTGGGTTAACGATAAATCCTTTAAAAACAAAAGCAATTATAATCGGCAGTCCCAAATTATTGGCGAAAATTGATAAATCGCAAATGACACCTTTAGTGATCAATGGATCCTGTATTCCATTTACCGAATCGGTAAGAAATTTAGGTGTCATTATGGATCAGCATTTGTCTTGGGAATCACAAGTGGGAGAGGTAAGTAGAAAAATTTATGCTGCATCGTCGAGCCTGCGTAGGCTACGTAATTTCCTACCACTACCCACCAAAATTGTGTTGGCTAACTCACTCCTATTACCAATTCTTGATTATGCTGATATTTGTTATCTTGACATTAAGGAGGAGCTATTGAATAAACTTGAGCGGCTTCAAAATCTTTGCATTAGGTTCGTATTCGGTGTACGTAAATATGAACATATCTCCGAGTTTCGTAATAAGCTCAAGTGGCTCCCTATTCGCCTTCGCAGGAATACTCACATACTTCATCTTCTCTATTCAGTGCTGTTTAATCCTTCTACTCCCCCATATTTGAAGGAACAGTTTAAGTTCCTTCATGACACCCACTCCCGTTCCTTACGTTCCGATAATAACTTACTACTTGAAATTCCTCTTCACTCTTCCTCTTTTTACTCCAATTCCTTTACTGTAAAAGCTGCCAAACTATGGAATACTATTCCTATTAAGATCAGGCGTGCTAAAAGCTTACACATTTTTAAAAAGAGGCTTAAAAATCATTTTTTAAGCCTGTAATATTGTATTTTTTTAATTCTTAATTATTTTTTCTTTTTGTTGAGATCTTGATTTGTACGGGGTATTGCTATGTATTATTTTCAATTTAGTATAATGTATGTCATATGTGTAGTTTTATATATAAATATATATGTATCTATGTGTATGTATGTATATGAAAGCGTGTATGTATATTTATATGTGTATGTATGTGTATATATGTATATGTATGTATGTGTATATATGTGTATGTATGTGTATATATATGTATGTATATGTATATATATTTATGTATTTCTTTATTAATGCACCGCCCATCCTTATACAACTCCAACTTCCAAAGGTTGCCTGGAAGAGATCGCTTTAAGCGATAAGGTCGCCTTTTTGTACTTCTTTTATTTTATTATTTACTTTTTTTTTTTTTTTCATTTGTGCTCTTTAATTTAAGTTGTGCAATAAAGTATATTTATTATTATTATTATTATATATATATATATATATATATATATATATATATATATATATATATATATATATATATATATATATATATATATATATATATATATATATATATATATATATATATATATATATATATATATATATATATATATATGTATATATGTATATATGTATATATGTATATATGTATATATGTATATATGTATATATGTATATATGTATATATGTATATATGTATATATGTATATATGTATATATGTATATATGTATATATGTATATATGTATATATGTATATATGTATATATGTATATATGTATATATGTATATATGTATATATGTATATATGTATATATGTATATATATATATATATATATATATATATATATATATATATATATATATATATATATATATAATATATATATATATATATATATATATATATATATATATATATATATATATATATATATATATATATATATATATATATATATATATATATATATATATATATGTATATATGTATATATGTATATATGTATATATGTATATATATATATATATATATATATATATATATATATATATATATATATATATATATATATATATATATATATATATATATATATATATATATATATATATATATATATATATATATATATATATATATATATATATATATATATATATATATATATATATATGTATATATGTATATATGTATATATGTATATATGTATATATGTATATATATATATATATATATATATATATATATATATATATATATATATATATATATATATATATATATATATATATATATATATATATATATATATATATATATATATATATATATATATATATATATATATATATATATATATATATATATATATATATATATATATATATATATATATATATATATATATATATATGTATATATATATATATGTATATATATATATATATATATATATGTATATGTATATATATATATATATATGTATATATATATATATGTATATATATATATATATGTATATGTATATATATATATATATGTATATATATATATATGTATATATATATATATGTATATATATATATATATATATATATATATATATATATGTATATATATATATATGTATGTATATATATATATATGTATATATATATATGTGTATATATATATATGTATATATATATATATGTATATATATATATATATGTATATATATATATATATATATATATATATATATATATATATATATATATATATATGTTTACGAATCATAAGTATATTCCTAAGTAAATCTTAACTATACGTCAGTCACAATTAAAGAGTTCAACTAGCACCACGGCTTTTCGTTTCCCGCCAAGCCCTACAAGCAATACTCAACGTTATCACTCGTACATATGGTCGAATATCGAGCCGCATCGAAGCAAATACCTAAGCTCATAGGACGAGCGACCGGCCGATCGGAACAAAAGATCCTTATCTGTGTTTATGAATATCGAGTTTTTTATGCAACTTAAAACTAACATTGAATAAGAAGATTGCGTGCGTTATTACGATTACATTTTATTGCAATAAATAAGAAGAAATTGTGTTTTTGGAAGATTGTGCCTATTACGATGGAACAATTAATAGCGGAATTAGAACATATTGCTTTATTACTACAAAAGCCCCAGACCAATTTAAAGAAATGTCCTAAACAAAGGCTTACTAAAGGATATATTGAAATTCGATTAAAAACTATAGAAGAGTACTGGAATAAGTTTACCACTGCGCATCATAATCTCGTACAAATCGTTCCGAAGGAAAAGAAAAGTGAAATATCGTATTTTGCAAATGAAGATTACTTTGTTATCGAAGATTTATATTTAATTTTACAAGGCGATTTACGAGATTTATTAACAACATTGGAATCGAAAGATAGTGGATTTATGCAGCAGGGTCAAAGTCCAACTACACACGTGGATGCACAAGTTAAGCTACCAAGGATCGAGTTACCTACGTTTTCGGGCATATATGAAGACTGGCCATCATTTCAAGATCTTTTCATATCAGTGCACAACAATCCATCATTAAGCAAAGTGCAAAAGTTACATTATTTGAAGAGTAGTGTTTCCGGTGAAGCTGAAAACTTACTGAAACATATCCAAGTAACAGATATTAATTACGATCAAGCATGGGAATTATTATCAAGTAGATACGGAAATAAACGTCTCATAGTGAATTCTCTCATAAAGAAATTTTTTACACAAAGGAAAATTCCCTCACAAACAGCGAATCACATAAAATCATTGTTAGATACCACAAATGATTGCTTAAATAGTTTGAAAAATTTAAATATATCAATTGATGATTGGGATCCGTTACTAATTTATTTAATGGTTCAAAAACTAGACTGTGATTCACATCGTGAGTGGGAGGAGTATGCCTATCGAGATGATGTAGATGACTTGCCTACCTGGAATAATTTCGTGAAGTTTCTACAAACAAAGTTCCGTACACTCGAGTTAATTACTCCACCTCCGAGAGAAGTCATATAAAAGTAAAGAACATACAGTCCACTATGTCACAACAGCCACGCCGGAATCTACAAAAACAAGAAACTGTAACATTTGCAATGAAAATCATACTTTATGCCACTGTAGGGAATTTACCAAAATGACACTAACGAAAAGGGGTGCATTTGTGAAAAGTAATAACTTATGCTTCAATTGTCTGGCACCAGGTCATGCTGCAAGAGATTGTCGTCTACCTATGTCCTGCCGTATATGTCATAAACGACACCACTCGTTGGTACATCAACATATGCCACGGAATCCTTCCAAGTCGACAAACCAACCAGATAATAATAATCAAGCTCATAACATCTATGTAGAAAACCCAGACAAAAGCCATCAAGATGAATCAAGCGTTAATGCTCCACTGTCATCACACATGACCACTGCTGTATCCACGGCGCTTCTGGCCACAGCCCTCGTACCTGTCAAAGATGAGACCGGACGAATAACTATGCTTCGTGCTTTAGTGGATCAGGGGTCGCAAGCGACGTTTATTAGCGAGAGAGCCGCCCAGCTACTACGGTTAAAAAGAACGCCTATACGTGGCACTATCACTGGTGTCGGTTCAACCAAAACGATCGTTAAACACACAGCTCAAATAGAGTTACTTTCAAGGAATGATGACAGCTTCATTTTCAAAGTGAAAGTTTATGTTATGTCAACTCAACTTACCACTCAGCTTCCATCACAAACGATACCAATCTACTCCTGGCCACACCTGGAAGGCCTATTCTTAGCCGATCCAAATTTCAACATACGTGGACGAATAGATATATTGCTAGGAGTAGAAGTGTGTTCTCACATCCTGAAAAATGAAATTATCAAAGGTCCTCCAGGTTCCCCATGCGCACAAAACACTAGCCTTGGATGGATTTTATTCGGGAGTATAAGAAAAGAAGAAGAAGAAAAGAACGAAATTACTGTAATGCATTTAAATTTACTGGGCTTGCAATGGAACATGGGGCAAGACATGTTTCAATACAAACTTAACTTACCTCCCTTGACATCTACTATCACCAAACGTACTATACTAGCTGACGTTCAACGCTTATTTGATCCAGTTGGTTGGTTGGCACCTGGAATGCTTAATTCTAAATTATTAATACAAAAACTATGGCTGAAAGGCGTATCATGGGATGGAGAACTAGATACGACATTAAAGGAGGAATGGATTACACTAAGAGAAAGTTTACATCACGTCAATCAAATTAAAATACCACGATGGATGAATACTTTAGAAGAAGATAAAGACAATGTTCAGATTCATGGATTTTGCGACGCATCAATCAAAGCATATGCTGCTGAAAAGGGATGATGTCGTGAAGACAGGAATTATCGCAGCGAAGACACGCGTAACACCTGTAAAACCCGTATCACTGCCTCGGCTGGAACTCTGCGGCGCGCTGCTACTCTCTCGGCTCCTGAAACAGATAAAAAAAGCTATTAAAATAACTGATGACCAAATATTTGCATGGACAGACTCAACGATCACACTTTCCTGGCTTTTAGGAGACCCCACACGATGGCAGACATTTGTTAGAAACAGAGTTGTTGAAATTCTAGATAATGTAGGAAGAAACTGGTATCATGTTCAAACACGTGACAATCCTGCAGATGTTGCTACTAGAGGTAAAACTATCCTAGAATTAAAAGAAGATGAAAAATGGTGGCAGGGCCCTAAGTATTTAAGAAACAAAGAAATTATACTTACCAGACCTAAAAACCTAACAACTAACCTGGAAGAAAGAATTATACAAGTGAACCTGAAAACTGAAAAAGTAAAGGAACAAAGAAATTTATTTATAAAATTAGAAAACTTTGATAATCTTAAAGAATTACTCATAACAATAAGCTATTGTAAAAGATTTTTAAAAGGAAAGAATTTAAAGGAAAAGGATTTATCTATAACTTCTAAAGAACTAGACGATGCACTGAAAGTCTGTGTAAGAATAGTACAAATAAATACATTTCAAGATGAAATTAGAAATATAAAAGAAAGGAAACAGTTAAAAAGCAATAGTCGGTTAAGATTATTACAACCTTACCTTGATAGTGACAATATTATTAGGGTGGGCGGTAGATTACGTCACTCAAACTTAAACGATGACAGTAAACATCCGATAATACTCGACGAAAGCAATCCATTATCATTACTTATAGTAGCCGATGCTCACCTAAAGAGGCACGCTACACGGAGGTGTACAGATGACATTGGGTTATATAAACAAAATTCTGGATCCTGACAGCAAAGAAATTAGTAAAATCAAGAATACACAAATGTCTAATATGCTCAAAAAATTATGCTGTTATTAGAAATCAATTAATGGGAGACTTACCCAGGGTTCGAGTTACTCCAGCAAGACCATTTTTAAATAGTGGTGTGGACTTTGCTGGTCCATACCAGATACTTACATCAAAAGGCAAAGGAGTCAAAACGAGCAAGGCTTATGTTGCCATATTCATATGTATGGCCACTAAGGCTATTCACTTAGAACTGGTGGGAGACCTAACCTCCGCATCATTTCTTGGAGCCTTCAGAAGATTTGTTGCCAGACGCGGCAAATGTGCAAACATATGGAGTGATCAAGGCAGAAATTTCGTTGGAGCAAAAAAAGACTTAGTAACAGCATGGGCAGACGCTAATTTACAATTCCAAGGAGAAATCGCACAGTCACTTGCATTAGATGGGACACAATGGCACTTCATTCCAGAATACAGCCCTCACGTTGGTGGTTTGTGGGAAGCAGGAGTTAAATCTATAAAGCATCACATGAAAAGAATCTTATCATGCCACTTAACATTTGAAGAAATGACTACACTGCTTTGTCAGATAGAAGCATGTCTTAATTCAAGACCACTTTGTCCTATAGAAGATTCTGATACAGATAACATAACACCATTGACACCTGGCTATTTCCTGATTGGCGAAACACCAATATCAGTTCCGCACCCAGATATTAAAGATATTCCAGTCAGTCACTTGACTCGTTGGCAACACACGCAAAAATTACTCTCTGATTTCTGGCAAAGGTGGCAATCCGAATATTTAACCCGAATGCAACAAAGGCCCAAATGGTTAAAGAAAGTAAAGGAGTTTGACATTGGTCATATAGTCCTGATCAAAGGTGAAAATTTACCTCCAAACAAGTGGTCACTAGGACGTATCGTAGCAAAACATCCTGGCGATGACGGTGTGACACGAATCTATAGTGTGAAAAGCGGTGACTGTGTAGTGAAACGATCATTTAATAAACTGTGTCCATTACCTATAGATCTTGATTAATTTAAAATAAGATTTTCTTAAATTATATACTAAAGTATTTAAAAATATGAACCTATGTGTTCGATAGTGTTAGGTTCAATTTTGTGTAGCAGAACGGTTTGCTTGTTTTGTTAAAATTAAACACGTGTTCACTCCTTGATGGTTTATTATAGACTGATTTTTTTACAAATATCTTTAAACCTGTATATGAACATTTGTATTGGACATACCGCCCACCAAAAACAATTGTTTTTAAATAAAGTTTAATTTTGTTTTAACTCAACTATTTGTAAATTACAATATTAATTTTAGTTGTTAAATTTTACACTTAATCACTGCATTTTAATCACATCTAAGAATTATTTACTTTAATCGTTCAATTTTCTTGTACTTATATCTAATATCTTATATTTAACCGCCCACCATGACCTAATTATAATCTTTATCTTTGGGTAATAATATTAGCTTCGATAGCGGTCTCCTTAGTTCATGGTTACCAGGGGTCTGCACTGTTACTACTCTTACTAAATCATCTAATCCAGGATGCAGATGCTTGACCTTGGCCAGTAACCATTTGGTTGGGGGTGTGTTTTCATCCTTCACTATGACAATATCACCAACCATAGGTGATGGAACCTTAGTTTGCCATTTATATCTTTGTTGTAGCGTATTTAAATATTCGGTTTTCCATTGCTGCCAAAAATCCTTTGTCATTTTTTGTATTAGATGCCACCTATTCATCAGACTTATATTCTTTTCTTCATAGTTTGTATCCGGAACACTTATTAAGGGTTCGCCTACTAAGAAATGTCCCGGTGTCAAAATTGTATCTGTATCCATATCTATCTTGCAAAGTGGTCGTGAATTAAGGCAAGCTTCGATTTGAGCTAGAATATATATATATATATATATATATATATATATATATATATATATATATATATATATATATATATATATATATATATATATATATATATATATATATATATATATATATATATATATATATATATATATATATATATATATATATATATATATATATATATATATATATATATATATATATATATATATATATATATATATATATATATATATATATATATATATATATATATATATATATATATATATATATATATATATATATATATATATATATATATATATATATATATATATATATATATATATATATATATATATATATATATATATATATATATATAGTTATTTTGTATATGTTAAAACAATCTTCTACTAAATTTACTTCAATAAAAATGATTTCAATGAGTGAAAATCAAATAGAAATTATAATTTCTCTACTGTAATTTTAATTTTAATAAAATCGTTTATGTTATTTCTAGCTCTTATTTTATTATTATAAAAGAAGACAGTCCAATTTAATTTGTTCTACACACAAGTAGCACAGACGGTTTCCTATTTCCTTACAAACGAAGTCTACGGAACAGTTACATTAAAATTCACAAGATGTGTCGTATTGCGTTCACGCGCATCCTCCCTAGCGAGCTACCTTTGAATACTCATGATATTTGTATTCTTAACTATGCAACGTATAAAGCTCCCTTCTGATACCTTATTTACTTCAAAGTAGCAATGTATCAAAAACTAACTGGAACTATTGAAATATAAAGCATAAAGCTAATTTTTCATAGTTTTTACTTGTAGTTGTAATTTTTACTTGTATACAAAAGAATTACGTTTAGACTTCATTAAAAGGTTTTTTTTACTTCCTACACATAGCACGCTTAAATGCATGGCTCTCCATGCTTTATATTTTAAGACCAAAGGGAATGAGATTTTATTTATATGTTCTGCGAATTTCGATCGAACCTGCGATATGTAATAAAGTACTGAGAAAACAATAAGCAAGTTTTTCTTGATAAAGTCGTTCGACCTTATTTGTGGGCCATTGATAGTGATACAAATACTTTCTACTTTTAATATAAAAAAATGACAAGAACAAAAATTGGTGCATTTAGCTATGTAGAGTCGTGGGTTATAAATCTTTAAATCTTGTTGTCAGTAGTGTTCATATCTAATTATAAATAACATAGCTACTTTGACTTGTGAGCTTATATATATATATATATATATATATATATATATATATATATATATATATATATATATATATATATATATATATATATATATATATATATATATATATATATATATATATATATATATATATATATATATATATATATATATATATATATATATATGTATATATATGTATATATATATATATATATATATGTATATATATGTATATATATGTATATATATATATATATATATATATATATATATATATATATATATATATATATATATATATATATATATATATATATATATGTATATATATGTATATATATGTATATATATGTATATATATATATATATATATATATATATATATATATATATATATATATATATATATATATATATATATATATATATATATATATTATATATATATATATATATATATATATATATATATATATATATATATATATATATATATATATATATATATATATATATATATATATATATATATATATATATATATATATATATATATATATATATATATATATATATATATGTATATATATGTATATATATGTATATATATGTATATATATGTATATATATGTATATATATGTATATATATGTATATATATGTATATATATGTATATATATGTATATATATGTATATATATGTATATATATGTATATATATGTATATATATGTATATATATGTATATATATGTATATATATGTATATATATGTATATATATGTATATATATGTATATATATGTATATATATGTATATATATGTATATATATGTATATATATGTATATATATGTATATATATGTATATATATATATATATATATATATATATATATATATATATATATATATATATATATATATATATATATATATATATATATATATATATATATATATATATATATATATATATATATATATATATATATATATATATATATATATATATATATATATATATATATATACATAAGGACAAGTGTTAACACTTTTTTATTTCTTAAATGAATACTTTAGGAAAAATTTTTTTGGAATTTTTTGTATATTTTAAAGACCTAAGTAAAACCGGACTTATTTTTGCGTTTAAGCGATAAAAGATATGTTTTATGAGAGTAAGCGATGTTGTGAACTGTTTACAATATCGTCTCTGCCTCGATAGCGACGACGTGCTGCCGCTATGTATTACGGGTGTGAGAAGGGGATGTGGGGAGGAGGAGGCGAGGATGTCAACGTAATTATGTTACTTATAATATGTACACAGTGTTATTGAAGTTTTGTATGCTTGTAGCCCATTTTATTTATGAATATTGTTGTTCTGCAAACTTGATCAAAAGTTAAATTTAATTGAATCTAGTAAAAGTGAAATCTAGTATGATTACGTACAGGTTCATGTACGTGTACGTGTACGTGTTGTCTTAATATAAGTACATAGAAGAAGCGTCGCGTCTTCCGTCGGAGCGGAAGTTCATATAATTGTAACGCGATTAACGATATTTTAGCTTCAATGAACAACGAACTCGCTCCTCTGTAGCTGTTTAAATTGATTACGGTCAAAATATTACAATTGTTAGTCTGTATAGTAGATACGTACGTATATTACTGAGCGGTTACTTACTCAACGTGTGTTTGTGTGTAATATTAGTATTAAAACAATATTTTTTGTGTGAATTTTATTTGTTGACATTTTACTATGTGTATATAAACCAAAACCCAAAACTTTTGATAGTGATGATCATCACTGGGATACTGATTGGGAAGTTTTCCAAGTTTCTTAAATTATGAGTTGTTAACCTTTTGTATAGCTTCTTATTTGTATATTACAAATTTGAATTTTGTTATCAAGTGTGGTCTCCTGCTTATAAAATCATGTATATGTGTATAGATTTGGGGGTTTGAGATTGTACTGAGAACTACAACGATATATTAGAGCATTTTAAAAAACCAATCCCAAGTTATACTTTTACTACTAGTATTTGTCATTTGATATGAAGTTAACAAAACTTTCTTAATGAAAAAAATTATGATAATTTCAAACACGTTATAACGTGTACATTTTTTTAAATTTTCCTAATTAATAACTAGCTGTCAAAGTGTTCAGATCATGTTCAACGCTGCATAGATAATACCTGAATTTCAATGTGAGAGAGTCGGGAGAGTGAGTTAGCACTAGTCTTTTGTAGCTATATAAGGTGTTTGAAGCAAAAATAGTCTTTTAATGTAATTTATACGCTTTTTTAATAATAAATATATGTATTTATGTATATACCTTGTATAATAATAAGGTTATAATAATATTGTGGACGATTGAGGTTTTGTGGCTTGATTGAAAACTCTCTTCAGATTCACAATCGAATTAATATTCCAGGGAAACTTTCTAGGGAATATAGTTTTGAATGCACTAAATGAACTCTGTTATATATTTTAATACATTATGCTACGGCTACAATGTAGTATTTATTAAGGTGTAGTAATAATAGAAAGCTATTTAATTTGTAGCTGCTTACTTTAGCGGTGGTTGGATAAGAAAGGGTAAATTAGTGCTGCCCTAACATCGTATTCAGAGCTTATCGGGTCAGTGTTGTGGACTTATTATAAGGATCGTCGTCTGAACTAAACATCTAAATGTACTTGTAGATTTACACATGAACACAGATTATGAAACATCGGATGTAATGAACATTGAAGTCTGTTAAATTGTTTGACTAAATAACTGCCACCTATTTACATATAACACAACACACAGCAAAATTTTTAACATATTTTTTTTCACTTTCCCATTTTATCACATTCTTGTGTGAAACGACGAAGCCCGAGCAACCAGAAAACCACAGATACGATATTTTATTTTATTGAGTAACTTTATGATCAATTCTGTATTATTTTCTCATATGTTCCCTAAATTCCACCAAGTCACTATTCCTATGTGAATCTCATCTCTCAACCTGCACCATTTCGACCGAATAACTAAATTAAACTGGAACGCTTAATCTTTGTCGTGTAGTAAATGTCCAATACTTCCTACTTGTTAACGTTATAAACCGTTACTGTAATATAAAAGTAATAACGTATTCTATTAAGCGAAAAGTGTTTCAGACTGAAGTAAGTGAGAACAATGAGCACTGGACGTTACTATCGTATTTCATAGTTTTTGTTGCTTTAATATTTAGTTTCAGCTTACGCATTTCATGCATATAAATTATTGTAGTAATTAACGATTACTAAAATACTATTTTTTCCTTTTCGCTACGTTTCTATGATAAAAAAAATATAGTTATTATTTTTAGATCTACAACTGTAGCGGTGCGGCTGACGATGCGTTAATTTAGTTATAGTATTATTGATTTCGCGTCCATACGTTCTGCTACGAGCCACGTCGACATTTTCGTTACTTTGTTACAACTCACTTATAAGTTTCTAGTTTTTGGTACTTTAGGTTTTTTTTTTGGTTTGTCTAGCCTCTTATTTTTCTTTCTAATAAGTTCTTGACGAACACCTACTCACGCTCCTTACTCTCTTTCATTCGCTTTCTTTGATGGAAAGAATAAAATGTTACATTTAGCCACATAAGGTCAATGGAAATATTTAATTCTTCCGAATCTGGACTTGAATTTATTATTACTTTGTTTATATAACTGGTTGTTTCTTTGTTACAATATGTATATAAAATCGGGTGGAACGAAGAAAATGGAAAGGTCTTTATTACACAAATATATCCGCTATAATTTACCGATGTTTGAGAGAGTTAAAATAAGTGCATGCACTTTTCATACTTAATTATAGTTCATTTAAAATGGAAAATCGCGTAATAAATTCTGTTTATTATCTCCAGTATAAACTTGGCGCAGGAAATTTTACACTAAATCATCGTTTTACCTTCAGAAATTTTGAAAGTATTTCTTCGATATCTCCGCTCAAATTTGCATTTATAAATAAAAAATCTTTGATTTTCACGTTTTTGAACCTTTAAAATAATACAATTAAAACAACTTTACTGGAGTGATTACATTACTATTCATGGAAATCTTTTTCTCTCTTTAAAACTATAATTTAAGAAAGTAATTTTTAAATCAAGATGGAATAACATAAAAATAGTTTAAAATCTTGATAGCGCATGACAATGTATTACCTTCAAACTACTCCATCAGCTTATCATATTGCTATAACCATGATTCATCCCGCCATTACCATCGCTTTTGTCATCGCTATAAATTCATTTAAAAATCACTTAAACTTTGTTAGCAAAATAGTTTATGTAATAAAAGTATTGTATTATTGTCAATATACAAATTACCATCGATAGGTTCTTTAGTAATTTGTAAGATTCTAAATGAAATGGGATTTCAACTTACTCACGTAATACACACCCGACACCCAACACGTATTACATATATATAGATATAATATATATATATAGGATATATAGATACTCATATTATATATTATATATATATATATACACATATATATAATATATATGAGATATCTATATATAATATATAATATATATAGATAATAATAAATATATATCTATACTACTATAGATATATATATAATAAGTATTATCTATATATAGATATCTATATATATATATACTTAGATATAGATATCTATCTATATCTAGATATATTATATTCTAGATATATATATATATATATATATTATATATATAAAATAAAGATATATATATTCTAGATATATCTAAATGGGCGGAAGTTCTTAACACTAGTTTTCCCTCTGTCTATAAGGTGAAGGTTTTCTGGGTCTGATACACTCATTGATTTTAACCGTCGGGGATTTTAACATCTAGTGTTACTTTATAAACAATGTAAACTACAAAGGGACCGTCGTGGCACAGAGGCCGAAGCGTCCTGCCTGTAACGCGCGGTTACTGGGTTCGATCCCCGTCGGAGAAGATGGATTTTTCTATTTCCCTTTTCCCTTCGCTCTGGCAAAAACTAGGCAAAGCGCGGGCGTTGAGTTCCGCCACTGCGCCCGCCATGCTCAAAAACGGCGGAAATTGGGGACGGAGAAAGCAGGTCAGCGTCAAACGGAGTGTCTTACCCTAGGTTCCCACGGTCCCTGCAGTTCCCTCTGCCTACCCTGCCTTGTGGCGGGATAATTGCGTGATGCTAAAACAAAAAAAAAAAACTCCAATGTCAATTCAATAATCCGCTTGTGTTTATTGAAAGTATCTCCTTAAAGCTTTACCTAAATATTAAAATTCAACAAATCAAGCAATAACAGCGCTGTGCACGGCGAGAGCCAGAAGTGACTAACTTATAAAACATTATATCTTAATAAAATGGGAAAAGGAGTGCTTAAATTTTAGCAACTACCTAGCACTGGCCCAGTAGTACCTAGGGTCCAAAGCTCCCCACCGTTTTTTCACAATAATATTCGTATTTTCTATCACTACTGTTTTTAAAGAATTTATTGGTTTACTTGTTTAGTTTTGATATACTTAAAAAGCGGCTTTTTTCTTTGTGTTTTTAAACCATATTATTTTTTATTTTTTAATTTCAATTGGTACATTATTAGTATTTATTCTTTTTATTTAAAATTGATTTTTTTACTTTTAATACTGGTGAATAACTCAAAATAATATATTTAAATAAATACCATTAAATAACAATAAAAGAAAAATCAACTAAATAGAATAAAAAACAAAATTTTGTTTCACTGTTACCGGACGGGATTTGAACCCCGACCACAGCATCTAAAGTCACTGGCCAAAAGTCACGCTATTCCCACCTAAACCCTTCGTCTAACCAGACTCAACGGTAGTTGATATTCTGACACTATATAAGCCACGTCACCAGTCCAAGGAGAGTTACTCATTAACAAGTGAAAGCGAATTCAAGCGTATTAAAAGTATCCACTTACTTACTTGTCAATTTTTCTTTTGCATTCAGATTTTAATCTTCGTACAAATTGGATAGCGCTATTTTAATGTTACGCCACTGGCACTGCACTGTATGTATTAACTACTTCTACTTTTGTGCTTTGACATTCATGTCTTAAAATGCAAAAGAAAGCTTACTATTTTTTGGTAACATTTTCGCTGAGAAATATACACTTTATCAAATTATAATAAAAACTAAATAGTCTACGGAACGCTTCTGGCTTTTCTCAATTTCTCTTTATATTTTCATTTCTAAGTAAGTACAGCGAAGTGGACAGATCAAGTGCTTCGGCTTTTAAATTAATCTTTTTTTATACTTTTTTAACTTCTTACGAAATGATATTAAGGAAAGTCGTACATACAATCCCCATTGTACATGTAATCGTGTTCGCACCACAAATTCGATATCTTCATCTCTTTTCTGCTTAGTAAGATAAACGCACAAAAATGAAAACGAAACAAGTGTAATATTGGTTTATATTAGGAACAAACGGAGGTGAACGGAATCCATTGCACAAATCTTAACATTCTTTTGTAAATACTAAATTAGTTGTAACTAGTAGAAAATTAATAATAATAGAAATAAACGATAATTATTCGTACGATAATTATTCGTATAATCACGTAAAAGGAACTGTTTGAGACGCACTATGTTTAATTACTTTCCCTACCAACTTACTAAGCGATTGAATACATTATCTTCAATAAGCAGCTATTGTAATTCATTTATCGCAAATACAAATAACCTCTACTTGTAATACGTCAACTTTGCCTCTGAATGTTTCGAGTGAACTCTCCTTGTACTTGCAGTGTACACGAGCTTGGTAATGCTCCATAAATAGCATGAGGTATCGACTCTCAGAGATCGTTTGTCTAAGATTGGATGATGGCTTCTGAATAAACTATACAATTTAGGTCAAGTGATTTTGATTTAAAATTAATTAAATTATTTATATTTAAGGATAATTCTGTAGTGTTGATAGAAATAACCTATAACGGTAAAGTCACAGTTAGCACTTTGAAGCACAACATATCAACATTACACAACAAGACCGCGAACGGAACAATATATTTTACTTAAACACACACAATATATAAGAAGAACCTGGCCACAGATATTTGGATACTAAAGACCTAGTAAGTTAACTCACACAGTTCCCGCACTTTTACTATAACTCATCTAGTAAAAATGATATTTAGTGAATTGTCCATTTACAAAGGCAGACCATCAGTTATCACCAACTACATTTTATACAAATGTAAAGCGTGCGCCTCACAAGTCTTTTAAAATAACTTTATATATAAGATACAGGAAATAGTATTTTGTTGTTACACTTGAAAGTTATACAGCAGTGCATCACATGTGTTTACTCTCTAAGACGTTTACGCCATTCTCCCCTGAGCTCTGCTCACGATGTAGGGCGCAATGTACTAATAAAACGAAGTTCCCTTCAGACCTCTCTTGTGAATTGTCACAGGCAAAACTCTTAAAAACAGCTTTTATATAGCAATCTGATGGATTTGCTTATGTCGCAACTATTTACTATTTTATGAAAATACAATTTTATATAATTTATACAGTTGCAGAGTACTACTATACTTTGTACATTATGTTATACGATATTTAAGCGTTTTGGTGACATTTTTAAGAGATATGACATATTGTTAAGAACACGCTCATTCATGTACTAGAAAAATCAAGAATAAAATTTTTCAGGAACTACGCTATTACAAATGAAAACTTCATGAAACATTTTACCACTAATAAACAAACGAATAAAAAATCAATAATAATTAATTCAATATTTTGTTCTATTGCGTTTATCTTTTTCATTTTACTTAAATTAATAACGACAGCCGGAAATTGCTCTCGTAACGATTCTTAGAAAGCCCTTTAAAAGTTTACGTTATTCGAGATAACCTACACCATTTGAGTTGGCTAAAGTTAATTTTGTAACAATTTAATATTATACCGTTTAGATTACAGATTTTCAATGGCATGTGGTTTGTTCTCGTACATAAAAAGAACGGAGTCGACGTTTATTTCCTTCATACAACGTTGGCACGCAGAAAATACGTGAAGTTCCTTTTTCAAATCCTACTTTTTCCATTATGCTCCATATGTCTGTATGTACATATCAAAACAGCTTTAGCATTCATGTAACTACTAAATATAGTGTTAATATAACGGTTTTGATTTTCCTGTTAATTGGTAACAATGACCAATCCCTCGTGAGAATTCACGCGTTTGTCTATACGGGAGTAAGTTGTTTACGTAGTCTTCATTAATTATCTAGTTTACTAAATAATACTCCCGTCTACGAGCTATCTGTCTATATATATAATAATATATAATATATATATATAGATAATATATATATATAGATATATATTATTCTATATTTTTTAAATATAATATATATATATAGATATATTATATATATATATATATATATATATATATTAATATATAATCATACATGAGCATCGCAGTTGGAATAGCTGCTCAACGTTAATTATCGGCAACTGTTGAGTTCCAACTATCCCATTAGCACACAATATGATCGTACATACAGTCCTCTTAATCAGACTACCTATTTTCCGACGCAGCATCCCAATCGCTGCATCTGGGATATAGACGAAATTTAATTTGGTTTGTAGCTTTTTGTATCGGTTTTTTAGTTTAAGTTCCATAACATGACTTGTATTATATTTTACGATTTCACGAGTATTTTTAATGTGTATCATTAGAGATGTTTTATTTTTGAAACGGAATTTGTTTGAACAAAGAACAGTTAAAGGTATCAACAAGAACACGAATGTTGCCGGCAGAATCTTTGGCACGTCAGTACTCACCTATTTGAACTTACCCTACCATTTTAGTGAGTTACGGATAGCTGCTTTGCCATTCAGCGAGATCATTAGGTCCGCAACAACAACATTAACACATTTTAAAACAATTTTTACAGAAATCCCCTTACTGAGACACGATATTATAATTAAGAATGACATATCCAGTCTCTCCATATCTGTCCATTCAAATCGTGTACAACCATCTTCTCACCAAGTCTGAGATATCTTCTTCAAATAGAATATCAAGAAAAAGCTCTATAACAACGCCCATACATCCACCCACGCCATAAACTACGACTGGTTAAATTTGTAGTTCAATAGAACACATAACGGCGTAGCGTGATACATTCACGATTCCAATTTGTAGACTCGCCAACCTGACAAAAAAAGAGATAAAGTGGGAACATATTCACTGCACAAATCGCTCCGTCCGCATGGTCGACGTGAGGCATGGACCTCGTATTTCTTACCACTCTCTGCTCGCATACCGTGTCTTAGGTTGAATTTTATCTTCTAGTCTAGTCCTTCGTCGACTTTCACATCTACATACACATACACACACAACAACACCACACAAATGATTATTATTGTTATTATCCAATATAGTTGATATACAATATACAATTTAGCAAATCATGCATTCATTTCAAATACAGTTATTTACAAAAATTTAGTGAAGAGCTAAGAAAATTCTCAGTTAAAAATCTATTTTATTATTGCAGGAAAATGATTACCAACTTTTTTACAAGAACCCTTCCACGTGATACCTCTCGAAATAATTTCCTCGTCTCTGTCTTAAACTCATACAAAAAAGAAGAAAATAATTTTCTATCTAGTGTGACATTTGAATGATATCCCGTTTGTCAATGTCGGTCTATCTATCTTCCTGAGAAGAGGCCAAAGCGAGTAGTAGTTTGCAGAGTACATTTTTTCAGGTAACAAGTTAAAACATTTCATCATTTTCTGTATAACGACTTAAGAAAAATGTATTTCAGTTAATGATACGCCGCGTACGTTTAAAGCGTTTGGTACTCATGTACGTGTTGTAATTTATTCTTGTTTGTTAAGACGGCGAGTGTAATTTTACTTCCCCCGATTACTTACTGAAGACAAAACCAAAGGCCGGGCGGTTACTTCATATTGTTGACAACCGTCTTGTTGTAGAGTTAACTAAATTCATAGCGTAATATGTCACTTTAAAAGTTTTATAATATAGGAAATTGAAACATATTTTATTTTACCACCCGCCGTGGCGCCAGAGGAGGATTCTTTTTTCCGTCTTTGTTGCTCTGGGAGCAAACGCGGCATTGAGAACTCATTAAACACTCAATGATCAAAATTACGCGTGCCGATACGAACAAATCCTTACACTGCATCTTGTCTTACCTGCAACTATGTTGCAACATTGAGAACTTTTATCTCTATTTTTCTTGACATTTCGTCACAATCAAAAACGACGTCATAATCTATACATAAGATTTTTATATAGTTACCCATTCGTCACCAATCACATTTCATTATCAAACCCACACGTCACACTTACAGCAACTCCTAATGTTCTTGACATGTCGTTACAGTTATTATTTTATTAGTTTGTAATTTTTTGTAGTGTCTCATTTAAGGTTGTTTTTATAATACTTGCTAAATTTTCCTTTTAAATCTTATTTTGCTGGCTTTTTTCGAATATAGATTTTTTTGGATTTCATTACATGTTTTTAGTATTTTAAATTATAGTTGGTTTTATACTAATCACTTTAACTATTTGAACCGCTAAATAAGTGTATCAAAGCAACAACACTCGGCCAGCTAACGCCGCTTGTGATATTTGATCTTAACTGGTTATTTTACATGTCAACGTAATAAGTAATAATTCAACTAAGCTCGTATTAGTAATCCATTACAGCGCGAGTGAGAGGTCGTGTTGACGTCCACTCGATGGAGCTGTTTTCGAGTACCCTCAATATTATTTGTGTGATAAAAATTTCTAAAAATATACAAAACGAATTCCGGATTTAGAATGTAGTCAAATTTATAAAGTGGTTCATACATACTTCATGCGCAGGTCTTACCACACACAATTGATGCACTACGTGCCTGCTGAAAAGTTTGGACTGGCATTGCCAAGAATGTCTAACTCCTTCCTTTAGGCGTAGCTCCTTTTCATACCGGGAGGAAATAGACAAGACGTCTCCAAGATTCACGGAAGTTTCCCAAGAATGTCAACACTTTTGAAAGACATGACAAAGGAAATGGAAAAAGCTATACAAACGGTAGATGAAGGATTTTATGAAATCAATTACAATAGTCAAGCGATAAATGGATGAATAACGGAAAATATTGAGTTTTGGTAAGCAATCATTTTCCCAAAAAAAGGAAAAATTTTTAAAAAAAAAAACCGATAAAATCGAATTAATTGATAAATTCTAATTTCGAAACTAGAATTAACGCGTTCGAAGCAACTCCAACATGAATAGAACAACAGAAATTAAATAATCACTAGAAGTTGTTAAAATTCCGACCTGCTGATGATAAAGAATAAGATTTATACCGAACATGCAAAAAAATTACATATCCATGCGAAGATATGTTAGTGTATTGTAAATATTCACACGAAAAGAGAACCCCGTAACAATTCAATAAAAATAAAATGCTGACACCCTTCATAAATGGATGGTCTGTATCTAAATCTCAAACTTTTTGTTAAGAGTAATATCAACGAAAGTGAAAATCTTTTGAAACTGTATTCTGAAAGAGTCTCTACGCCCTACAATAAAAAATTGCTATGGAATGCACACAGAAATTAAAAAAGACGTTTACAATTTATATGGTGTAAAAGAGGATAATTCGTTGTCAGAAAAACAGCGACTGCCGAGCAAATCATCTGAGATCACTAAAGATATCATAAGCTTATATAGTAGATTAGTCATTTGCTTTGGTTATTCTCATTCTATCTGTTAAATCGTTTTGTTAAATGTGCTAAATTGATAAAAATCAACGAGGAGGTAACTGAATTTTATAATGTGCAAAGTTTGTAGGATTTTATAAAGAATATACCTATAGAAATACTAAAAAAAAAATAACCTTGTCTTTGTCCTGAAATATAAGGTCCTTGATTAAAATTTCTCACTTAGAACAAAGCATTTTATGTGTACTAAAGTGCTGGACAGCATAGTTTTAACTGAAGCTACAACATACTGACTCAATAATAATATTTAATTTAGAATGGATGAAATGCACACAAGCGTTTGCGTAAGGCGGGAAAAGGCGGTGGAATTATTATCTATGTATAAAAAAATTAAACACTAGAATCAAATCACAACAAATAACTTTTAATTTATACTACTAAATAAAACACCAATTTTAAACATTTTACTACACACTGTGGGCATCTATCGGCCACCCTACTACGCAAACACTCATTTATAATGAACTTGACCAACGTCTGCAGAGTTTCCATTGTAAAAACGATTTGCTCATAATAGGTGATGTAAATATAGATTAAGATCCGATAATCCTGTAAACATAACTATATAAATTATGATGTCTAGCCTATGTCTAGTGTGCGGGATCTCAGAGTACACGCGAATTGATTAGGGTAATATAAATTGTAAATCTGTTTGACCACATATTTATCAAGTGCCGCTTTCCTATATCTACACAGCAGCGCTCGACACTGTACTAGCTGACCATCGAATATTGCATTGTCCTGCGTTGACGCACGCTATACAGGAGGAATCGAAAAAAATATAAAATATTAATTAATACTAACCGCTAAACAATCTTTTCATATATTAACTGGACCTCTGTGGAATCTTTGAATGTCCTTTAGAACTATATGAATTAATTAAAAATAATTTAGATAATTGTTATAACGAATCAAAAGTAAAAATCAAATCAAAACTACTCTAGCTATAAATAATAATTGTATAAATGAAAGTATAATTTAAGGCATGTAAATTTCATAGATACCCTATTCAAAAATGGAAAAAAATTTCCCAATAGCTATTAAAACTTCATATACCAAGCCAGAAATTAGCAAATACAAAAATTATTACTTTACAATAAATACTATAAAAAAGAAATACATAAAATGAAAAGATTATAGCCAATTGTGGCAGTTATAAATTCACTAACGATAGCATAAAAAAATCGTAGATAGAATATATTACAATCTTTTAACAAAAAATCAGTTCATTCAAGATATAACGATCAATTCACCAATCCTTTTGATAACGGCGTAAAAAATATAATTCCTTCGTGCAATATTCCCTACGAAACAGAATATTATAAAAACGTAAATGTCACGTGTGATTTCTTAAAGCGAACGTATAAGTATCAAAATCATAAAGTCACTTAACCTCAATAACACGGCCGTAATAGATAAATCTTAAGCGGTTGATATCAAAAAAATATAGAAACATTTACTTCGTTCTTAGGTAAAGTTTATTAATCTAGTCTTCATCATCAGGACTCTATCCTAAAGATTCTAAACTCGGGCATTGTAAGACCTATATTAAAACCGGAGATGGTCCTAAATTTGAAAACTAGACCAATAACGATTCGTTATTCTTCCTATACGATAAAATTATGGAAAAAGTTCATCACCAAACAATATACACAGTTTATAAAAAAAATATATATTATATAATACCAATTTCGGTTTTCAGCCCAAGAAAAGACCACACAACTACATCACGTTTACAAATTCCGTTAATAAACATTTTAAACGATAAAAAACACGTTTTGGTCAGTTTTTTGTTGCTATACAAAGCTTTTGATACATTGCGACACACTACACTACTTGAAATTGGAAGACAACGGTATAGAGGCCCGCCTGTTACACTGGTGCCGTGTCAGTATCTAACTGACAGAACGTACCGATTAAAAATTTCTGACACTATTAGGAGGAGATAAGTGACAGAAGGAAACAGCCCAGGTTTCAGTATTAGGACCCTTCACTATATAACCTATGTTAACGAACCTCGGAAACGCCATCATGAATGCTAAATGTACCATTCGCTGATGATACATGTCCCTCTTGTCAGCTCCATCATTATAGTAACAAGAAGCACCAAACACATACACACGATTTTTAATTAATCATGGCGAATGGTCTCATGACGTTTGTCTTGTAATCAAATCAAGAAAACCAAAGCAATGTACTAAGTTCAAGTACAACAATACACTGAAATATAAAAATTATTCTCCTAGTCCAGCAATGCTTTCATAAACCAACGTTTTAATTCCTTGCAACTGGGTTCTTGCTTGACACAGTTAAAATTCAACGCTATCTTGGAGGTCATCATTTATAGTACTTAAATTGGAATGGTCATATCAACAGTTAATGCGAACAATTAGACCCTATTAGCTACATTAACAATAAGTAAAACGAAATCCCTTTTCCCATTTATTAATGCTATAAATACGATCTCTTGTGAATCAATAATATCATACGACTATTAGCTATGCCTAACTGTAAAACAAACTCATCGTAATTTACCACCTCACCTAAGATTATTCAAACTTTGGGTACCCAACAAAATTAAACCAATTTCGAAATGACCCTAGCCAGTTATTTAATTTCTGCAAAGTATGCCAATATCTACTAAAATTAAATATTCAATACTATCCGAACATCTTAATTCAAAATACAAATAAAAAAATGTCTAAAATTTACTAGAAACATTTATAATCAACTTTGGAGATCCCCTAGATTTCAAGTTTTTCCGGTAACGAGTGTCTGAATATATTGTTCCTACCTTATTAAATAACTTACCTGGAAATCTAACACAATAACTCTACAATTATCAAGTGTACTTAAAATACTTTCTAGATCACCTGTATAGGACAGCAAAACATGCGTCAACCCTTGTTTTTATATAAATAAAATCAAGTTACCCACCCTATATATGATAAGTTTATTTTATTATTCCGTAAGTACAATCTTCTTGTGCAAAATATTATAACCCTGTATTGTGTGTTTTTGTCTTTTGTAAACGTTTATTATTATTATTATTACTACTGTTTAAGAACCGTCAAGCACAGTAAACCGACTGGGGGGGTGTTTTGCTGCACTGATAGAATGAAATATTTGTTATTTTTTTTGTTTAGTAAATAAATAAAAAAAAAATAGCTATTGTTTTAAATCAATAAATTATAAAAATTAAAATTAACTCTCTTCTTTACCATAGCTTTCATATACAATAAACGAGGTACACTCTGTAAAAAATAGTGAAACAGATAAGGCGGTGAACAATAATTACTTATAGTTTGTGCAACATTTGTTTTCCCCCGCAATCCACGATCTCTTTGGCCAAATTCCGCATAAATGTAAGTCTTTCGTGCCGCGCCGACACCTCCGACCGCGCCGGCCCTGCCGCTAAGTACTAATGTCATACTTTAAATAGCTACTTTGAACTGTTTTGCGACAAGACTCTCAAAATTCTATGCACGTACTATATTTTTAATGTCAAGTAACTGATAAGTCTCTGAGTCTCTATAGGCTTAAATATTAAATAAAGTAATATTATAATTAATATTTTGCTCACATCTTTTTAATAATGTTGTTTCCAAGATAATTAAAGAATATGAGTATCGTATCATACTGTGAACGAATCTGATGCCAACATAACATATGCGATATTGTGTTACATATTTAAAACGTTTATATACTATCCTCGTCGCTCAACAATACCACATTATGATAAGCGAAAACGCAGTACATATCTGTGCATTAACGACGTGACGTGATGGCAGGAAATCTGGTTATGACTTCGTGTTACACAATGTGGACAATAGTTGGGGACTGGTATACGTATATACAGACAGACTACATTGCATAAATCTAAATATATTTAGATTAGATTTTTTTGCTCTCTATATACATATCTGCATGTGTGTATATTTTACAGGGTAGTGATCTAACCTTAAGGACAAACATATCCAAACAGTCCGACCGCGTTTCGAAAAAATCATAAATATGTAAAAGACAAATCGTCCGTGCGGTACAAAGACCACGAAAAACAAAAATATCATTATATTTCTAACATTTGTAATTCAACTGCGTTTCATTTTACCGTTCTGTACCTGTCGGCTTGCGCTCTATTAAGAATATGTAAAGCATCGTTTGAGAATTCCCATTTCTGTTACCATATTTTGTTTCTATCGTTCCGATTGTACGTTACCCACGCTCAGCTCGTTCGTTGACTGAATCAGTGTTTCATCCAGAACACGATTATTTTTCTCAAATCCATAACGCTTAAACATACTGTTTCCTTAAAGTTAAATTTTAATATACCGCAGTCTTGCAGTGACTGGCTTCATTAAAAGTTCTAACTTAACACCCCAAAGCTGGTGACTTTGTAAAGCTCGTCCGCACGACATTGTCGGATCCACCAGTCTTTTACTTCACTCAGTAGCTAACGGATGGTTCGGGTGTGACTGAGAGAGGAAAATAGATGTCCAGAAAGTTTATATATTTCTTATTTATCATCGACACAAATATATGTTTCAAACTTTTCGTACTAATCATGTAAGGAACTAATAGTTCGCATTTTGATTATTAGAATCGCTCGAGTTTGAGCCCTATCCCCAAGACACTACTTCCATAGCTATAAGTAACACCATCTAAGTGCCAACTGTTTCTTTTAATCGTGACGTAATATATAATATTTCATGAGGTCATTTAAAGTGCGACATCGTAAAATAAAAGAATGTGTCCATAAATCTTCACTGTTAGAATCATTAACCATCTGATTCCGTAACACTATAACGCAGAGGAAGCAAAAGAAAACCGTTTATTGAATGACATCATTACCGTTTTAAAGTCACAGACCCCGACGTGCACCAGTGTTTTGTGGCGCTCGAGATCTAGAAAAGTTCCCACCCATAACTTTGATCACCTCGAATTCTCCAAACTCTCAAGGACCGAATTGGTTGTGCATAAGAGATCAAAAAGAAAATTTTCCTATGCCACTATTGAACAACTAAGGATTTGAAAAGAGAATTTAACTTAAAGTTACATCGACGCCGTTCTCTGCTTGAAAAAGTTAATATAAGAGGGAGCATAGCGGGAGACAGTGGCCCATGGATGTCCTCATCTAGAGATAACATGATCCACGCACATAGAAAGATTAATAGCGAGCCGTCATCCCTAAAGAATATCAGTTAATTATAGAAATATTAATATTAAAGAATCGAGGGTAGAAACGAAACGTTTCAAAGTAATTCTTATCTCACGGACATCTGATCGTTGCGTCACAAACGTAACTGCGACGGCGTAGCGATGACAACCACGGAAGAATTAAATCATCGAAATGAAACAACTCGAGAAACATCAACAGCGGGCAAAAGCAATCATATTCTATGTCCGTTAGCTTTTCAAATCGAATGACGAATGACCGTGTGACAAAAAAGTCATACAAATCTAAAATCGTCTGTTTGGTAAAATGGGAAATGTTGTAGTAGAATCAGAGGAAAATGTAGGGCGCAAAAAGAAAATACCCTTGCTATACTAATGTTCAAAAAATACAAAAGAATCGGACATTATTACTAATTCAAAATAAAACTAAGGAAAATGTTACTTTAGAAAAGATATCGATTCAACACAATGTGAACATGACTCTATAGTTTATTTTGGTGTCACATTGTTAATTTGCCAGCTTATCTAGATAAATATTTGGCCACAGGCAATTATTTCCGTCGTTTTGTTCATTCAGCATAAACTAACAACCGAACATCTCCTACGAGGTCGCGCTGAATAAACTTCCCCCAAATAATGGATAAAACTAATGACATATAAGTTTATTACTTTTATTGTAGATCGTGAAACGTTCTTCTGTATGCAACCTAATATGTACAGCATCATATATAATTGCACTGCCAAGAAACTGGTTGTACCGGAGGAGTTATCGTTTCTAATACTCTAAGTGATGATTAGCGCCACCGGCGTCTCAGCGATGGACAGTCGACTGGTGTGCACCGCGGAAGACCATACGGAGGTTACTCTTGCTCTGGATCGTGAATGTTTTTCAAAACGTTCTATTATAGTGCATAACAACCCGCGTAATCTGTGCGATTACGAATTGTGTTCAGACAAGTCGTGTATAGTGTATGAGGGTGTGTACATGCCTACTGTGCATGGTTAACTTAACGGAGTTAACGATGTACTAAGTTTCGGTGAGTGCTATTCTAGACACGTACGGGAAAATAGTGTATACATTTTTGGGTGACTATAACGCACACCCCTGTGACCTTTTTTACAACGAACGTTCAGAATTTTGCCTAGAACAAGAATGGACTTGTTTGATACTAAAAAGCTTTGTTTTAAAATGCGATTACTTATACTATTTATTGAAGCACACGGATCTAGGCGGGTGGCTTGATCATGATAGTGACCAGTCTGCTTTAGAGTCCGGGCTTAATGTTTATGTTTTGATGAGGTAATGGTCTGACCATTTTCCGCTCGTTATGAAATGTACTATAAATCGTTCTTACCGAAAAACTCTATTGTATCGTACCCTCAAATACCAAATAAAATTTATCTGGGGAGAGAGGAGTCAACAAACAATTAGAGAAATTCGAAAAAGAAGTACCAATAGATTAAGTCAAGTAAAGCTTCCAACGAGCGTTCTGATGTTTGCGATTATTTACTGTAGTAATTCTCAGCATAAAAACATAAGTAAATTGTATAGTGCAATCGTGTCTTGCTTTACTGGAGTCTTCTGTGGTGGTCGGCAAATTAGTGGGCGTGTAACAAAAAGAAGGTACTAGGGTGGGAATATGCACGTCGCTGCTGCGCACACGGGAGGCTAGAACAGAATTTTTTTATTATGGTTGTGGTACGTTAAGCCAAACCGCCGGAGAATTTATATGAATGTGTGAAGCTAGAAAGATTTTTAGTCTCGGTGAAATGGTGTCAAAACCACGAAGACCAGATTAAAATGGACATTCTGGCTTCACATCATTGCTAAGATGATTTCAGGGTTTTCTGAGCACACAAATAATTAAACTGCGACCGTCTCTTCCGGTGATTGTCATCGGCGTGTGTGGACCTGATGAGATGCTAATCTTTTTATGAACCACGTTCTTTGTGGAGTCACCTCTCGGGTTCGTCTCAGTCGATGCTTAATGTTGAAGACGGCAAAAAATAGGCTTTCGTTTAGTAATAAGAATTGCCCACAACCATTAAGCATATGAAAAAGGTAAATCTTCCCGGTCCCGATGACCTCAGTATCGAGCATTTACAAAATGCTGCACCACTTTACCGAGGATGCTGGTTATGTTGCACAACCAACTGTATCCATAGCTTTTATGCCTACTGAAATGATCCGCACTATAGTGGTGCCTATTGAAAAAATAAAACGGGTTCGCTAGCCACAAAAGTACTACGGCCATCTCGCTGCAAACAGTTTCGATCGCTAAGGTATTTGACCGCGTGTCTTAACACTCATTTAAACAATTCATTAAGCCGCACGACAATCATCCGGTTTTCGACCCTGCTGTCTACAGAAGTGCTGTATTGGGTGTGCAAGCACGCTGTCATGTACTACGCTAGGGCAAGACTCCATTGACGCCTTTTTCTAGACTTTTCAAATCTTTTGACCTGGTTTCATACGACCTCTATGAGCAAGCTCAGTAAAGTTAATGTACCCCCATAACTCACCAATCTTAAAGTATTGGTATGAACCAGTCACCGCCACCGTGCGATGGGCTCGTCCTATCGCGTCCGTATACGGTGGAGTGCGGGTGAACATGGGGGTGTGAGCTCGCCACACTTTTCAACCTATATAAAACCTAAACGAGCTTGCTCGCGGAAGCTCGCGGCAACAGAGTTTGTCTGTTACATAGGAGTTTTGTGTGTAAAACATTAGCTACTCTGTTAAATAGGTGCTGCTGCCGTGCCTCCATCTGTGGACTGCGGAAGTTAATTGGCCCGTTGGGGAAGCTTATGCGGAGGCTGGGCTTATTTATATGCGAGGAAAATGTGTGATGAGGGTCTTTTCGGCGGGGGCAAAACCCGACAAAATTCGGTCTCTTTTAATTGAATGGCACTGCACGTGAAAGTTTCCATTCAAGTCTTGGCATATGTTTACGCCGGTCTCAGGGACGATGCAGATTTGAGAAGACGAAGAGCGTTGGCTGTAGGCGAATATGTTGGTCGCAGGTTTGCGCGTTGTTCATCCTAGCGTAAAAAGAACGTTATCAGAGCTTACTGTACACTTTGTTAGACTGCAGCCTGTGGGTCAAATACTCGACAAACATACACGCTCTTCGCGTAACAATATAATAATGTCCGCCCCCCCTCCCCCCAAGAAGGAAGACCCTCAGAGTGCTGATGGGAATACCCCGCGTTTCAGCCACAGGCATTTTCGCTGCTTGGCGAGTGAGATTGTTTTCCCACACATTCATGCGAAAGAGATGGGATCCCTAGTGCGTAGACTGTGGGTAGTGCTAACAGCATTCTCGAAAATGTTTCGAGTAGGCTGACTGTACATCCGTGAATCATTGCTGCTTTCCTTTTCTATGGAATGGCGGCTGCAATGATTACGTAGATACAGACATGATTTTTTTCCATTTAGCTACTAACATAGAAACTAAGTCTTAATACTAACACTTTAGTCCTTGTTACTTTAATAAAATTTGATATTATTATTATTATATTAAAAGTGTACTCCACACCGCACCACTCAGCAGCGAAGTTTAGTTTCGACAGACGATTGCGTAATGAAATCCTATTATTGCAGGTAATCACTTACGAGTGTGTCCGCTCTGTATTGTATGTATTGTATCCTTGAATTATTGCGCTTATTTTGTGACAATTTTATTTAGTTGGATTATTTATAAAAAATTCGATAAATATTTTCATCGTTTTCCGTATTTGTGGTAGGAGGTTCTGCTAAAGTGCTGATTTTGAAATAATAAATATACTTTTTAGGAATGTTCTCCATTAATGGCATAGGGCCTCTTCGACATAAGACGTCTGAGTTAAAGTAATTACAACGTGAATATTATTTTGATTCAGTATTATTTGTAATAGTTTGAGATTTTAAAACTTTACATTTAAGTTAGGTAATAATATAATTTAGATATAGGACGCTAAGATTTACGTGTTCGATTCCCGTGGGAAATATTTCGTCCCCACCATGTGGTAACGCAATATTTTCATTCTTTCATCTGGTACAGTGAGTTTTTGTACTTAACTGCAATGTCCTTAAATAGAAAAGTAGAGTTTGATGTCTAAACCATGAGTTCTCCGACCTACTTCTACTATATGTTTCCTGGGGCAGTCAGCAAACGAAACGAAGTCGTGGCAGTCCCAATTTTGTGCTTCTAATAAATAAGATTACATGCGCACATCATATCAACTGTAATACAAATATTTTTTCATTGATAAAAATTTACGTTAGATTGTTCCAACTCACTACCCCTAACGTACGGTTTACACTACCGCTACTTTCGCAACATGTCGTAACGCTCTAATGTATGTATAAAAGACCCACACTTTACGATCATTTACCGCCACAGATTGAACATTGCCAACATTGTTTTCCTGAGTCCAGATATACGTGTTACGAAGGGGAAATCGCGCTGTCTTAGATGCTAATAGTGAACAAGACGGAGCTTGTTTTTTTTTTTCAAGTCGACAAAGTTGTGAATCCGTGCATCGTTACACGTTTTTATACTCTTAAAAAAATCAGAATTACCTTCTTTAACAATTTGCTAATATTTTTAATGTTCATTAATTGATTTGATAGTTATACCAAAATAAAAACGTCGTAGATTCAAAGTTCTAATTAGTTTTAATATTGAATATTCTATTATTCCTAACTCCCTTAAAAATTAAGTGAATCAATACTAAATTCAAATAGCGATTGGGTGTTATATAGTAGAATTGTATTGGCAGCTGTTACACAAGCAAGTGGCGTACAACAAGTCGAACACAGGGATAAACCAATATACCATTATTACTTGTGTTGAAATCACCCCCATTACCAATCCAACGCAGCCGCGTCGCTCAAATACTTGAATAACGTTTTATATAGGAGGAGAATGAATTTTTCAGTGTGCGATACATTACGCAAGAATATTAAAGCGTCAGAGACAACCCGCTCCTAGTTTCCGCACCTCCATCACTAACTCGCTGCGATAATCCGCTGCATATATGACATTTTTATATTTTATAATATAAAAGTGAAAAAAAACGTAACAGTGGAGTGTTTATTATTCTTTTTGCAAAACTGATCTAGTTTTGTTGGCGAATACTCTAATGCAATCACGTTACACTATATACAGTGGTCGTGTGTGTCATGACAATTCATATAAGTACGGGAAAAAAAAAAGTACAAAACAATGACTTACACTAAAGTAATACAACTAAAGTGTTAGTTTACAATTATGTAACAATACTTTTATGTAGTATATATAACGCGTGCTTATACCCTCTTTTCCCCTTCTTATGTTCGCAGTGAACCATACTCAAAACTGGGGTAAAAATTTCTTCGTATTAAGCAAAGTCTGATAGTTAATATAGCCTCTTTAAATGAATCAGACCTACACCATCAGCTTTGTGGTTCCACGTCAAGGTCAACACTAGGTCAGGTGCCAACTTGAAATAGAGTCATGTTCATTATGATAATATAATCTATATATTAATATAGTCAGTATTTGTGATAAAACATATAATGTAAGTAAAAAAAGTACTGCCAGTGCGTACAGAATTTGAAATTAAAAACAAATGGTAGTCAGTGACAGAGAAGCAAGCCTTCAGAAATGGGGAAGTAATTTAAAGTCAGCGCAGATTTTCGCAGGTACCAGGCCAGTTTCAATAAACTTATCTCGTACGTACTGACGTAGGTATGCTGATGTTCTCTCATTGTTTTGTGCTTAAATGTTGTACCATATTTCTATTACTTTTGTATAAATTAAAACCCCTCGGTGGACATCGAGCGCACGAGTACAAGGGAAGGAGGTAGGAGGGAGATTATATGAAGAATATTGTAATATTTAATGCTTATGCTAAAATTTAAAATTAAAACTGTAGATCACAATACAAACTCTAACCCGTTATCAGAAACATGACAGCAAATAATTTCTCTTTAACCTGTAAATTGTCTTCTACTAAACTAAAACAAGTAGCTCGTAATTAACTCGGCGTCCTATAATATGGAATACACAGTGTTCCGTAATTAATTCTCTCTGGTGGAGTGGCGGTGCTTGCTGCCTATGACTCGTGGTGGGCTACGAGTTCGGTTTGTAACGTCCATCTTTATAACTTTGTATTCACTTTCTGTAACGGCACTGTTTAAAGTGCAACTTTACTCTATACTATATACTCAGCTATGTTTTTATTGCTTTTAATCTTTAGCGACAGCTTTCTTTCGTGAAAGAAATAGAGTCTCTATGTTAGCAATATGTGTAATTTATTGACTGAACTCAGTACCTTATTACTTCGTATACATTGCAGACAAAGCCCTTAAAGATCTACGCTTTTGTATTGTACCATCTTAGACTTACGTAGACTTACGTATATTTTTTATATGTCGATGTAGTACATAGTGACGTAGCAGATCGACCAGAGCAATCAGGTCAGAGATAATAATATAATAAGAAACACATGACAATATCAAACAAAATTCAGTAAACTTTTTAAAAAACTCTGAAAATAGTTTCATAAATAAGGTAGAATTTTTTTTATTTTTTAATGTTGACGTTTGCTTTCCTTGTGTAGTAAATTATATTTAATGAATTATTCATCGGTTTAAATTACGGTAGTTAGTATTTGAAAAGATTTATATTGATTTTTATACTATATTGAAAACGCATTTATTTTTAAACGGCCTATTCATAAAAGTTATAGCACGCTTAAAGACTGGATATAGTACAGTGTAAAAAACGTTATTCATAACAGCATTTTAGTGGCCAATTAGTTTCTTAAACCTATATTAAAGTTATAGAACCTAGAACCCTACTATAAGAGTGTTTAACGTCCAAAGATGGCCGATTCATATAACACAGCTGATTACATATACAGCTGATTATAGCTCATACTAATCTGAGCAATGATATACTTCGTCGAGTCGCTTGTCATCAGAGTGTAATTTCAAGTTTGCGAACAAAACAATATAACAGTGAATTTTGTTCGAATTTATAACTATATTAGTTATTAATAAGTTGATTAATAATAATTCTACATAAGAAAGGCGCACAGACATAGGTATTCTTTGTCCCACGCTAAACAATTTTTCCAATCTTTATCGGTTTACTTCTTATGACTTATTTTTAAAAAATTAAAGTAGTTTATAAACTAAATAAAATAAACATTCATGTTTTTGTGATAACAACGACGTAAATGAAGCCTGTAAAGTCAAGCCAGATCCAACCATATATTTTTGTACGTAATATTATCTGTGGTCATACTATCAATGCCATTTTTCACTTATCTCTGTGTATTTACTGCATTTTCGGCAACAGTCCGACCACTTTTTTTTTTTTTTCAGTATAGTGGCAACTTGTGATCGTATAATCAAATTAGACACTTTAGTTATAGAAGGCTTATAGAGCGTTTATGAATACAAACATTGATCGAACATTCTATAAAGCCTAGGAGCGTGTTAACTAAAAAAAAAAGTATACTTAAACTTTCTATAAGGACTTTTTATGAATAATTCCGTACATATTTATTAAAAAAATTTTACTGTTTAAGATTTGGACAAAGAGAATCTAGTGTAGAACTGATTTTCTTCTTTTTTTATATAATAATAAACATCTCCCTTAATTTACGCACTCAACGCCGAGCTTTGTCTACTAGGTTCACGGAATCTACTTGTGTACAAACATTTTGTATTCCAATAATTCCTGAATACACGTATCTTTACGACGGACGTCCTTTTGATTTTATGACGCTAGTTAGTTTTCTAAATGACCTACAATATTTTTAACACATGTTTGGACTTCGAGTATGGAACGTTCGAACGAATTGTCTCCGTAATGGACTGTATGCACGTCGCTGGGTTCAGTCGTAGCGTTTGTACGACGTTACCCCGCCTTTAAATCGTATTTCTAAATATTGAGGAATGAAGGCCTTATGTAAAACGTAATGATATATAAGGAACACACACTCGATAGGAAGATATTGTATATATTCTTCAAATGGTGAGGCTTGGCTTAGATCCGTCCAAGATTAATTGTTTTAAACAATTTCTAAAAACTTTTAAGTCCCCATCCACCAAAACCACAGACAGGCACATTCAGTTCCATCTGCGGGATACAAAAATCGGTTATGGTAACTCGGAAACCGTAGCGGTTTGACATAAATAATATATTAACCTAACAGAGAATGCCACCTCATGTATGCCGTCAGTCCCGTCATGACCACGGACTATTGCGAAGTAAAATAATGGTAAATACGTAATGGATTGAATTAATAGTTGTATTTTCTATGTTGCAAATAATAGCCCATTAAAAGCTATTATTTTTGCCCGTCAACCACCAGAATATGGCGAAGTATAAGGAAGATCCGGAAAATGCTTACATCACTCAAACATGTTTACACATATTTATAGGTCTTATGAACTGTCATAATTTTTTCTACATTTTATGTTTTTTGCCTTATATTTTACCGATAATTGGAAACGGAGTGTTTCGTCACTATATTCTCTCCGCCGCCTTGATATGTGCGTGAAGTTAGCAAAACTATTTTATATTAAAATTATAACTTAATTAGTTATTAATGATAATTTTGTATAAAAAGCGACCATTATTTACTGAGCAAATTTAGTTACGAGGTTTTTAATATTAAATTTTAAAAATAGATTACGTCTGCCCTTTAACGCGACTGTTTCTAGTTCGATCCCACTCAGGGAAGGTGGATTGTTCTATTTTTCATTTTCTCGCTAATAACACATGTGTTTTTCTTTTTTGAGTATAAAGAATAACGCTTTATTTGAAGCATATATACTGAACACATACTCTGTATGAAGATATTGTATATATTTATAAATATTTAAGAGCCTCACACTATTTGTTGTTTAAATACTTCTAAAATTTTAAAAAATCCCAACCCCACGACGTCATAGGACAAAATAAATTCGCTCATCTGCGTGCACCAGAAGAGTACGCGAGCCAACTCAGAAACCGTTGGCAGTATTTGATATAGTATTATGTCACCTGACAGACGAATATCACCTCAGTCCTACCTGGACCACACCGAACCACGTGACCACGGACTAGTGCACAAAGTGTTCGGGTTTCCAAAAATAAGGTAAATAATACTAATTCAGTAATAAATGGGTGTTTTTGTATATTGCCACATATGCGAAATCAAAATCATATTATATATTTGTCAGTCCGACCACAGGATTACGGGACATAAGGAAGTTCGCAGATCCAGAGAATGCTTTGCATCACTCAAACAATATTTACGAGTATTGGATATTGTAACTTTTTATATATTTTTGCCTGATGCTAACTTATAATTGAAAACGGATTGTTTCGTCACTATATTCTCTCCGCCAATCAGGTAGGTGCGTAAAATTAGTAAAACTATTGTCTATTAAAAAATTATAATTTAATTAGTTCCCTAACGATAATTTTGTATCAACTCGACCATTATTATAACTAAGCAAATGGATTACTACGGCAATAGCTAGAAATAATGGAAGCCTTGTAGTCTCTACGAATAATTTAATATTTTTAAAATTTCGCAGAAACAAAACGAACCTGCCTTGTTTCGAGAGTAGACCTGTATTTTATACTTACAAGTTGTTTTGTTTCTAAAAATATTTTCATTTCCTCTGTTTCAATTGAGAATGAGTACAATATTTTACTGTAAATATGATTCAAAGTTGAGACTAGGCAAAAAATGTACGTGAAATCATTCACACCTATAGGAATTATTAATCATTTTATATTCTGTCGAATGTAATATTATAAAAATATTTTTATTATATTTAGTTGTTAGTATATACAAATATACATTCCACTTAAATTTTCCATCTCAACGAACAGTTCGTTACGTTTACAAAGCCTTGTTCGCAAAGAATATCAAGTTCTAAGAAAGACCTCTATTAAGTAACATGATGTCATTTTTTAAACTTTATTGACATCCCGAAAAAAGTAACAATATTCAGTTAAAGCTAAAAATACTACAGTCCTATCTTTCAATTTTACTCTTTTCGCCTTTTGAGGCACTGCTTTGATATCAGAACTCATCCGCACTTGCCATGTCAGAAGAAAATAAATGGCTTACACCCTCCAGACTTCCGAGTGGGTATGGGTATACGTTTTCTTTCAACCCTACGAAACCGTTTCGCTTACAGGCAAGACGCTATGCTCCTGCGCCATGACGGCCCTCCACATAAAGTATTATATTATGGGTTATTATACTTATAATCTTTAATTGCCTAGTATGGAAAAGAGCCCAATACGTCTCCAAATATCATAATATCATTATTAATAATACATAGAACATAAAAGAATTTTTTCAATAATGACAAATACACATCGGAGATTACAAATATCTGTACATTGAGTATTAAAGAACCTTTAATGAGCCACAATATTTGGAGTACGTTTTGTGTCGTTTCTGAAATAAAAGATTGACATCAAATAAAAGAAGGTTGGACAGACTGACGCGATAAGTGGAGGGTAGCTGTCAGATCTGTCCCACAGATAGTCAATATGTTAACAGAAACGTCCCCAAGTTGCGAGTCGCACTCGTCCCGTGAAATGTTAGCACCAAGTGGGCATCATGTAGAAAACTTAAGACATTTGAACAGACCCATAAGGTTCCTTTATTTTTCTATTTGGCACGGAACCCTAATTAGAATAAAAATTTTTCGAGAATGTTGTATTAGAGAAACCGTTTTATTTTTTCATCATTGTATTTTTGTATATATAAATCGTACTTGTCAATATGTTAATAACCTACCGTTTATTTCCTATATTGAGGAAAAAAAAATAGTCTACAATTATTAATTACCTCAGCTTTGCTACATTAATATATACTGGAGTAACCAAGAGTTTTTCATAGAGAGGGAAAGACTCATTAGTGTAGAGATTTATTTAAATCATCGATAGATTCCGCTAAATTACAGTCAGTGTTGAAGAGTCGATTATAATTATTTGACTTAACATACAATGAGGGAGTTAGATATCCACTTGACGCGACCAAGCCTGTGGTATATTTTTTCTATTGGTTAAAATAATCGTCTACAAAATAAAACCGAATACACTTTTCTTAACACAAATATCTGTTGGTCCCCCCCCCCCCCCATAAGAGCATTTAAAGTTATTTCTAGCTCTTAATTTTTTATTATAAAAGAATTATTTTACAATTCAATGTTATCTACATACAACTAGCACTAAAGGTTCTTCCTATGTTCCTTATATGAGGTCTAACGGAACATTTATTTACATTCACAGACGTCCTCGTGTTGCGTCCTCACAGCACTCTCCCTGCTCTGAGCTACCCTTCATCAGCTCTTTGAATATTCGTGTTTTTGTATTCTACACTACATTGTATTAAGAATCCCTTCTGATAGCTTATTTATTTCAAAGTGGCTTTGTATTAACAACTAACTGGAACTATTAAAGCCTAAAAAATATACTTTTATTTCTATACCAAAAAATGACGTGTAATTTTTATTTTTTTTTTTTTTTCTATTTCCCACACACAGCGGCGCTACAATACACTGTTCCTTATGCTTGTTTGTAGGACAATCGGAATGACAACGTTGTTATATTTTCTGTATAGAAATCGAACCTGCGATGTCACGTTGGTGTGGAAATACTAAGACTGAGAATGCAATACCAAGTTTTTCTTGAGAAAGTCGTTTTCGACGCTATTTTGTGTCCCATTGATAGTGATATTCCGTCTTCTAGGGCCGTTTGTTATCACTTTGAAGAGTGTTTGGTCTCGCGGACGATTATGGACTATCGTAATATGAGATTAAAGACATTTGAAAATATCGTTTTCTATTGTTCTAACTTTGATGTAACTGATGTAATTTATTTCTAAAACCACATTTTTACGTTCCCTCTGTCAGCAAACAAAAGATGATTGTACGTGTGACTTAACCAACCGAAGCGGTATTCTTTACATTACATCATGTGTATTTATTAATTATATTAAAACTTATCTATATAATGTACAACAAAGTGCCTAAAAACGTCCTGTTTCTGTTTAATTGGAAGGCGGTAAAAGCTTGAGTTACAAATAAAAGCAATATTTCCATAACTGCATAGAGAGTGTTCATATTCCTTGTCACTCTCTACGCAAAAAGACAAGAGTATGAGAATAACGTAAGTAATAGCAAGTCCCTCTGTTCTATACAATGTCTTTAAATTCGGCTAAAATGTACAATGGAGTTTTAGATATTCATTTATAAAAATGTGTCATTACATGTTTCAAGAATAATCTTCTTTGATATCATTCTTAATAATTGTTCCCACATTTGCCGTATAATGTGAGGCAGGTAACTAAAACAACTATTGTATATAACCAGTGGCGTCTACCAGTCATAGTCCGCATTCACTCAAACATCTATTTCAACGAATATTACAACCGACCTCTTACTGCACAATACTTTAATGCACGTCTAGCTCCTAAATGCATGTTCTGACGTCAGCGGTTATTACGATTAGTATTAGAACAGCTCACTGGTTTTAAAAACGAGGCTGTAATGAATTTAATTACAAAGTCAAAATAAGTCCGGCGGAAGGCCGAGCTTGTAAACATCTTTATCTCAGATTGTGTAATCTGTTAAAATGGTTATAGGAACGGGTGCGAATTTGCTGGTCCACTTAGGGTGTCTGATTTTTTTATCTACATAGTATAGTGTTATTAAAGGGAGGGTTTTTTATATTTTTATCTGAAGATTCTCTGTTATTATCGCCCATAGAACTATTCTATATCTAGATCCGGAACACCGGCAGTCCTCCTTTTACGTCACGCGATTACCGCTGCTTCATGATGAATATGAAAGTTGGTCAAGGATAACCTACGACTGACCGTTGTTGTGTACATTACTTGTGAATTAAGTCCTTTTTTAATAGGCGGTGTTTTTTGGGACGGAAAGCAGTCACACACTGGTTGCATGCCCATTCCCAACTGTTGTAGTCTATACAAGGGACACGTCTTGGAATGCAGTTTCAACTATTAATTGCTTATCTTGGTACTTTTACGACTACTTCTAAAGTGCTAATCTAATATTTAAGCTTCTACTTAATTATTACGTAACCTTTATCCTAGTTTCCTCGATTTACATGATGTCAGTACTTTTCTTAGGTAACTTTTAGTCAAGAATCGTACGGAAACCTCTGTGTGCGGTATTGTCTCGCACATGACGCGATATCTTATTAATGAAAGCCATTTTTTGTTATATGATATTTTTATGTATTCATAGAGCCATATTGTTCGTTGCCTGAAGCCCCCCAAAGAACACAATATGATGTTTCGTAGGTCTTTAGTTTATTTAACGGGAAGTGATGTAAACCAACATATTGTCAATCTAAGCCGTTACCATAAAATGAGTCACTCATTACTGTTCAGTAGTTTTTATATGATTGTTGAACAAATTAACAGTCGTATCTGAAAGATACTCAGATATTGAAACGAATGTTTTCATCATTCTTAATAAAAATAAAATAAAAAAAATATTACATTTTTATATTCTTTCATCATTCGAAGTATTTTATACATATTTTATTTAAAATAAATTGAAAACTTTATTACATCGTAAAAATATACTTTATAATTTTGTATTACAGATAACACATACAGAAAAAGCCGCTCAAATAACTCTATTATATATCGAACATGGAATTTCAAGTGTTTTGGTTTTTATTCATGATCTGCACATCTGAAATTGACGTTGAAGGTAGTCTGCGAGTTTTGGGCGGCAGAGATGCTTTGAAAGACGAATTCCCTTTCGTGGTTCGATTAGAAGTTCTGAAATACTCAAATAACCAAGAACAATATGAACGATACTGTTCAGGCGCTGCCATCACTTTCACTTGGATTTTGACAGCTGGTCATTGCTACGTTGAAGAATATTATGAAAGTAAAATGAAACAATTTGTGAAATATAACAGTTATTTTCCTAAACATAAAGGACAACTATCTGCACTCCTCGAGTTTCACGTTCATCCTAGTTTTGATACTTTTAAGCTTTATAATGATATAAGTTTATTTCGTTGTGAAAAAATATCAGTTCTCTCATACGCAAAAATCAGCGCTGCCTCTTACAAATCATTTGTTGGTCGCGAAGCATTAAGTCTTGGCTTTGGTAGTACCAATGCTTCTGAATTTGACAAGCCTTTACAAGTTCTAAAAGGTATGATTTACATTTGTGCCAAGGATGAGAGATCTAAGTACAAGATGTGCGTAGCTTCATACTGTGGAGTAATATCCACTATCTGTGGAGGAGACTCCGGTGGACCAGTCTTGCTTTCATCTTCTGTCGTAGGCGTGAACTCTCAATCAGAAGATAACTGCGATGAAGATTCAATATCCTTGAAGCGTACACCCGGCACAGCAGCGAGCATAGTCGAAATGGTTAGTCCTCATATAAATTGGATACAGAAAATTACATCAAGAAAGGCAAATACTTAGAATAAGGTAAAAGTTTAATATTCTTTTAAATAGTTAAAAGTAGATGTTACGGAACAGAAAGACGTTTGCAAGATTCGAAGTGACGTCATAGGAGTGACAAATAACGATGAAGAAGTATGGCGCCTCTGATGTAATATATGTTTCCGTTTTCTATTTTTTCTGTCTTTCTTAGAAATCGATAAGGAATCTGTAAAATAATTATAATATACGAAATCTGTTTTAGAATTATTTATTAAAATATTTAAAACAACTTAATTTTAACACATACCTAACTAATGTACACAATCATTAAATGATATTATATACATAGTTATATTCAATGTACAAGTAATGCCGTTCCTTCTTCAGTATTCTCTGAATGAGTTGATTCTAGTACTTTAAATGTTTTACATTTTTGTACATTCGACGACGACAAATAAAGAGAAATAAACACTTGTATCATACGTGTGTGTGAGTGAGTATGAAGCAATATCATTTTATCGCTGCATACTTTATTCGAACCAAATCGATTACAGTTTTATTAACCTACACTAGTTGTTGCCCACAACTCTATTTGCCCTTCTTATTCTGTGTACTACTCGGTACAGTTATTATCTCAAGTGTCTCTGTAATAAATGCGCGGAGGACGCGTCATTGACTTACTAATGTCACTGACTTAGTATCACTCAAAAATAATCAAATCAAATGTTACTTAACAATACTTATTAAAACTGACACATGGAGATTGTCAGAAATATCAAGTATACAAATATCGCATAAATATAGATTTACATAAAGAGTAAAGTATAAAGAGTATTCTTTCCGCTGATTTTTCATATTCGTGTAATTATATTTTAGTATTAAAATCTTCTTTCACAACATTCTTTCTTCAAAATCAGAATATAAGATTCATTTTTTGAACGTCAAAATCATTCTACAATCTCTTTATAAACTTTCCTCATTTACTATTGTAATGAATCAAACCAGGTTCCTTCTTCAATTACATTTATTAATACTGAGTACAATTCAGATATCAAAAGGTACAGCATGACTGCTTAATGTTCTCTTCAGAATGTTCCTCCCAAGAATGGTCAATCAAATATTTATACTAGTTTATTTATACCCCCACACAGTTGACCACTTCCGATACAATTTAATGTTGCCAACTAAACTATTATAATTAATATTTTTGAAATACAATTCCATAATAAAATATATAATCAAGTATAACCATTAATAAATTATTATAACATCGGATATTACAATGTTAAAATTAATTGATAGACAAATAACGAGTGACGTTCAAGACAATATCTTATTTCTTTATACAAATAATAATAAAATACTGATAAATTACAGTACAATTAAGTGATAAAATAACAAATCACAACACTCGGCCATCCGAACGCGTGCTCTCTCCGGAGCACGCACTAACAAATCACAACACTCGGTTATGATATATTTACTATGTATACAGAACAATTTTTTTTTTTAAATTCAATTTCAAATTATTAAGAAAACAAATTTATTAACAAACAAAAGTAAATAAAAATTACAATAATACAATATTTATACTTAACGCATCTGCACTTGTTATTATATATCCATATATTCTATGAGTTATTTTATTTATATAGGTTCACCAGTGGTACTTACAATATATAATAATAATAATGACCATTTTCTGCAAAGTTCACTATTAGGGTATGTTATTCCGTATTACATAATGTCTCCCACTTTTCAACTTGAACTTTTCATTGTTTCGATCATCCACCACCTTAGTCAAGAGGTCCAGTCCAGCAGGGTCCCACAGTGGTGCAGATTTCGTATTTCCATCTTCTCATTGACCGTCCTATTTCTAGTCCCTTTCCTTGGATACCACAGAGTGACCTGTTTACTCTGCTTTTTCTAGTGCAACGCAGCTTGTGGCTTCTCTAGCCCCATTTCAAATGGTTTTGTCTCTTATATCAGAATTACTTGATTGTCTAAAATCTTGTTTCTCAGCATACTTTTTCCAATTACAATATATAACAATAATAAAATTTTAAAAAGTTTCCATAAACAAATACATTTCAACATGAATATCGCATGCAACAATCGATAGCTATCAATTTTTTCATAAAAATAAAAGAAATGACAATGATATAACACAAGTTACTTTATAATGTCGAACAGTAAATTCTTAATATATTAATAAAAAAAAACAATTAAGCGTAATAAAGACAATATCATAATGATGATACACTATGTAATGCTGATATCCTAGACGTTCGGTTTTGCGATATTTACGTAATGACGTTTTTACATACAAATTCAGTAAAAATAAATAAACTAAGCTTCTAAATTGTTACTTATATTATAAAAATACCTAACCTTTTCATTATTTTCAGTACCATTTCTAATAAAGCTAAAGAAATTTCACAGCAAGGAATATTCACGTATCCAAGGTCTAATTCTATCAGATGCTATTCTTACACGTCTGTTAGTGCAATATAAACAACAATTAAATCAACATTTGAATTACCTAACCATTTAGCAGCATAATAATTTGTTTTTGATACTTCTCCACTAGATATCTTGAATAAAGGATTGCAAGAGATCTTTTGAATTGTTATATTCTTTTGCCGCGTTTGAGGCGCATAAAGTAATGTTGATTATATTTTATAATTCTGTATTAATCATTTTGACATTCAAAATCTGAAATAAATTAATAGAGAAATAAATTTAAACATTTTAAAATAAATTGCAATGTTAAGAAACCTTAATGACACAAATCCTAACAACACAAGGAATAAATCTTTGTTCCAATGTTTATTAAACATATTTAATTGACAATAAAAAAAATAATATCAATATATCTTAAGAAATATATAAGTCAATCAATTTTAAATAGATATACTAGCCACAGCAACTTGCCGTTACAAAAATAGCAAATAACAATGCGTTATGTTAACTTCAGAATTCGTATTTTAGCACGATTTTAATTTACTAAATTTCCATAATTATGTAAATTATTATAAATATATATTTCAAAAAAGAATAATATAATTTCCACTTAAATCATCATATAACAACATATGATATGAATCATACGGCCGTAGCGTTAGGTACATTAATAGTACGCTTCGCTGGGATATGTTAACCAAAGCTATCGTTACTATACTTTTGTATTGTAATGGAGGTCGCAGAAAATTAAAGTTGTAGGAAATCTCTGGTATATACTTTAGTTTAACTTTTAACATGTTATTGAGACCGGCAGTTAAGAAACCTTTTACTAATATTACTATAGGGTCATGCGAAAAAAAAATCTTTAAAATAAACCTTTAGAATATTCATATTAATAATAGTAGTGTAAACTAATAATATAGGAATCACTCTTCTCACTACAAATAGTAAGGTTAATAATATTTCAGTAGTTTTCAAAATTATCACCCGGTAAAAATGAATTTAGTACTTCCATTTTAATTGCAGTTAAATTTTAGTACTTTATTAAATTATTAGCAAAAATAAAATTAGCTCATTGTGACCAAAACTTTCAATTTCTACAGATATCCTAACTACAGATATTTTTAGAACACTTCATTAGATTACAAACGCTGCCAAAGTGTATGAATTCAAATTTGAAATATTTATTACCAGCATCAAATAATTCAAATTACGTATTTGAACACACAATTAACGAACGGTTTAGTTAGTTAAAGTTAACTTGATATGTGTACATACGTGGTATGATACAAGGGGTTTTAGTTTTAATTAATTATCAAGATGACGATCTTACCCATTTAGTGCACTTAACAATTGGTCTTTTACAATAATAATTAGAAGTTCAGTTAAAAGTTTAATGAGAATTTGTTATAAATTATAGGTCCATTCTACTGTCGGGTCTTTTAAAATCTGGAATAACACTAAAGTATTTTTAATATTTATCACTGATTACATTGTTTATTACACTTTAGAGCTTGTATCTTATGACGTATGGAGTTATCGGCATTTACGTTATTTCACAACTGCTGCGAGTATGAAAACTTATAATAAAAATAATTTCTTCAATTATCCACGATCTACTAAGAATATCTTCAAAGAACAGACAGTTTATCATCTTGACAGCAAATTTAAAAAAATATATATTTATACTCTTACTTGGATTTTATCGGCCATTAGTTGCTTCAGCTGTCGTCACATAACACAACAATTGTTTCAATTGGTTGGTATTTCAACTTCTTTCACGACTGGAAGACCTATATCTTGTCAATTCTGCCTTACTGGAATGAAAACATTTCTCGTCCCCTGAAAAACTATTTTACGAAGCTTCACATTCTTTTATAAATTTTAAACTTGTCTTGCCTTTTTTTTACTTTGGGGCCAACATTGAAGATACAGATGTAGCACAAGCTCAAAAAGATTTGAATACCTTAACCGAGTGGTTTAAATTGTACTTACTGACAATTAATACCGTAAAAACGTGTTATGTAATATTTAAACAAATGAAAATAAAAATATTTCATCTCATAACCCACTAGTAGTTAATAATGTGATTATCTAACAAACGTCTGAAATGAAAAAATGAAAAATACCTGGGTCAGACACTCATCTCTCGTGGACATATCAAATTGAACACATCAAAACAAACTTTCATCCATTTTGGGTTCGCTAGGTAATATCTCCCGGTGTATCCTCAAGAAATTAAAATACAATATCTATAATTTGCTAGTGGAATCACACCTAAACTACCTAATCGAGATTTGGGGAAATGTGCCTAAAACAAAACTGCGTGACTTACAAGTTAAACAGAATAAATTAGTAAAATTATTATTTCATTATCACCACCTTACTTCAACAAAACTATATTTACTGAACTAGGAATAATGAATATAAAACAACTCCACTCTTACAACACTTATAACTTCTACACAAATACTACTTTTAGCAAAACTCACAAATATACAAACGAAGTACACGCCGGGGAAGCTTGTTTTTCTTATCGAGAGTTCGAACAAAATTTACTATGAAAAATGTAACATACGACGGAGCACAATGTATAATAAACTACCCGTCGACATAAAAACATTGTACGAGCTTACATGTCTTAAGTCAAAATTAAAGAAAAATATTTTTAAAAATTATTCCAAATATTTATAATACTATTAAAATATTTAAATAAATATCTCATTGTGACTACAACTTTACTGGCAAAATGTTCATCCTACCCGCCTATGTTTTTATTTTATAAAAATTTGTACTTTTTTCAAATCAAACTTGAATTATTGTATTATTAATGTTATTTTCTTTTTTTTTTTTGTTTATTCTAGTAGATTAAAAAAAATTGTGCGAGTATAACGACCGATTGTAAAATTGTAGTTATTAACAAACTGTAGATTATGTTCTCACGTAAATGACCGTATTGTCTTTTGAAAATAAATATCTTTAAACATAAATCTTTAAACCATACGTATACTAGTATAAAGCTTAGCTTAAGCTATTTCACATCAACGTACCAAGCATCTATTAGCGTTTCATTTCAAAAAATCGCACGTGATTTGATTATAAATACTAAAACGGCTTAAGAAAATCTTAGTTAACATGAAATTATTCTTCATTCCAAAATTACTGTTTGACCGACTGCGTTTCAGCTGTATAGCTGAATTATCTTACTGCAATCGATAACTTGAGTTCAGCTGTATAACCAACATAACAGAAATCTATAAGTTTTTACATCGCTTGTAAATATCTGGCTTAGCTCATTCATATAGCTCTAATTACTATTGTATAACTAAAAGCACAACAATATTTCTTCTACATTCTTTAATATTCTTACTAAGAGACTATGTAATACGCAACCTCATGTTTGTTATCTCAACCCGCCTATATTATGTTGCAACATAATTACCAATATGGCTGTTCCTCACGCAAATCTGTATCTATTTTTACACATTTTTCTGATAGTTATTGTCAGAAAAGTTAAAATTTGACGACAATAATACGTTATTAATTCGAAATATATTTACTTTGTGTTTTTTTTTTAAACAACAAAAATATTCACTTTACCTCGAAATCACATTATCAGCCTTCATTATTTCTCATGAAACCATTTCTACACTAAACAAACAAACAAATTCTCTCTTCTAAGTTTTATCAGTTATTACTTAGGTTTTCAATATTATATAATCATTTACAAAACTAAATATTCGTATTGTAGCATTTGCGAATATCGATAGCATATATTCGCATTCGTATTCACGAATGTTTAAAAAAAAAATTACATTCGTTACATCACTAATATCAAGCTACCTACATGTTTTTCAAGTCAAGTCAATTACGTCACATTCATAGGTCCGTCTTTCAAGTCATCTACATTCAAACTCACATTTACATAATTCAAGCCACCTACATGGTGGTAGATCATTTCAGACATTATTATTCAAGCCACCTTCCTGGTGGTACATAACAATTCTATAATTCAAGCCACCTTCCTGGTGGTAGATCACAATTCAACAATTCAAGCCACCTTCCTGGTGGTACATAACAATTCTACAATTCAAGCCACCTTGCTGGTGGTAGATCACAATTCTACAATTCAAGCCACCTTCCTGGTGGTAGATCACAATTCTACAATTCAAGCCACCTTCCTGGTGGTAGATCACAATTCTACAATTCAAGCCACCTTCCTGGTGGTAGATCACAATTCTACAATTCAAGCCACCTACCTGGTGGTAGATCACAATTCTATAGTTCAAGCCAATTTCAATTCAATTCAATCTATAATTCAACAATTCAATATATAATTCAACAATTCAATATATAATTCAACAATTCAATATATAATTCAACAATTCAATATATAATTCAACAATTCAATCTATAATTCAACAATTCAATCTATAATTCAACAATTCAATCTATAATTCAACAATTCAATCTATAATTCATCAATTCAATCTATAATTCTACAATTCAATCTATAATTCAACACCTACTTGGTGGTATATCGCATTCATAAATCTATAATTTAATACACCTACTTGGTGGAAGATCGCATTTACAAATCTATAATTCAATACACCTGCATGGTAGTAGATCGCATTAATAAATCTATAATTCATTCATATACAAAATTCACAATACTTAAATGAACTCGCATATTCATCATAAATAACTATTATTATAAGACAAAATTTCTGTTTCATATGGTTCAAACGTTTGATATAGTAGTAACGTACATGCGTATCAGAAAAATTTTTCTACCGTCTTACAACAAAACTTGCATGGAGGGTACTCATTTACTATACAAAAAATAAACTAACGATGTTAAACCACATTATCTGGTTGATAATTCTTTCATACAACAATTTAGTCTCGGAAAATAAAGAGCTAAAACGGAATATTTTCATTTCTTTTACTTACAGAAATTTCTCCTCTCCAGGGCGCGTGGAACTTTACACTTCTGAGATGTAATGAATCAAACCAGGTTCCTTCTTCAATTACATTTATTAATACTGAGTACAATTCAGATATCAAAAGGTACAGCATGACTGCTTAACGTTCTCTTCAGAATGTTCCTCCCAAGAATGGTCAATCAAATATTTATACTAGTTTATTTATACCACCACACAGTTGACCACTTCCGATACAATTTAATGTTGCCAACTAAACTATTATAATTAATATTTTTGAAATACAATTCCATAATAAAATATATAATCAAGTATAACCATTAATAAATTATTATAACATCGGATATTACAATGTTAAAATTAATTGATAGACAAATAACGAGTGACGTTCAAGACAATATCTTATTTTTTTATACAAATAATAATAAAATATCGATAAATTACAGTACAATTAAGTGATAAAATAACAAATCACAACACAATATACGAGCGGTGTTAACTTAGCTTTGTATATTTTTTATTTAACACAGACGCCGTGTCTTTGCGCCGCGATAGTCGGTGGTTACCTATTGTATTGTTACAAATTAATACAAAAATATGATTTAGTACAGTATTGTCGTTCAAGTGGAATGGGTAATGCTAATATATATTATATATCAGTGACATAGAAACAAATCCAACTTTAAAAAACTAATTCTAATTGTCATATATATACAACAAAAACTTTTCAAATGACGCGTTTAAAAGCGTTCACAACCACGAACGGTTGCTAAACAATATTCAAGTAATCGCACGAACTTCTGGCTTTGTCTTAATTAAGTAGTCATGGAAGTATAGCACGTACATTTGAGTCCCAACGCTTTAAACGTACAAAATGTATTTGACGATGTAAACAATGCCCTCTCGAAAGTAGTACACTGGTTTAGTGCTAATAATTTACTATTGAACAGTAAGAAAACTAAATGTGTTATTTTTAGAACGCCCGGCACGAAAATTGGGAAAACCAATGTACTCTTGAATGGTGAAGCCGTTGATCCTGTTGATTCTACGGTTTTCTCGGTATCACCATTGACTCCAAATTACAGTGGGCAGCTCATATTGATGGATTGGCGAATAGACTTAGCTCAGCAGTTTTTGCAGTTACGAAAATTAGATCCTTAACTGACGTGGAAACGGCTCGTCTCGTTTACTTTAGCTACTTTCATAGTATTATGTCTTACGGCATCATACTATGGGGTAATGCAGCCGGTGTTAAATCAATTTTTGTTTGGCAGAAGCGAGCTATTCGTGCAATCTATAATCTAGGACCGAAAGATTCTTTAAGGCAAAAAATTTAAAGAAATAAATATATTGACCGTCGTATCTCAATATATCTTTGTAAATGTTATGTACGTTAAAAAGAATATTAATGATTTTGAGAAAATCGGTGATTCACATAATATGAACACTAGAAATAGTCTTAAACTTACAGCGCCTATAACTATATTTCAACGAGTCCGCAATTCATTCATGGGGCAGTGTGTACTCTTTTACAATAGGATCCCAGAATTTAATTTATAGTTGCTTACTTTAGCGGTCTTTAGATAGGAAAAGGTTACTAAGTTCTGACCTAATATCCTAGTCAAGGCTTATCGGGTCGGTGTTGGGGACTTGTTAATAGAATCTTTGTCTAAAATAAGCCATTGAAGTGTGGCTAAACCACACTTCAATTGTGACCACGGGTTATAGAAATATCGATCCAATGAAACTGAATTATGTTAAATAGTCACAGGTTAAATGCTTTAATGTTCTTGATAGACAAATTTTATCTGCAAATAAATATAATAAAACTTACCTTCATTACTTTTTGCAGAAACTTTCAAATGAAAAAGTAAGACACGAAACCGATGTTTTAAATACACATGTTTCTTCTTTTTATTTTTCACTCAGTTTTTTGTGACGTGAGGAATCGAGCGTATGAGTTACTGTAGCTTGGACCCTTCCAATGTTGGACCCTTCCATGTTTAAGTACAAAGTACATATGTATATGAGAGCAAGTTGGCGCCGTGGTATATCACTTGTGCAACACAGAATACAAAGTTCGTAAGTTCGATTCCCGTTCGGAACATTGGATATATTTCATTATTTTTAGTTTCCCCGCTCAGGTAATCCAAAGGACAAAGTTATTCACCAGTCTCTAGTATGATGAGTTCCTATTTGCATATCTCCCAATGTGAACCAAACGTGTTCACCAGAATATTACATTGTTTATCAAGTAATGTTTGTCTACTCAGCAAACTACTTCTTCGCTTCACGCTGTATCCCGCAGAGTAAGCAGAGAGAACTGTAGGCGCTGAACGCGAGCGGAAAAATAAAAATAATATATTTTTTTAGTCATTTGAGGGATTAAACCGACACTATGGCTATCTTAGAGCATTTGTGAACTCAGTTAAGAAGATATAAAAACAAAATATAAACTACTAATAGTAAACCAAAGTTGACAGAGGATAGATAAAACTTGTCTTGATATTTTTTGTACATGTAAGCTAAAAAGTGACTAATGCAATATGTGTGTTAGTATATTTCGTAACAGTAAGAATATTTGTATGGTATGTTAATTGATCTCTATGGTAAAGTTTCATCCAACTAGTCCGTAGATATTACATTCAGATTTTAGCCGACAGCCATTATGCACTCATATTTAGATCTTAAAGTGTTATTTATTTATTTTCTACTTTACCGACTTATAATTTACGTATGATGGTACAGTAAAGTAAGACAATAAACAAGGTATATCTTACAAGATACTGTGTGAGTTCGTTTAACATAATTAAATTGTATAATGAATGAAACGTTGTAGAAGTAGAAGTTATTAGCGAAAGACAGATCCAGATGCAAATTAACTTTAAACTTGTTGCTGTTCTCTACATTAGTTTCGAGAAAGTTAGTTAATACGTATTAGTAGTTATTAATTTATGTATTACACAGATACAGCTGCTTTAGCTGAAATAGCGAAGGTAACCTTTAAAACACTGTGCCTTACTATTCATTTAAATTCGGAATATTTTGAAGTACAAAATAGACAAATGCAAATGTCTCTGCGGTGTGATTATATAGAATAAAGCATCTCTAATACTCATTTTTAGTACATATAACACTATCTATTGGTTATATTAAAATATTGTCTTTTATGAAGACTACAATTTTATTTTAACCGTAGTGAGTTTAACTCTATGTGTAAATAAATAAAATGTATTATTTTAAATACAATTTCAACAGCAAAGTTTAATTCGATAATCCGCGTGTATTTATTGAAGTATCGCATTAAAGCTGCACTAAATATGAAATTCAAACAAATAATACCAATAACAGAGGTGCGACACGGCGAGAGCAGAAGTGGCATAACTTATAAAACATTATAGTCGTTATAAAATTTGTAAAAAGTATTGCTTTTTTAAGGTTGTATGATTTGAGTGCAGTTTAAAATACGTTATATTAACGAATAGAATATATAGATAGGACAGAAGCGAACTTATGACAGTTCTAGATATGTCAAGTTTCATTAGTCAAATGATAATAGTTCCTTCAGCAAACTCAAAAGACATTGCTGTTGTATATCTCTGGCTATATCTGCTCTCACGTACAAATACACTTACATAACTACTATGTTTAAATTTACTTTAGTCTCGTTTACTTTGTGATTTAATAGATTTGGGAACGAGTAAAAATAAAAAAAAGACAATTTAACTAAGCTTTCTTCCACATTTAATTGGTACCTATTGGTCAACTGAAGAGTGATCAATTATATTATAACTCTTTTCAGATTACTTTGGGTATAAAAATAAAAATACAAATGCCCACTATAAGGTTCTGCCAAAAATAAAATACATTCCTTCGTAATAATCGGATGAATTATGAAAATTGTGACGTATGCCACTTTGCACAGTTAGCTGATATCGCACAGTATCATAGTGTACACGTGGACTCAAACAATTGGCGGCAATCAGTGTATAACAGCGACGTTCATTACACGCGAGCGCGAGTTGGGAGTTGAATGTTTGTTACATAAATGAAAAATTAATTAAATAGTATCTACAATACGTTAAAAACCCTTTCAAACGAGTATTTGCACATACATATATTTATATTGGAGTTAAAGAAGAAGAGAGAGAAACTTGCATTAAACTTTTATTACTACCTACCTAATTTAGATATTACTACTTACGAATGCCTTTGTAGATTAAAACTTATGATGTAGAACTATAATAGAAAAGCTGACGTGTAAGAAAGAAAATGACACCATAATGGAAATAAAAGAAACAAGCTTAACATGTTTATGATATATTAAACATATCAGAGGACCGTCGTGGCGCAGAGGCGCAACGTCTGCCTGTAACGCGGCTAACGCGACGGTTACTGGGTTCGATCCCCAGTCGGGGAAGATGGATTTTTCTATTTCCATTTTCTTCGCTCTGGCAACTAAAAAGGCAAAGCGCGGCGTTGAGTTCCGCCACTCAACACGCAATGCCTCGAAAAAACGGCGGAAAGTGGGGACGGAGTAAGCAGGGACTAAGTAACGGAGTGTCTTAACACTAGGTTCATATGGTTCCTGCAGTTCCCTCTGCCTACCCTGCCATGTGCGGGATAAAGCGTGAAGCTAAAAAAAAAAAAAAAAAAAAAAAAAAAAACTTTTCAAAATATTTAAACAGCGCCTTCGTAAATCCAAGTCACTCAAACTTCAACAACTTTAGTATTTCTTGAAATTTCAGTACATTTAATATGTATTCTAGTATTGTACAGTTTGTGTTACGCTATGTGTTATGTCTTTACATATTTTATGTGTTTCAGAGACAGTAGCGTGGCTGTCGCAGTGTACAGAGAGAACAGCTACTGTAGGAGCTAGACATATGCAATATCGAAATTCGCTACAAAACGTACAATTTCTTGAATTTCAACGGCAAACGGAAAAAGGCTTGGTTCATACGATTTTAGATTTTTTTGGTTTATCCTGTGATGTGCTGGATAAAAAATTTGTATTTAAAGCAATAATTGTGCCATTTGATATGAAATAACTATGTAAGGAAAATATTTAAATATAGAAATGTACGACAGAGAAATTAATTATTTCGTTAAAGTAAAAATGATGGTGTAGCTTTACAGCTATAATTAGATATTTTCCACGATCCATAGTACAAATGAGGTATCACGTAGCTGATGATGCTAACGACATACTGACTGACGTCAATTGCAGGAGAGCGAGCGGGCGCCGAGCTCGTCTGACTTAACTGTACAAGGAAATTTATCAGCTTAAAATATATTAAGCCAGGGTGACTTTGACTTTTACACTTATGTATAACAAGGTATTTTTGTACATATTTACCGTTATATTAGCAATTTAGTACCTTTTATTGTACATATAGATAACACTAGACAGAAAATGTATCCCTGGATAAATCTACAAAGTAATACGGACATACAAAAAATATGAAAGAGGTTATTCAGTTAACTTATTGTTACTGATGATACTATACATTATAGACTCTAAATGAATCTTGTAAGATTTTAATCTACTGAAGCAAAGCGTGAGTGGAGTAGTTCACGCTCGACTCGCTCTAAACGTTTTCACTGCAGCGGAATTCAATTTGTATAGTAATAAGCTGGAGTTCACGAGCTCACGACTCATGTTGCGGCGGTGCGTCTCTAACTGTAGATCTACCTCCACCTACATGGTCTATGCATGGTGTACCTTTGAATAGGTTTCATATATAGGTATAGATGATTAGTCATTATTGATCATTATTTGTGAAAATTATCTTAAATTAAATTAAAATAAATAATAACACCTATAATCTCGTACAATGATTGTGTTGAGTTAAATCCTTCATTCGATTGGATATGTCTACATTCATCAATAAAAATAAATATAAAGCTAAACTGAATTAAGCTCTACATTTGAAGATATATACTCGTATATGTAGGTGCAGTAAGTTACACAGAGACGATAGAACGACTTCAATATTTGTAAAGCTTTCGAATTATTTCGCAGCTACGGCGTAGACTTGTAGACAAAAAAATGAAAAATATTTTTAAAATATCGCTTTAAAAATATCAGGTAAATTGTATTCAATATTTTCAAGACAATAATATTTTAGAAAGTATTAGATATACGGATGTATATAATATAATAAACAATAAATAACAGAATTCAGAAACATAAAAAATAAAACAAATGTTTTACTTGACGTTTGAAAGACTTGGGCAAATTATTCCATAGCCTGACGCCAGCAACCGAATAAGACATAAAGCCAGAATTGTGAGCTAGAATGGAAAGTAAAAGATTTGCTTGGTATCATAGAGGTTTATCAAGTAACGAAGAAAGAAATGAGAAATCGGAAGAAACATATGAGGGAGAATGGGAGTTAAACAAAATGGAATGAAGTAAGTAGAGCAATCTGGCTTTTCTACAACCAGTCACAGTGAGCCAACCGAGCTGATTCCTACTGGATGAAATATGGTCATACTTAAACAAATTAAAAATAAAACGTATGCAGATGTTAGGCAGGCGTTCAAGCTTGTTTCGAAGGTCGTTACTTAAATCCAGAAATAAGCACCACCATAATTAATAATAGGCAGCAGCAACGTGTTAACTAATAAAACTTTGGCTTGTACTGGCAGAAAATTCTTAAGTTGCATCATAGAGTGGATTGAAGCATAGACCCTGCGTGAAATATCAGAAACTTAAGCATTCCAACTCAATTTATCGTCGATTATGACACCTAACTCCTTTACAGTTTTAGAAACCGATAACGGTACCTCTATATGTAATATTTGGCGGTGGCATAGTGTTATAGTCAAGTCTGACCAGTTGACGTGAGCTACGAATGATAATTGCCTGGTATTTATTAACATTAACCTCAACACCATATTTAGTCGACCATGTTGAAATTCGCTTAAGGTTTAGGTTTAAGACATGAATAGCACATATAATATTGTCTACACTAGCATGTTCATAAAGCTGCTGGTCATCAGCGTGCAGATGCTATCGTGAAGTTATAACTGAAGTGATGGAGTTGATGAATATTGAAAACAGAAGAGGTGATAGAATACCGCCTTGAGGCACGCCAACCAATTTATGCCAATTAGAGTTAATTTGACCAATACAAACCGACTGTTGACGTCTCTGAGGATAAGATGAAAACCATTATCCATATCTCAAACAAACCATATCTCATATCTCAAAGTGCAATATTTCAGCCGACTGAATGAAATTAAATTGAACCTTATTTATTTTTATTTTAGAGACGAAAAATGACAAAACATCTAGTCCTAATTTTTCTGCTGATTGATATTTAAACCCAAAGTCATTAAATTTACAGCCACACAATGTAGTACATGTAGTTTGTTTCTTTGCTACAAATGTATGTATATAAAATCTCAAAGTCGGGTTGAACAAGGAAATTGGAGTGTCTCTACACTAACACGATCCCTGATGTATGATACACATGTTCATAGACTATATAATATCTACATACAATTTTAATTCATATGATTCATTTATATAGAAGCCCATAATAAATTCTTGTACACTAACTCTAGTAGAACTTGGCACAAGAAAGTTTCAAACTTAAACCTCATTCACTTCTAGAATTATTTCGTCAATATCTTCCACGCAATTTGCAAATTACAAAATAAAATATTTGATAAAGAACGCGAAGTTCTTTAAACATTTTAAATAAAACAATGTAACCGGATCAATCGTGTATTTACATGTATGTTAATACGTAAATAAATAATAATAATAATTTAACATAATTCATTTTCTCTCTTTAAGAAAACTATAATTTAAAAAGTATTTCATTACGATATGATACCCTTTGTTATCGCACATAAATGCATTTAAAGCTTAGACTAAACTGTTTTCAGTTAGGACCTTTATTTTACCTTATTTTAATTGTACGTGAGGACCGTCGTGGCGCAGAGGCGCAACGTCGGCCTGTAACGCGACGGTTACTGGGTTCGATCCCCAGTCGGAGAAGATAGATTTTTCTATTTCCATTTTCTTCGCTCTGGCATCTAAGGCAAAGCACGGCGTTGAGTTCCGCCACTCACCACGCAATGCCTCAAAAACGGCGGAAAGTGGGGACGGAGTAAGCAGGGACTAAGTAACGGAGTGTCTTAACACTAGGTTCCTCTGCCTACCCTGCTATGTGCGGGATAAAGCGTGAAGCTAAAAAAAAATTAAAAAAAAAAGATTGTACGTAGGAATAAAATGAATATAATATGTATATATATGTAGTTCAGTGTGTTCGTAGCGTAGACACTAAACAAACGACGCAACGGTGGGTGGGATTTTTGTATAGTATTAGATTTTTATATTACACTTTCTTCCTTCGTTGTGTTATATAATCATATATTATATAGTAACTGTTAGGGTCCTGGGACTTAAATAAAAGTGGACTGTATTTTCTTGCTGGTTTATTCGCCGTTCACAATAGATGCAAATGATTATTGTCAGAATAAGGACGCGTCGACGGTGGCTGCCGTACGGGAAGTGGTCGCGGTCGGTCGGTGGTGCCGGTTTTAATCGTTCCGCCGCCGCTCCTCGCCATCGCCCCTCCCGCGAAGCAGGCGATGGTTCCAACATGCTCCCGGGGTTGAAGTGAGCTTCAAAGTTCTGGAAGGGGACAAATATTATTAAATGCCCTTCTTAATGTTCCCCTAGTAGTCGATATGTCTGCAACTCTAGCGACACCATCGCTGCCATGATAAAGATGAGTGACTCGACCTAGAGACCACAGCAGAGGAGGCAGAGATTTGTCCTTTATCAGAACAAGAGATCCAAGTTTCAGCTCTTTATTCGATGAATGCCACTTAGTTTTTTGCTGCAGAAAATTGATGTATTCAAGAGAAAATCGGCTCCAGAAATGCTGTTTAATAAATTCTATTCTCTTGTACCGCTCTAGGGTTTTTATATTAGCACTTGAAGCAATTTGTGGGTGCGGTATTGACGTTAGTGAGCGTCCAATGAGGAAGTGGGCAGGTGTAAGGGCTGAGAGGTCAGAAGGATCAGTGGTAAAGGCGTGAGGGGGCGCGAATTCAAGATTGCCTCAATTTGGGTAAGGCAAGTGGCCATTTCCTCACGTCAAATGAGTAGTGCCTAGAAGCCTTTTAAGGTGGTATTTTGTAGAGCGAACAGCTGCTTCCGCCAAGCTATTGAAATGGGGAGAGTAAGCAGGTACAAATTTAAAATCAATGCCCTCGAGCACTACCTGACCCTCGATATTGGAATTCAATAGAAATTGAGCTAAATCGCTACAGGCACCGACGAAATTTGTGCCGTTGTCCGATATGATACTCTGAGGTTTCCCTCGACGAGACATGAAGCGTTTAAGAGCCGCTAAATACGCTTCACTGGATAGAGCCGTAACAAGTTCCAGATGACAGGCTTTAACAGCATTGCAAACGAAGATTGCCAAATAAGATTTTAAAAGTTTGCAACCTCTACCCTTTCGGTCCGCTATCAGCACTGGGCCGGCATAGTCTACGCTACAGTGTAAAAATGGGAACTCTAGCTCCGTACGAGAGGCCGGTAATTGACCCATAATAGGTTGCACAGCTCCTATTTTGTGCCTGAAACATCGCAAATATTTATTTACAATACGCTTAGACAGGTTTTTCCCACCTAGTGGCCAATAAGTTTGCTTAACAATAGATAATAAAAGCTGAGGCGGAGCATGTAAGTGTTTTATGTGTAATTGCTCAAAAATAATCTTAGTGACATGATGCTTGCTGCATAACAATATTGGATGCTTAGTATTGAAGTCATATGGAGAGTTATTAAGTCTACCACCTACTCTTATGATATTATTTGAATCTAAGAAAGGAGTAAGAGAAATTAATCGATTTTTATTAGGTAAATGTCTCCCGGCTTTTAAAATAGTATATTCATCAAGAAACGATTCTATTTGTGATTTATGTATAATTAATTTTAATGAATTGTTTAATTCCTGCACAGAAAGAGAACCTGTGAATTTATTTATCTTATTTTTACAATTATGAATAAATTTCTGTAAATATGCTAAAGAATTTTGTAAATATGGTAATTTTGATTTGTTTTTTATTAAGTTAGCTATAAGGTCTATATTATTGTTATTATTATTAAGCGCTATACAACAGGTAATTACTTCAGGTAAATCCTGTTTCGCGTGAGTGTTTGGCATTTTTGGCCACTCGGATTTATTTTGTTTTAAGAAAGTAGGTCCACACCACCACAATGATAAAGAACTGATGCGATCAGCCTTCACCCCTCGCGAAACAAGATCTGCTGGGTTGTCTTTCGACGGTACATAGCTCCACGTGTAATGTTTTGTGTACTCTTGAATTTCATATATACGATTACGAACAAAAACCTTGAGATTTGTTGCTGGTGTACTTAACCACCCCAAGACGATAGTTGAGTCACACCAGAAGTAACATCTATCAATAGGCAAAGTTAAAGAGGAAAGTACCTTAGTGAATACTCTGGTTGCAAGCAAAGCTCCACAAAGCTCAAGACGAGGTATTGTCGTTGGCTTTATTGGTGCAACCCTACTTTTAGAAGTCAAGAGGTGTACCTCGACTGATCCTGATTCATCGACGGAGTGAATGTATACACAACAGCCATAAAGACGCTCGGATGCATCAGAAAATATATGAATTTCATGAATTTTCGAATTATTAGCAACAACCCATCGAGGAACTTTTAAATTATTGAGAAGAGGTAAAGTGTGGGCAAAAGAAAACCACATTTCTTTAATTTCCTTCGAAACCTCTTCGTCCCACGTACGTTGCTCAATCCAAAGCCTTTGAATGATTAATTTAGCTTCGACAATACATGGGCTTACAAGACCTACAGGGTCATAAATTTGACTGATGACAGATAAGATGTGACGTTTAGTAACCTTTTTATTTAGTTGAATATTAATAGAAAATGAAAAAAATATCTAGATCACAAATCCAGTTTAAACCTAAGGTTTTACAAGAAGTGTTTATATTATTATTGGCAATATCTAAAATTTTATATTGTGTAGAGGAAAATGGGGATATTTGATTAAGAATATTTTGATTGTTTGATCGTAATTTTCTCAAATGAAATTGGCCTGACGCTAATGTTGCGATCACGCCATTGCAAAGGTTGATTGTGTCATTGATAGTCGAAGAGCCACTTAAATAATCGTCAACATAAAAATCTCTTTGAATTGACTCTTTGACATGAATGTCTTCTGCGCTTGATGCTAAGCTGACAAGGCATTTAGTTGCAAGGTAAGGTGCACTAGACATACTGAAAGTCAAGGTATTCAAAGTGTAATTTTTTAAAGGTTCTGATACATCGTACCTTAATATGATTTGCTGTAGAGGGCGCTGTACATGATTAAGCTCAATGGCTCTGTACATTTTTTCTACGTCGCCCGTTATAACATATTTATGTTGCCGGAAACGCAACAAAATGGAATATAAGTCATCTTGTACAGTAGGACCTACGAGTTGAATGTCATTAAGAGACAGCCCTGACGAAGAGGCTGCCGAAGCGTCAAAGATTACACGCAATTTTGTTGTAAGGCTCGATTCACGTATGACGCCGTGATGAGGTAAAAAATAATTTGTTGTTTGAAGAGATTTACACGAAGAATCTTTATTTTCAGTCATATGTCCAAGACGTTCATATTCTGACATGAACTCCATATATTTTTCTTTAAATAAAGGTTCGCGCATGAATTTGCGTTCCATAGATAAGAACCGGCGCTTTGCCATATTATAAGAATCGCCTAAGACTGAAGGATCCTCCTTCAGCGGCATAGTGACGACAAAGCGACCGTTTTTGTTACGTGTAGTATTTTTTGAAAAAAATTCCTCGCAGACCCGTTCATCTGAGGATAAAGAATGTTTGTCTGATACCGCGTCCAGTTCCCAGAAACGAGATAAGTCTGGATTGTCGTGGTTCAAAAAGTGACAAACAGAAGATGAGATTGACTTTGGACAGGAAACATACCCAGACAAAAGCCAACCAAGTTTGGTTTCATACAACTTAGGCTGATTTTTACCTAAGTCAATAGAATTATTACATAAGACTGACCAAAATACGTCGGCCCCGACTAAGATATCTATGTCTGAGGGCACGTTAAATGAAGGGTCAGCTAAGCATATTCCCATAGGAAGAGGAATATTATCGATATCAATAAACGATGACGGTAAGGTTTTTGTAATATTAGGTAAAATAAGACAATTAAATGTAAGACTATAATCGTTATACGACGATTTAATAGTCAGAGTGCAAGACTGTGTAATGTGAGTAATATTATTATTGATACCTGCCACGGTGGAGCTAACCGTACGTCGTGACACACCCAGCTTACCGCAAAGCGACTGCGTGACGAAGTTAGCCGTACTGCCATTATCAAGAAGCAGCCGCGCTGAGTGCACGCCGCCGTTGCTATCTACTGCTTTCACGATCGCTGTGGAAAGCAAAACATGCGTAGGAGTAGTAAACTGTTTCGTATTATTTGAATTAGCTAAATTGTTAATACTGACAGACGGAATAGCGGGTTCAATATACTTTTGTGGTTCGTGCAAATGAAGAAGCGTATTGTGCTTTTTCTTGCAGTATTTACATGAAGAAAGCTTGCAGTAATTTTCTGCGTGCCCGGGGCGTAAGCAATTAAGACAAACTTTAAATTCATTAGCCTTTTGTATACGATTTTCAATAGTTAGTGATTTAAATGACTCACAGGCAAAAAGAAAATGATTTTGGTTACACAAAGGACATGAAATATTTTTTTTATTTATATTATTATTGTATTTAAATTTACTTTGATTTGATTGTTTATTATTTGTAGTTATAAGTAAGTTAGAATTAGATTTATAAGATTCCTTAATGTGTATTTTGTTTTTATTTTCTTGTAAAGTCTCTAACAAATCCGCCCTGCTGCTAAGAAAATAAATAAATTTTTCAAGTGACGGAGGATCGATCAAAGTATTTCTATATTCTTCCCATACCCTGCGAGTTATACTATCGAGCTTTTCGGACATCATATGAATTATTAGCGTGTCCCAATGCTCAGTTGGTTGATCTAAAGTTGCTAATGCTCGTAGATTTTTGTTAGTGATATCTACGAGACGACGAATCGATGAAAAGGATTCGCCACGCATAGGTTCCACATTAAAAAGTTCTCTTACGTGATTATTAACGAGTAACCGTTTATTATCAAACCTACTACACAATAAATTCCAAGCTGATTCATAATTCTCTGATTTAAAATCTAAGTTGTCGATTACTAGCAAAGCACTCCCTTTAAGCGATGCACGGAGATAATGTAATTTGTTAATTTTATCAATGTCATGCCTTTCATGAATTAATGAAATGAATGTGTCTCTAAACTCGAGCCAGTGCTGATAGTGACCGTGAAAGGTGGGCAAATCAATTTTGGGCAATTTAACGCAATTAGGTTTAACTGCACCTGTTTGAGCATTCAGGAAGCCTGATACGGAACCATCCAGTCCTTGGTGTTGCGCCGGCCGCTCACCAAGCAGTGCGCGAGCCGTAGTCACCAGCATGTAGTAATAATTCTCAAAGGTTTCTCGCTCTTTGACCTCTTCATCGGGATCCTCCGCAAGTGCCTCAATATCGCACTGTAACTTATCGAAATCTAAGTATAATGCGTCAAATTTTTTAAATCGACTTTCTAAGTCTAGCAGTTGTGACGAGTTCAGATTGTTTTTACTAGGAATAGTATTTAAATAATTGTTGAAAATAGTAAGCTTAGATTTCATTGCACTACGTTTTCGTATTAATTTTTCTATTTTTTCGTCAGCCATAATTAGCTAAGCAAAGAAAAAAGTTAAAAAAGGCGAAAAAAAGCAAAATAAAAAATATTTTGTAATGAAAAAATACGTTAAGTATTTAAAAAGCAATAAAACGCAAAGTAAGCAGTAAACAAGTCGAGAATAAAGGATCAGGTGCGCACGCGCTGTTGATAAGCTACAAGCCGAGCGCCGGCCGAAACCGGTTATTATGTAGTAGCATTAAGTTAAAAATAATATTATTTTATTATTTAAAATTGAAAAAGCCATAAAAAAAATATTTTATAGGAAAAATTTTTTTTTTACAATTGAAATGAAATTTAGCGAAATATAATAAGCAATTATGTAGCAAAATTATTTTGCCTAAAGGAAAGGAAAAAAGGAGTATTATGTATTTAAACTCTGGATAAGAAATAGAGGAATAATTGGAACAAACTCACTTTCCTTTCTTTATATTCCAATGAAATGACTTGACCGAATGGCTGGGGTCCAAAGTCCGTCGCGCTGACCGTCCGTGAAATGACCTTTGAGGTGTCGTGTGGCGGCTGCTTTTTGGAATTCGAAATGATGAGTACACTGAGATTCCAGGTATCTGCTTAAGACCGCTGCTCACGACTCCGCTGGCTTTCTTTGTAAAAGATATTACGATTCTTCGAGAATTCTTCATCAGCAGTTCCTTGTAAACGGCTATCCTTAAAGGACCATTGTTAGGGTCCTGGGACTTAAATAAAAGTGGACTGTATTTTGTTGCTGGTTTATTCGCCGTTCACAATAGATGCAAATGATTATTGTCAGAATAAGGACGCGTCGACGGTGGCTGCCGTACGGGAAGTGGTCGCGGTCGGTCGGTGGTGCCGGTTTTAATCGTTCCGCCGCCGCTCCTCGCCATCGCCCCTCCCGCGAAGCAGGCGATGGTTCCAACAGTAACTGTAACTACATTCTGACGCATCAGTACGTAAAAGTCAGTGAACATAAAGCGCGCTCGCTAGTGAGACATAGTACGAGTAAGAGATTATATAATTATCTTTTTACAGCTTCGCACTGTATCCCGCACTTACCAGTATAGATGTCGTTTCCCAAACAATGTTCAAAACATTGACGTATTAAGTGTGTAAGTGTATGTGTGTGTGTATGTGTGTGTGTATGCTACTAGAGTGAGGAGATGAAACTAGTAGAAATGAAAAAAATACATGCAAAATCAGTTTACATTTTCGAAATTAAAGTATTTTTAGTACTCACTTTTTAAAATATCAAATTCTCTCCAAACAATAATTATATAATTTATTTCGTAGAACAAACTGGTTAATTGAATCTGCAGCTTTTTATAAAATATATAATCAATTAAATCCGAACGAAACAGATTAATGGAATAGAATGACTAAGCAACGGAGTGTCTTAACACTAAGTTCGTATGTTTCCTGCAGTTCCCTCTGCCTACCCTGCCATGTGCGGGATAAAGCGTGAAGCTAAAATAAATAAATACATTTAAAAGTATAATAATTTCATTGCTTTGATTTGATTGATTTTATTTAGTTCAGGTTTTACGTGACTTTGTTGTTTGTAAAACGAAATATACATTTTACAAATAAAATATGTTTATACATATGTATTCCATCTTATATTGCAAATACATATTGAAATGCTAGGTTTTTAAATATGTCAAGATCATTAACTAAATAGTAAATAATGGTCTTTTTACTTTACTTATACTATTTAATTAGAAGCGAAAAAATCTAAATTTGAAGTTGAAGTTTGATTTATTTCAATCTATACATCAGGATAAACTTAAATTATTCTTTATTACACTATTTATAATTACACTAACGACAAGCACTTTTGACAACCATACAACGACTCTGGAGACAGTTTTGTTGAAAAGAGCCGGTAAAAGACTCAGCTGTTGCTTCTTTAAATATCAATATATAATATATTAATATTTAAAACAATGGTCATAATATTCTGTATTAAATTCAAATGATAATGTCATTTTATTCTAATGACAAAAAAACAAGTCCAGCTAAGTGTCTTACTTGCGCCGGTTAGTTAATGAACCGGTGGTAATGTTATTGTCGTTCAAAATATAAATTATATGTATTAATTCTTATTTGGAATCAAATTATTTGAATTTGAAATTTTGAAATAGGGTTCCACCATTTCCACTTTCCACTTCACTTTCTGTCTACTTCATTTTATATTTAGAGTAATATTACTTCATTCAGCAAGTCCTTTCATTTAATACCAATTTTGTTTGACTCTATTAAAAATAATAATACGAAACAACTGGGACGATGAGTATTGTATTAAGAATGACGTCAGAAAATGCCATTCAAATCATGTATGCAGTACATTCTTAACCGGCTAACTAGAATATTAAGAAAAAGCTCTTAACAATGACCACATAGCACCCAACACGCATAAAACATACGACCGTTTTATTTGTAGTTCAGTAGAACATATAATGCCAGGAGGCGGTGATACATTTAAAGTTTCCAATTTGTAGACTCGCACCTGCACATGGAACAGATTTATTGCACAAATCGCTCGTCCGCAGGCGACGTGAGGAATGACCTCGTATTTTTTTCCATTTGCTGCTACAATACCGTATATTAGGTTTGTACTTTATATAGAAAGTATAGTACACTAAAGTAAGATTATAGTGTTCGTGGCCTTCAAGCTATATACAACATACGACAACAACACAACAAACACAACTCAATTTCATTTCACGTGCAGTTTACTTGCAAATTTAATACAAATTTCATGAAGAAAACCAGAAAACAAACCTCGGTATAAATATTATTTATTTCTTGTAGAAAAATATCATTTCCAAACATGAGTACCTCCTTGAATGACTTCAGTTATCTCTGTCTTGGGCTATTTCCATTCAGTCTGGACATTTTGTTTGACAGCCGTTAGACAATACCGTCTATCCATCTAAAAGTAGAAGCGGCCTACTTCTGTTACTTTGATAATTAATAGTATGTAGTATAATATTTTTTAGTAAAAGTATTTAGGTAATAATTCAAGACATTTCATTATTTTATCTGTTGAGTTACCAAAATTGTATGTTCAGTTAACGACCGTCGTTGCGTAAAGTAGGATTGATTGTTTCTATTTTCTTCACTCTGGCAACTAAACAACCGCGGCGTTGAGTTCCGCCACGCAACATGCAATGACTCAAAATGAGTCGTAGCGTGCGAAGCGAAATTTCTTAAATCGCATCTGTCTACCCCGTACTACGTTAGCAACAGCGATAGATTTTAAAAATAAACCAATTAGCCACATTTCTGGAATTTAATTACGTATGTTTTTATACTTAACATTAAATTGTTTTGGAGCTGTATTCACAGCAACTATTCGAACACTAATTAAAGTGTACAAAGTCAACCTAACACCAGCCAGCTAACACCGCTCGTATATTGTAAGCTTAAACAGCTTATTTACAGTTCAACGTAATAATAAATAAATCCAAACTAAGCTCGTATTAAGTAATCATTACAGCGCGAGTGAGAGGTCGTTTTGACGTCACTTTGGCCGGAGCTGGTAATGCTAATGGACGATGCGCTGTTGGTTTAATCAATAAAATATAAAAATTAAAATTAGCTCTTCTTTTCTCTTACTAAAGCTTTTATATACATAAGATGAGGTAAAAATTTGTAAAACACAAACCATTTATAAAGCGCGAAACGAAATTACCGTGCGCTTAGTGCGATGTCGTTTACCCGCAGTCCACGAACTCTTTGCCAAATACCGCTATAAAGTAGGCCTTTAGTGCCGCGACGACACCTCCGAGCGGCGCCCTGTAGCTAAATGCATTCAAATGTGATACTTTAAATAGATGCCTTTGTACTATTTGGCAAGAGGACACTTGAAATAATATGTTAGTAGTTATATTTTGATTTCAAACAAATGATAAGCCGTCTTGAGATGTAGATAGGTTTAAATATTGAATAAATTAAATATCATTGTTGATCTTAATATAAACAAAGTATGACGATATCTTAAACTAGGTGCTTTGAACGGCTCATAAGTAAAATAAATAGTTTTATCACATCTAAAATGTTGTCAAGGAAAATGAGAAATGTGTGTATTGTATACATAACTGTGTAATGAATCTGATTCCGATATGATATTGTGTTACATATTCAGATGTTTATATAATATCATCGTCGCATCAACAATACCACTGGTTATATTAATCCGAATAACGACATAATATCTGTTCAGTTGACACGTGACGGGTGATGGCGGGAAGCTGGTTATGACGTCGTGTGTGAACAATGTGGACAATAATGGTGACTGGATACGTATATACAGACAGACGTACATACATACTACGTATATTTTAAATTAGGTATATTTTAAAATCTCTACGTATTGTAATATTTTGAAACTTTTACTTGATTTAGGAAAATGCATACTTTTTAGTGGACGTAAAAAATAATCTTATAACGAAAATCGTCCAAGCTTCACGATCATCAATCCAAGTCAAGATGGCTTTGTTATTATATAAATTAATTTGATTTGAGAACATCGTGATGTAAGACAAATATTTGATAATATGTGTGGTGGTAGGGGGTTCAATTTCTGCTCCAGAAATGCTTCTGCTTTCCTTAAACGAGCGTGCTTTCCCTAGACATAAAAGTCAATAATAGTCATTATTCAAGAGCACATTTTATTCTGAGTAAGAAGAAATAAATAATGAATATAGTTTTATTGCAATGTCTAGGCATTGTGTAGAACAAGGAAATATTTTCCTAGTTTCTACGTCTATGCAATCATATAAATCTACTTTCATGTAATATCCAAAATGGTTTGTTAATAGTACAAATGTAGTACAAAAGTATGGACCGTGTTTCCATAGTGTATGTAGAAGAAAAGTAATAACAATGAAAATGCGTAAAGTACGATGTAAAAATGAGGACCGAAAAAAAAAAAAAAATGAGGACCGTCGTGGCGCAGAGGCGCAACGTCTGCCTGTAACGTGACGTGACGGTTACTGGGTTCGATCCCCAGTCGGAGAAGATGGATTTTTCTATTTCCATTTTCTTCGCTCTGGCATCTAAGGCAAAGCGCGGCGTTGAGTTCCGCCACTCAACACGCAATGCCTCGAAAACGGCGGAAAGTGGGGACGGAGTAAGCAGGGACTAAGTAACGGAGTGTCTTAACACTAGGTTCGTGTGGTTCCTGCAGTTCCCTCTGCCTACCCTGCCATGTGCGGGATAAAGCGTGAAGCTAAAAAAAAAAAAAAAAAAAAAAAAAAAAAAAAACGATGTAAAAATAAGTTGTCAGAATTTACAGTTAACATGTGATGTATATTCTTATCAATGGAAGTCTACAGTTGAAACAATATTTCTTTCATTCGGCCTTTTATTTCCAGTATATTGAAAGCAAAAACTCCAAGCGTTAACTTAAGTAGGGATCTAACCTCAACACAAGCATATCCCAAACAGTCCCGACTGTCGTTAGCAAAGAATCAAAAAAATATTAAAATAACATCGTCGTGCGGGACAAGGTACCAAGCGAAAATATCATTATATTTCTAAAATTTCAACTGCGTTTCATTTTACTTTCTGTACAGCTGTTGCGCTCTATGTAGATATGTAAAGCATCGTATGAGCATTGTCATTTCTGTTAACATAATTGTTCTACCGTTATTTACTTACCACACCTACAGCTCTGCTCTTTGTCTGAATCAGATTGTTCAGTCCATGAACACGTAATTCAGATAAAGTATTCAAAATGTTTATTTATCCTAGCTAGAATTTATTTTGCCCAAATAACTATAACTCTAACATATTTCTTAAAGTTAAATTTTCATATAAACTTATAGTCTGGAAATGACTGCTTCAATTTAAAAGTTCTAAATTTGAACTCATCCAAAAGCTGGGAACTTTTGTAAAGCTCGTCCACAGCGAGATTGTCGGTATCCACAAGTACTTGTTAGTCACTCAGTAGCTAACGGGATGGTTCGTGGAGTGTGACCGGGAGAGGAAAATAGAGAAAGAACTTAATATACTTTTCTTAATTATAATTGACACAAAATATTATGCTTCAACGTTTCTTACTAATCTATGGTAAGGACTCGAGTTTGAAGCCCAGATAAACAACAACATCTAAGTACCAACTGTTTTTTTAATCGTGACGTAATATATTTCATTAGGTCATAAAAGTGCGACATCGTAAAATCAAAGAATGTGTCCATAAAGTGTACTCCACACCGACCCGCGCAGCAGCGAGGCTTATTGTTTCGACACACCATTGCGTAAGTGAAATACTATTATTGCAGGTAAATCACTTATGAGTGTGTCGCTCTGTAGTGTATGTATTATATACTTTGAATTATTGCGCTATATTTGTGACATTTTATTTAAGTTGGATTATTTTAAACGAAATCGATATAACTATTTTAATCGTTTCGTAATTTGTGGTAGGGAGGTTCTGCTAAAGTGCTGAATTTGAAATAATAAATATACTTTTGTAGGAATGTTCTCCATTATGTCATAAGATCCTCTTCGACATAAGACCGTCTGAGTTAAAGTAATTACAACGTGAATATTATATTTGATTCAGTATTATATTGTAATGAGTTTGAGATTTTAAAACTTTACATTTAAGTTATGTAATAATTATAATGTAGATATAGACGCGACGATTTGCGTACTCGATTCCCACTGGTGGGGAACGAAATATTTTCATTTCTTTCATTCTGGTAAAGTGAGTTTTGTAACTTAACATGCAATATCTTGAAAATAGAAAAGTAAGGATTGAATTGTCTAAACCATGAGTTCTCTTTCCTACTCTACTATATGTTCCTTGGTGCAGTACAAACGAACGAAGTCGTGGGAGTCAACAATTTTGTGCTTCTAATAAAATAAGATTACATGCATACATCATATCAACTGTAATACAAAGATTTTTCATTGAATAAAAATGATTTAAGTAGAATTGTTCCAAACTACTGACCACTAACTACGTGGTTACACTACCGCTACTTCGAAACATGTCGTAACGCTCTAATGTATGTATATAAAGAGCCCCACACTTTACGATCATTTACCGCCACATATTGACATTGACTAAACATTGTTTTACTGAGTCCAGATATAAGTGTTACGAAGGTGGAAATCGAAGCGGTCTTAGATGCTAGAATAGTGAAGCAAGACGGAGCTTGTGTGTTTTATATTTCAAGATCTACAAAGTTGTGAATCCGTGCATCAGTTACACGTTATTTTATACTCTTAAAAAATCAGAATTACCTTCTTTAACAATTTGCTAATGGAACATATTTATAATGTTCATTAATTGATTTGATAGTTATACCAAAATAAAAACGTCGTAGATTCAAAGTTCTAATTAGTTAAGTTAAAAATTAAGTGAATCAATAACTAAATTAAATAGCGATTGGTGTTATATTAGTATAATTGTATTGTCAGCTGTTACACAAGCAAGTGGCGTACAAAAAGTCGAACACGAGAGATATATTCAATTTTACTTTGAAGCCACCCAATTAATAAACGTCGCGTCGCTCAAATAATTAATCAACTTTATTATATAGGAGGAGAATGAATTTTTCAGTGTGACGATACATTACGTACAAGATATTAAGAGCGTCAGAGACACCCGCGTCTAGTTCCGACCTCATCACGAACTCGCTGCAGATATCGCTGCATATATGGACATTTATATTTTATAATATGAAAAGTGAAAAAAAACTAACAGTGGAGTGTTTATTATTTCTTTTTGCCAAACTGAATATAGTTTGTTGGCGAATACTCGTAATGCAATCACGTTAAACTATATACAGTGTCGTTTGTGTCATGACACTTCATATAAGTACAAAACAATTGACTCACACTGAAGTAAATACAAAGCTAAAGTGTTAGTCTAAATTATGTAATAACAATACTTTATATACGTATATATAACTGAAGTGCTTATACCCGCTTTTCCCCTTCTGTATGTCGAGTGACCATACTCAAAATCGTAAAAAATTTCTTCGTAATTAAAGCAAAATCTGATAGTAATATAGCCCCTCTAAATGAATCAGACCTACAACCATCAGCTTTGGGGTTCAGCGTCAGGGTCAACACTAGGTCACGGTGCCAAACTTGAAATAGAGTCATGTTCATTATGAACAATATTAATTCTATATATTAATATAGTCAGTATTTGTGATAAGAACATACAATGTAAGTTAATAAAGGGTACGGACCAAGTGTCTGTAGAGCTATTTTGAAATTAAAAAAAAATAGAATCATGTGAGCAGAGAAGCAGAAGCTTCAGAAATGAGGAAGTAATTTAAGGTCAGGGCAGAGTTCGCAGGTACGAGGTCAATTTCAATAAAACTTTATCTCGTACGTAACAGTACGTATGTATGCTGATGTCCCTCTCTTGCTTTGTGCTTACGTGTGTATGTAATTAATATGTATGTAAATGTTGTACCATATGGTGTACACAAGTATATGGTGTATAAATTAAAACAACCTCGTGTGGACATTGAGCGCACAAAGTACAGAGGGTACTAAGATTATATGAAGAATATTGTAATATTTAATGCTAACGTTAAAACGTTAAAATTAAAACTGTAAATCACAATACAAACTCTAACTCGTTATCAGAAACATGACAGCAAATTAATTTCTCTTTAAACTGTAAATTGACTACGAAACTAAAACAAGGAGCTCGAATTAACTCGGCGTTCTAATATTGAATAAACAGTGTTCGTAATTAATTCTCTCTGGTGGAGTGGCGGTGCTTGCTGCCTATGACTCGTTGTTGGCTACGAGTTCGGTTTTGTAACGTCATCCTTATAAACTTTGTATTCACTTTCTGTAAATGCAAGTGTTTATAAAGTTCAACTTAGCTCTATAGCTATATACTCAGCTAGTTTTTTTATTGCTATTAATCTTTATCAGCAGCTTTCTTATCAGTGAAAATGTAGTCTCTATGTTAGAAATATCATGTAATTTATTGACTGAACTCGGTACTCTTATTATCTTCGTAGACTAGTTGCAGACAAAGCCATTAAAGATCTAGCTTTGTATTGTACCATCTTAGACTCACGTAGACTTACGTATAGTTATTTATATGTATATGTATGTACAGTAGTGAACAGAAGCAGATCAGACCAGAGCAGATCAGGTCAGAGATAAATAATATATAATATGAGAAACACATGACAATATCAAACAAAATTCAGTAAACGTTTTAAACTCTAAAAAGTATTTCATAAAATAAGGTAGATTTTTTTTATTTTTTAATTTGTGATGTTTGCTTTCGTTTGTATAGTAAATTATATTTAATGAATTAATTCATCTTGTCTTAAATTACGGTAAGTTAGTATTTGAAAAGATTTTATTGATTTTTATACTATATTGAAACAGCAATTTATATTTTAAATATTTATTAAAAAAATTTTACTGTTTAAGAATTTGAACAAAGAGAATCTAGTGTTAGAACAGATAATTTCTTCTTTTTTGAAGTGAAACTTCTTTAGGCGCATGAGGGTAAATTTTTTACAGATGAAACGTCACGCCGGTATGCAACGGACGTGTCGGAAAAGAGAGAGAGAGTGATCGAGACCGATTGAGAGAGAGTAAGACAGGGCAAACGTAGCATGAGCAACTAGCCGTGGAGTCAGAGTAGGGAGCAAGCGAGTGAGAAAGATTGAGAGAAAAAGTGAGACAGAGCGAACGTCGTATCACGCATAGTGCTATGGAGTGTGAGGTGGGAGAGAGCTATAGTGAGAAAGATTGAACTAGAGAGAGAGAGAATACGGGATATCGAGTAAGAATACACGCCCTATTGGTTGTGTAATCGTTTAATAGTTAATTATTAGAACTTTAGATGGCATTTCTGTCGCATAGCGTAATATTTACAATATCATTAGGCACTTCTACAGTGAATAAACAGTAAGTGAATTTTATAAATAAAAACTTTGTGAATAAATTTGTAAGTTGTCCTGTATCAAGCAATTATTCGAAGTAAGTAATATATCTGTTATCTATTTGTTTATTTACAATTTTTTATGATAATTGGTTTGAAGGTTAGGTAGTTTTAATATTTACAAATAACATGTGGTATTTCAACTTGCCACTCGTCATTTGATAATTTAATAAATCATTTACCATAAAATAAAAATATTTCATAAATTCGCTTTTCTAAATTTTGAATTCAAAAACAAAACTTAATTAATAATTTCTAATATTGACAAAAAACACGTGGCATTTTTAATTACAATTCGTCGTTTATTAAACGTAATAATATATAGAAAATAACAATTATTTTATAAGAAAGAATCCCAATATTACAAAATAACATCGAGATATAAAAATATTTCTACATTAAGTAGAAAGAAAAACAAAATGAAGCACATATTTGGAGTAATTTGTGTCATTTCTGAGAATAAGGATTGACAACAAATTATAGAAGCAGCAAGTGACATTATGTAAAATACTGACAGATTTGACGAACCTATAAGGGTTCTTTTATTTGCAATTTCGCTACGGAACCCTCAAAATCAGAGAAAAGTCTTTTTTCATAGAGTGTTTTAGAGTAAGACGTTTTAATTTTTTTCTTTAATTGATATTATGTTATGTTATAATCGTACATTGTCAATAGTGTTAATTGTCTACAATTATTAATTACCTCAGCTTTGCTACATTTATATATACTGGAGTAACCAGAGAGTTTTTCATAGAGAGGGAAAGGACTCATTAGTTAGAGATTTATTTAAAATCAGCGATAGAGTCCGATACAATTACAGTCAGTGTTGAAGAGTCGATTATATTATTTGACTTAACATAACATGAAGTTAGATATCCACATTTACCAGACCAAGTATGTGGATAATATTTTTCTATTTTGTTAAAATAATCGTCTACTAAATAAAACAGAAATTACACTTTTCTTAAACAATTTATATTATCATAAGAGCATTTAAGCATTTTCTAGCTCTTACTTTATTATTATAAAAAAAGATAGAATTACAATTTATTGTTATCTACATACAACTAGCACGAAAGGTTCTCCGGTTCTCACGGTTATTTCCTTAAAATTACGTCTACGGGACATTTATATTAACATTCACACGACGTCTCGTGTTGCGTCTACGAGCACTCCCTCCCCCTACTGAGCTACCTTCATACAGCTTTGAATATTCGTGTTATTTGTATTCTACACGACATCGTATGAAGATCCCTTCTGATATCTTATTTATTTCAAAATGGCTTTGTATTAAAAACTAACTGGAACTATTAAAGCATAAAATAATACTTTTATTTCTATACAAAATAATTACGTGTAAAACTTAATTTAAACGAAATCCTGCGATGTCACGTTGGTGTGTAATAAAGTACTGAGAAAACAATAAGCAAGTTTTTCTTGATAAAGTCGTTCGACCTTATTTGTGGTCCATTGATAGTGATTTATTCCGTCTTCTAGGGCCGTTTGTTATCGTTTGAGAGGTCTTTGTCTCGCGGACGATTTATGGACTAGCGTAATATGAGATTAAAGACATTTGAGAATATCTTTTCTTTTGTTTCTACATTTTGATGTAACTGATGTAATTTATTTCTAAAAACACAATTTACGTTCCCTCTGTTAGCAAACAAAAGATGATTGTCATATGTGATTTAACCAACGAAGCGTTTATTCTTTACATTACATTAATGTGTATTTAGTTACTTAATTTAAAACTTATCTATATAATGTACAACATAGTGCACTTAAAACGTCCTGTTTCTGTGTTAATTGGAAGGCGGTAAAAGCTTTGAGTTACAATAAAAGCTAATATTTCCATAATTGCATATAGAGTGTTCATACTTCGTTTTCCACTCTCTACGCAAAAAGACAAGACTAATAAGAATAACTTAAGTAAATAGCAGTCTCTCTGTTCTATACAATGTCTTTAAATTCGGGCTAAAATGTATAATGGAGTTCAGATATTATGTATAGGAAATGTGCCATTACAGTGTCCAAGAATAATCTTCTTTGGTATCATTCTAATAATTGTTCACAAATTTGTGTATAATGAGAGGCGATGTAACTGAAACATCTACTGTATATAACAAGTGCTTCTACCCAGTAAGAGTCACTCATTCACTCAAACATCTTATTTAAAACTAATATTAAAATTGAACTCTTACTACAGCATACTTGCACTACAATGCACTTCTACAAAATAGATGTTCTGAGTCAGAGGTTATTACGTGAAACACGTCCGTACTCCACTCCTCATTAATTTCATAAAAGTTGACAAGAAATGTTCACTGGTTTTAAACGAGGCTGGAAGAAATTTAATTAAAAGTCAAGTAGGAACTTCCGGCGGAAGGCAGAGCTTGTAACATCTTTGTCTCAGATTCTGTAATCTATTCAAAATGTTAATAGGAATGGTTGCGATTTGCTGGTCCACTTAGAGTGTCTGATTTTTTTATATACATAGTATAGTGTTATTATATTATATTTTATCTGAAGATTCTCTGTTATTATCGCCATATAATATTCTATACTCTAGATACGGAAACAAACCTGCAGTCTCCGTTTACAGTCACGCGATGTACCGCTGCTTCATGATGAATAGGGAAGTTAGTCAAATGATTAACAAAGGCTGAGCGTTGTTGTGTACATTACTTGTTAAATATAGTTCCTTTTTTAAATAGGCTGGTGTTATATTGTGACGTAAAGCATTCACACTTGATTGCATGCCTGCATTCATACTGTTGTAGTCTATATAAGGGACAGCGTCTTGGAATGCAGTTTCACTATTAATTGCTTATCTTGGTACTTGTACGAATACTTCTAAAGTGCTATCTAATATTGAAGCTTCTATCTTAATTATTACGTAACATTAATCCTTGTCTCGCGATTACATGATGTCAGTACTTTTCTTAGGTAACTTTCAGTCAAGGAATCGGTACGGAACCTCTGGTGCGCGATTATTACTCGCACATGACAGATATATTTATTAATGAAAGACATTTTTGTTATACTTTTTTTTGTGGTATCAATAGAGCACATATTTTGTCGTTGTCTGAAACAAGTACATGAATGGATTTCGTAGGTCTTTAGTTTATTTAACGGGAAGTGAAGTAAACCAACATATAGTCACTCTAAGCTGTTACCATAAAATAAGTCACTCATTACTGTTCAGTAGTTTTTATATGATTGTTGAACAAATTAACAGTCATATCTGAAAGGTACTCAGATATTGAAACGAATGTTTTCATCATTCTTAATAAAAATAAAATAAAAAAATATTACATTTTTATATTCTTTCATCATTCGAAGTATTTCATACATATTTTATTTAAAATAAATTGAAAACTTTATTACATCGTAAAAATATACTTTATAATTTTGTATTACAGATAACACATACAGAAAAAGCCGCTCAAATAACTCTATTATATATCGAACATGGAATTTCAAGTGTTTTGGTTTTTATTTATGATCTGCACATCTGAAAGTGACGTTGGTAGTCTGCGAGTTTTGGGCGGCAGAGATGCTTTGAAAGACGAATTCCCTTTCGTGGTTCGATTAGAAGTTCTGAAATACTCAAATAACCAAGAACAATATGAACGATACTGTTCAGGCGCTGCCATCACATCCACTTGGATTTTGACAGCTGCTCATTGCTACGTTGAAGAATATTATGAAAGTAAAATGAAACAATTTGTGAGATATAACAGTTATTTTCCTAAACATAAAGGACAACTATCTGCACTCCTCGAGTTTCACGTTCATCCTAGTTTTGATACTTTTAAGCTTTATAATGATATAAGTTTATTTCGTTGTGAAAAAATATCAGTTCTCTCATACGCAAAAATTAGCGCTGTCTCTTACAAATCATTTGTTGGTCGCGAAGCATTAAGTCTTGGCTTTGGTAGTACCAATGCTTCTGAATTTGACAAGCCTTTACAAGTTCTAAAAGGTATGATTTACATTTGTGCCAAGGATGAGAGATCTAAGTACAAGATGTGCGTAGCTTCATCTTGTGGAGTAATATCGACTATCTGTGGAGGAGACTCCGGTGGACCAGTCTTGCTTTCATCTTCTGTCGTAGGCGTGAACTCTCAATCAGAAGATAACTGCGATGAAGATACAATATCCTTGAAGCGTACACCCGGCACAGCAGCGAGCATAGTCGAAATGGTTAGTACTCATATAAATTGGATACAGAAAATTACATCAAGAAAGGCAAATACTTAGAATAAGGTAAAAGTTTAATATTCTTTTAAATAGTTAAAAGCAGATGTTACGGAACAGAAAGACGTTTGCAAGATTCGAAGTGACGTCATAGGAGTGACAAATAACGATGAAGAAGTATGGCGCCTCTGATGTAATATATGTTTCCGTTTTCTATTTTTTCTGTCTTTCTTAGAAATCGATAATGGATCTGAAAAATAATCATAATATACGAAATCTGTTTTAGAATTATTTATTAAAATATTTAAAACAACCTAATTTTAACACATACCTAACTAATGTACACAATCATTAAATGATATTATATACATAGTTATATTCAATGTACAAGTAATGCCGTTCCTTCTTCAGTCATATTTAACACACGACTTTAATAACTTTACTAAACTCTGAATGAGTTGATTCTAGTACTTTAAATGTTTTACATTTTTGTACATTCGACGACGACAAATAAAGAGAAATAAACACTTGTATCATACGTGTTTGTGAGTGAGTATGAAGCAATATCATTTTATCGCTGCATACTTTATTCGAACCGATTCGACTACAATTTTATTAACCTACACTAGTTGTTGCCCGCGACTCTATTTGCCCTTCTTATTCTGTGTACTACTCGGTATAGTTATTATCTCAAGTGTCTCTGTAATAAATGCGCGGAGGACGCGTCATTGACTTACTAATGTCACTGACTTAGTATCACTCAAAAATAATCAAATCAAATGTTATTTAACAATACTTATTAAAACTGACACATGGAGATTGTCAGAAATATCAAGTACTCAAATATCGCATATATATAGATTTACATAAAGAGTAAAGTATAAAGAGCATTCTTTCCGCTGATTTTACATATTCGTATAATTATATTTTAGCATTAAATTCTTCTTTCACAACATTCTTTCTTCAAAATAAGAATATAAGATTCATTTTTTGAACGTCAAAAACATTCTACAATCTCTTCATAAACTGCTTATTTACTATATCATATACCAACTGCACCGTAATGTCTACATACTACGCAGTAACCACTAAAAAATAAACACCTTCAAAATAAACAGGTTATTGTTTTAACAAAATGAGTACTTTTTTCTTGTAATCTAAGTGATTGAGGAGCAGTTAAGGACATTGTCACTCTGTGACGGACAGACGTCGTTAGCGTCAGTGAGACTGATGACAGCGGGTAGGAGCTCCACTGCGACTGCGACTCTGTGCTGTACTTTGATATTATTGTTCACACATCTCAGTCTCACACATAAGTATAACGTGAAAATGAATACAGTGTTGAGACAGTTCTAGTTCTTTCTTTTAATTCGTAAACACGTTGAGACGAAGTCACTGCGCACTTGTTAGTATATTACGAGCTATAGAACATAAAGAAACTATTATTGCATACGCATTTCAATAATTCTTTAATCGCTTACCATTTAGTAAGTGACGTAACCGACGCGGGCCGAAGGAACACAAGATGGCGTCGTTTCACAAATTTTACGCTTCAATACATTTAATTAAAACAAAAGACGGTCTTTATATTCACTGTTCCTTGAAACACGACAATATTGAACAATTAAGGCTGCAACAAAGTTTCTGTTCCCATTTATGTAAATAATGTTATATTTTTTGTCATTTATAAAGAAAACGTCTAAGTTAATGAATTCTTATTTAAGTTTTAAATATTTAGCTACTTTATACAAATTAATTATACCTAGTGTTGTATACACTGGAGTTAGTACTTGAGCTTACAACCTCGCATTTAGAGATAACCAGTAGTTCTAGGGAACGAAATAAGTATATACTATTAGTATAAAGCATCTAATTCCCACAGAGCTATTATAATTACTGGATATATAAATTTTAGAAAAAGACAAAGCGGCGCAGTAGAACAGTGTCTGACTGTAACCGCGATGGTTGTGAGTTCCAATCGGAAGAAACAAATTATTTTTATTTTCTATGTTCTGGTACAATGGAAAGCGGGCAATGGAGTGCCTTAACACTTATTTGATTCTGTTACTTTGGTACTCGTTTGAAGTAATAACGAAATCAACTTTGATACAATATGTGAAGCTCTCGTTGTGTGTCGCTTCGTAACTACCAGATAGTCGTGGTTATACAAGTTATAACTTTTAGATTTAAAAATTTAATTGCAGCTACATTTTAAACTACATACACATCTATATGTACATTTATAAATGTATGTTATATAAACACGACGATTGTGGGTTCGATTGCCACTCGGGAAGAATGAATTATTTCGTACTCAAAACGTAATGCCTCACGTAGTGGAATGCGAGGAACAGAGAGTTTCAACACTAGGTTCCATCTGTGTGAAAAAACAAAATTTCCGTCCATAAACTTTAAGTATTGTATATTTGTGCTCTCTACTTGTCGATCGTCGCATGTTACATATTCATATCACACCTCGTCCAAACACAAGTATACTTGTGTTTAACCTTCATTCCTTACATAAACACTAATTTCTCACAATTTCAAACTAATTTCTCACATTAGAACAATAACCAAGCCGCGACGCGACGCACGTACAGCTGATGTATTTGCAAAGCATTGTGAAGGTGAATGATTGACTCGAGACAATGACTTCACTTACAAGTATGACGTATACGGTATAGCCTCAGTCGCGGTACAGCAACGTGAGGACGCGGAGAGTTTAGTAGATGTTAATTAATATTTATTTAATATTTTACTTAATACATATTAATATCAACCACACTATACATTTGTAATAGACAATATAAAATATTTCTTAAGTTGTGTAAGACACAGTTACAGAGTATTATTCTTCTTCAATTTTTAATGTGTTTTCTTTCTGAATGAAGAAACTCAGCTAGCTGAGTGATGAGCTTTGTCTAACCAAATAAAAATATAATAAAATATAAAGTTACTCCCCGTGAGTTTTATGGAATACAGAGAGGTTGATATCTTGACTCTAACAACAATTCTCCTCCAAAACGATGTAAACGAAGTGTGCTTAGCTTGTGACAGATATCAAATGGAATTGTTTAACAAAGTTTTGACAATACACGATAACGCGAAGGCCCGCTCGACCTTTACGCAGAGTGGTCGCCCCGCGCTCTGACACAAGTGTACAACTCGCGTACACTTATTGACTTATTGACTTCATTTCCTAATTCCTGACACAATGTTTAGTTCCGTCTATTAAATATTAACAAACTTGTTACACTAGTTCATTATAAACAGTTACTGAGTTCGTCAACATATACGTACACAATAAGTGATGAAAATATGATATAGGTGATAATCACGCCTGTAAGTGTTTTATGAACGTGATTATACCAGCTCCTGTTCTAACTAATTTATGAATTCTTATAATTATCATTTTTTAATTATTACGTAGCCGAGTAATTTTTGTATTTATCTAAATAATATAGTATATAATATAACGTTATACATAAAAAAGAAGCAAGTCCCGGTGGGGACAAACCCCGGGAGAACGTGATATTTAATTTATTAAGTTTTACTTAACAATGACGTTTAAAATCAATGTTATGTTAATTTGTCTTTAAGTCGTAAATAAATTCAATTAAAATTTTCCTGTTTATAATGTTTATAATATAAACATTTACCTTTAGTAGTGTAGTCTTAAGAGTTATAGAGTTAAGAGTTATAGTACTTATACAAAAACATAATTTCTGCCCATAACATTTACAATGTCGTCATATTGCGCTATTATAAGCCACAACAATCGATCCGACGGTAATACAGTGTATTTTCGAATTTATGAACAAGTTTGTATGCAGAGGTTGAGTAGAGGCCAAGTTTCACCTTCCGTGACTAAACAAAGTGATCTATGACTAAGCTTCATCTCGTATTCTCTGGCTCGTTCTAACCTGATTTATGTGTCACAAAAGCTATATTGTTGAACTTTAATCGAAATATACGCTTTACAGCTTTGTCCTTGGAACAGTCATGTGCATATAGTTTTTATTTATGTCTTCCCGCTAGGGTACGAAGCCAGGGTAGGCAGAGGGAACTGCAGGAACAATAGGAACCTAGTGTTAAGACACTCCGCTGTTTAGTCCCTGCTTTCTCTATCACTGCTTTCCGCCTTTTTCGAGGTATTACATGTTAAGAGGTGTAATCCTTATAATAAAAATAAAAAAGAAATAATATTTACTAGCCCACTACTAATTCTGAAATATTTTAAGCTAAATAAAATCAATCAAATCGTAGCAAAACGTAAATTATTACACTTTCAAATGTAATTTACCAGATATCCGATTTACAAGAGTTTTAGAGATTTTATTCGATTAATCCGCTTCGTTTGGACTTCATTGATTATATTTTTATAAAAATCTACAGATTTAATTAACTAGTTTGTTTGTTTAATTAAATAACTTGTATGATTGATATTTGCAGAAAATTGGACACATTGTGTGTTGTGTGTTGCGTGTCGTGAGGCGGAACTCACTCCGCACTTCTTACCAAACTTACGAATAGATAATAACTTATACATTCAATTGTAGAACCGTCTGTTTTGATGTCCTGTTGTTATCTTGTCTTGCTTCACACTGAACTCCTCATATAGCAGGGTAGTTGATGGAACCTAAAGTAAATATTCCGTTTCTCGCTTTCTAACTTTGGTATATTATGTGGTAGGAGACGGAACTTACTTGCGCCGACCAGAGTCAATGATATGCAGATAGTTAGTGCTCCAAAATCGATCGACACAGTCTGATATTATTAAAACAAAATTATATTTAATAAAGCAAGAAAACTTAAATCTGCTTAAAATATGACGAGACCAAATATAGATAAGAAATATAACAAAAGACCAAAATGATAGATTCGTAAAAACTCATAAATATTTACCTTTTTTTTATTTTCAGCAGGCATCATGGCAGGGTAGGCCGAGGGAACTGCAGGAACCATACGAACCTAGTGTTAAGACACTCCGTTACTTAGTCCTTGCTTACTCCGTCCCTGCTTTCCGCCGTTTTCGAGGCATGGCAGGCAGGCGTGTTGAGCGGCGGAACTCAACGCCGCGCTTTGCCTTAGTTGCCAGAGCGAAGAAAATGGAAATAGAAAAATCCATCTTCCCCGACTGGGGTTCGAACCCAGAAACCGTCGCGTTAGCCGCGTTACAGGCAGACGTTGCGAATCTGCGCCACGACGGTATTTACCTTTCTAACAAATATTAATATTTGAAGTATTTACTTATTCTCTTTAAACAACAATTCTCTCTAAATTATATATTAAAATAATATACACAGAAACTATTAATATCAATAACTTTTACAAGTGTATTTAAACGAGAAATCGATATAAAGTTATAAAACAAATGATTTCTAGACTATATCTACCAGATGCAGCATACTATTACGTTGCTGATAGGTGAATTGGAACTCACAGTGTGCATTTAATGCCTGAAGGCTTTTAATTATCGTTGATTAGTTGACGAGAGCTTTCTACTGCAACTGGAATGCCGACTAGTTTGTGTACAAGTTATATTAATTATTTGTGTCTTCAGATGAATCTATATACTTTAGTTACAAGCAACCAATCTAGTTTTCAAGGCGTACCTTAAGTTAGATAATAATAAATAATAAGAACTTTATTACGTATTGTAGCTAAGCTAATTGCTCAGATGTATACGTCTAGACAGCGTTGCCCTCCTCACGAAGTATGGCTACTTGTTACTAAGAACATTTGTAAGGCGCTTATCGTTAATACAACACTTATTACGTTATAATGATGCTCAAGTCTAATACAGTACTTGTGTGACAAAGTCAAAGTCAAAGTCAAAACAATTTTATTCAAAATAAGAAGTACAAGCTTCATTTTTTGAACGTCAAATAATTAATTTAATTTACCACCGGTTCGCTAAAGTTAATGCCTCAGACCTGAGAAGAACCGGCGTAAGAAACTCAGCGGGACTTGATCTGCTTTATTTTTTTTTTTTTAATTTTCCAGATGTTTACAATTTCACAATTCCTATTATTGACAACGATACTCTTGAACTAGACTGGAGCGAGCATTTCATTCCCAAGGTGTGTTATCATTTACGAAATCATTAATATGGTAATAGCCTTTAACACACAAACGTCGTTTCACAACTTTTTTAAATTGTGATATAGAACAATCTTGGACGTTTTCTGGGATCCTATTGTAGAAGCATACAGACTGTCCTATAAAAGAATTGCAGATGCGATTTAGTCTAGCTACAGGCGCGGTAAGTTTATGCCTGTTTCTTGTATTAATATTGTGTACATCACCAATTTTAGTAAAATCGTTAATATATTTTTTTACATACAATACATACATAAATTATCAAAGATATACTGTGATGCAACGGTCATTATATTTATTTCCTTAAATTTTTGTCTTAAGGAATCTTTTGGATTTAAGTTATAGATTGCGCGAACTGCCCGCTTCTGCAGAACAAAGATGGAATTAATAGAGGCTGCATTACCCCAAAGCAAAATGCCATATGACATAATGCTATGAAAGTAACTAAAGTAAACAAGGCGAGCCGTATCCACATCAATTAACAATCTAATTTTTTTGACAGCAAACGCTGCTGAGCTGAGCCTATTCGCCAATCCATCAATATGAGGTCCCCACTGTAATTTAGAGTCAATGGTGATACCTAGAAATACCGTAGAATCGACGGGTTCCACAGTTTCACCACTCAAAAGTACATCGGCTTTAACAGTTTTTGTGTTTGGCGTTCTGAATAATACACATATAGTTTTTTTACTATTCAGTAGTAAGTTATTAACACTAAACCAATGTACTATTTTTGAGAGAGCATTGTTTACATCGTCATAGACGTTTAGTTGTCTTTTCATTTTAAAAATCATGAAGTATCATCAGCAAACAATACTATCTCATGGTCCCTTCCAACTAAATGAGGCAGATCATTTATATAGATTAGAAATAGGAAAGGACCAAGAATAGACCCTTGTGGGACCCCCATACTGATTAATGAGCCAGGAGATTTCTTGCGATTCACCTCAACCCTCTGAACTCTGTCAGCTAAATGAGAGGTCAGAAGATCGAGTGCACGTCCTCTTATGCCGTAATGGTGTAGTTTCATGACCAATGTGGAGTGCTGAACGCAATCAAATGCTTTGGACAAGTCACAGAACATACCAAGAGCGTCCTGTGACTCCTCCCAAGCCTCGTAGATACTTTTATTAGTCCTATTCCAGCATCCGTAGTAGAACGACCCTTAGTAAAGCCATACTGTTTTTCATGCATAAGATTGTGCACATTAAAATGAACTAATATTGATTTAATATTATTTTTTCAAAAATTTTACTAAATGAGGTAGTACAGATACTGGTCTAAAGTTGTTCGGATCTGCTGTACTACCAGATTTAAATATAGGTATGACTTTACTAAATTTCATTAAATCAGGAAACACACCATGTCTATACATTATTAAATATAGTAGCGAGGTAAGGAGCAACAGCGTCTATTATATGACTAATTAGTTTTACAGAAATGCCCCATAAGTCGGTTGTTTTCTTCATATTTAGGGATTTAAATGTTTTAACAATATCTCTAGAAGTAACTAATACAAATTTAAATTCTACATGACATTCTGGTACGCTCTCCTTGAGCAGGATTCAGCGACGGTTGTGGAAGATATAAGAGTTTTGGTTGTGGAGACTGGAATGTCAGCGAAGGATTTTCAAAGGTGCATGCAACATCTAGATCAGATCTAGTTACATTATTACCAACTTTTAATTTAAACTCATAGATGTGATCCCTAGCTCTTCCAGCCTCACTATTTATTATGTTCCATGTCATTTTAATTTTATCATGGAATTTTTAATTTTATTTTTAATATGTAAAGATTTTTGCCATGGAACACACTTTTTTAAACAATTTGGAATAGGTCTTAACATGATTTATAAATGCTTTACTGTGGTTATATGTTTTTTCACTATAAAGTTCATATAACCTTTGTCTACTCTTATGAATTCCCACAGTCGCCCAATCCTTAAATGACAAGAAACCCCTGGAATCAATTGTTTTGGAAGTGAATATAGCATTAAATTCATTTTTAATAATTTTAAAAAAATGTACTATAGAGTATGTTTGGTTTATTATTAAATTTTAGAAATTTAAGTTTTGCCGCTATATTACTTCCAAACTTTTCTATACGACCAGTTGTCATAGGTACACAATTAATTTTACGCTTATTACTAATTTTATTTTTGCCAAAGTAAAATGAAGCCATCTGCTCCGCAGTGATCAGAACTTAACATATTACATTATTGATTTTTGTTGTGGTACAGCATTTGTAAAAATGTTATCAATGCAAGTTGCTGTACAGTCAGTAATTCTTGTTGGCTCTAAAAATAAATTAACTAGGTTATATGAATTTAGTAAAGACCTGAATCTAGTGGCAGTGGTGGAATTATCTAACAATTTATATTAAAATCACCACATATAACTATGAATTCCCTACAGTTTGAGATACCACACTACATAATAAGTTAAAAACAATTTCTGGTAAATATGAATGTGCCAGAGAGAGATTACAGAGCACATATCTGCTATGGATGAGCTGGTTAAGCTAATGTCATCAGAATTCAGAGCGCTTTGAGTCACTCACAAAAAATTATTGTCTGTGAGTGTCAAGTGCCCACATCTAGCCCTCCACGGCAGATACCAGAAATAATTTGTCAATCTCAGGTGGAGGGAGCTCAGGACAGCTTCTTAGGGATTAGGAAGTCACTACCCATATCCCCAACCAAAGAAGTGATATTAAAATATATAGTGATAACCTGGGGGAAACATATGGTGTGATTTTAAATGGAGCATTTGTAAAGGACATTCAGTGTTAAATTATTGTATGCGGGGAGCTACATATTCCCAAATTATGAGTAAAATTTTTCTAACACTCATTGTCCCAATACAATTTTAATTGTTTTGATTGGGGGAAGGGGAAATGTGAATAGAAAAGAATTACAAGAATATAATTCTCAATTAATAAGTTTAAATGTTAAAAAAGTAATTATGTTCACATTTCCTTATATAAAGAAGTTGCCAAAAGAAAATAATATTAGGTATAATTTAAATAATATGTTAAATATATTGAGAAATAGTAATTATGAAAATTAAAATAATAGTAAAAACATGAATTAATTGACATTAACAATGTATTTAAAAATAATAACTTTACATGTTATAGGCTGCACCTATCTTATTTTTATAAAAGACAGATAGCTAATATGCTATCATATTTTTTACAATTTAACTTAGCCAATATTATGGCTATAAAGACCACTGTTCCTCTTGATCATGATGATTTTAAATCTACGTTGGAATCCGTTCCAAATAATTTAAATTAAATAATAAGACAAAAGAGGCAAAGAGCAATCTCTGGCAAAATATTACACTGTTATAAAGCTAAAGTTAATAAAAATGTAAAAACAAACACAATTTGTAATGACAATGATACAAACTTGGTGCATCAAAACATACCTTGTTAAAAAAAACCTTAGAAATTGAGTTATTTTTAAACTGTAATAAGATTCATGTTCTTTGTATTCATGAACACTGGCTCCGGCAGTCTGAAGCTACTCTTAATTTCAGTCATCACCAAGTAGCTAGTATGTTCAGCCGAGAAAAAGCCATTCGCGGTGGCTCTTTAATAATTTTAAAAAAAGATTACAAATATTGTTTGTTCATATATGGCAACCCCGACTAGTTTAGAGTCGTGTGCGAACACCCCACGCGGTCGGAACAGTAGTAGTAGCAGTAGTTGTCGAGAAGTAGTAAAAGGGGCACGTGAGGACGGCCGACGCGAGCGCACGTCCTTCCTGAATCGATATATTAATTAGCGGTGTGATTTTCCCTCAGCCTTATTTGATTTCCCTTTTGTGTATTCCCTCTTGATATTGAACCTGACAAAGACAAACCTACAAAAGATAATAGTGCAAGTAACCCCTAGTGAAGAAGACTCAAGTGAAACATTCCATGGCGGCCGGGAACAATCAGTGTTTGTGTTGTGAATCATGAAGATAAGGTACTGTACAATTTCTATTATCCTAAAACCGACTATAAAGTAAATAATTAATAAATAACCTCCCCCTCAGCACGCTTCCACAAATGCGGCACACCCTACCCTCCACTATTCAATATACCCTAAACATTTTCTGGTAGCAGAGCGTAGTTCATTATATTCATTATATACTATATACATTTTCTGGTAGCAGAGCGTGGTTCATTATATTCCCTATACATTTTCTGGTAGCAGAGCGTGGTTTCATCCCTCTGGGTCCCCTTAAATATAGCGTGG
>JAZFAU010000411.1:0-45000 GCA_037178615.1 Dione vanillae
TATGTATATGTATATGTATATGTATATGTATATGTATATGTATATGTATATGTATATGTATATGTATATGTATATGTATATGTATATGTATATGTATATGTATATGTATATGTATATGTATATGTATATGTATATGTATATGTATATGTATATGTATATGTATATGTATATGTATATGTATATGTATATGTATATGTATATGTATATGTATATGTATATGTATATGTATATGTATATGTATATGTATATGTATATGTATATGTATATGTATATGTATATGTATATGTATATGTATATGTATATGTATATGTATATGTATATGTATATGTATATGTATATGTATATGTATATGTATATGTATATGTATATGTATATGTATATGTATATGTATATGTATATGTATATGTATATGTATATGTATATGTATATGTATATGTATATGTATATGTATATGTATATGTATATGTATATGTATATGTATATGATATGTATATGTATATGTATATGTATATGTATATGTATATGTATATGTATATGTATATGTATATGTATATGTATATGTATATGTATATGTATATGTATATGTATATGTATATGTATATGTATATGTATATGTATATGTATATGTATATGTATATGTATATGTATATGTATATGTATATGTATATGTATATGTATATGTATATGTATATGTATATGTATATGTATATGTATATGTATATGTATATGTATATGTATATGTATATGTATATGTATATGTATATGTATATGTATATGTATATGTATATGTATATGTATATGTATATGTATATGTATATGTATATGTATATGTATATGTATATGTATATGTATATGTATATGTATATGTCTATGTATATGTATATGTATATGTATATGTATATGTATATGTATATGTATATGTATATGTATATGTATATGTATATGTATATGTATATGTATATGTATATGTATATGTATATGTATATGTATATGTATATGTATATGTCTATGTATATGTATATGTATATGTATATGTATATGTATATGTATATGTATATGTATATGTATATGTATATGTATATGTATATGTATATGTATATGTATATGTATATGTATATGTATATGTATATGTATATGTATATGTATATGTATATGTATATGTATATGTATATGTATATGTATATGTATATGTATATGTATATGTATATGTATATGTATATGTATATGTATATGTATATGTATATGTATATGTATATGTATATGTATATGTATATGTATATGTATATGTATATGTATATGTATATGTATATGTATATGTATATGTATATGTATATGTATATGTATATGTATATGATCTTGAAAGTATTAGGATGTATTAGGATCTTGAAAGGAGTGAGACAGCTGCAGATGATCTGAAGATAAGTCTGCGAGGAGTTCAGGTTTGTTACTAATCCATTTCCTAAGCTCGTAACCACCACAAGTCATAATATTCTCAAGTTCAAATTTAAGGGTACGGGAATTTTCAAGGGAATCCGAACCAGTAAGACAGTCATATACGATACTGTGTCAGATTCTATGGTTGTATTATCCTGGCTACAAGCTGAACCTAGTCGTTGGCGAACCTTTGTTTCTAACAGAGTATCAGATATATTAAGAGTGCTAGACTATGATCGCTGGAGACACATTAAGTCTATTGATAACCCAGCTGATATAGCAACTAGAGGTTTAAGAGCATACGATCTTAAGAATCACAAAAGTTGGTCGTCTGGTCCGGAATGGCTTAAGGAAAATAAAACATTCATGGAAAGAAAAGAAGACATTCCACAAACGGAACTAGAAATGAAGAGATGTTTACATACAAAGATGAAAGATGAAGAAAAACCCATATGGGAACGATTTTCGTTTATCTAGGATGAAAAGAGTACTGGCGTAAAAGAGTATTGTAGAAGAGTTTTGAAGAAAAGAAGGAAGGAAGAAAGACAAAGTTATTTAACAGTAAATGAATTGGAAAAGGTATTAGAAGATAGTATAAAATATTATCAAAATTTAGTATATGAAGAAGAAATTGATGACCTCAAAAAGTAGGGAATAGTTAAACGTAGAAGTTCCTTAATCACACTTTCACCGTTTTTAGATAAAAAGGGTTTGATAAGAGTAGGAGGTCGATTGAAAAATGCTTGATACCTGAAACGTCTAAACATCCTATCATAATTCCAGCTAAACAACACATAACAAAACTTTTAATTGTGGAAGCACATATTAGAACATTGCACGGCGGGATACAGCAAATGGTGGTTTTTCTGAGAAATAAATACTGGATTATGGGGCTAAAATCAGCTGTAAGAAAATGTATAAAAAACTGCAAGGTTTGCATCATAGATAAGACAAATGTCTCATCGAAGCATCAGTTAATGGTCAGTTACCACTCACTAGGGTCAATGAGTACAGATCATTTTTCAATAGCGGAGTATATTACGCAGGTCCTGTGATGTTGAGAACATCAAAGGGTCGTGTTTATCTGTATGTCGACTCGTGCCATTCACCTTGAAGCAGTTACGGATTTGACTTCACAGGATTTTATAGCAGCGTTTCGAAGATGTGTGGCTCGGAGAGGGCATTGCGCACATATTATGAGTGACAACGGGACGAATTTGTTGGTGCTGCAAAGGAATTAAAAGATTTGTTTGCCAAGACAATGAATAACGTGACAAAGGAAGTGGCAGAATTATTAGCTAACGATGGCACAACATGGCACTTCATTCCACCAAGAATACCTTCATATGGAGGACTATGGGAGGTTGGTATTCAGTCGGCTAAAAGACACCTTACGCGAATCAATAAGGACACCAAACTGACTTATGAAGAAATGGCCACACTTCTAGCTCAAATCGAAGCTTGCCTTAATTCACGACCACTTAGTAAGATAGATAAGGATACAGATAATATTTTGACACCAGGACATTTCTTAGTAGGCGAGCCCTTAATTAGTATTCCAGATACAAGCTATGAAGAAAAGAATATTAGTCTGATGAATAGGTGGTATCTAATATAAAAAATGACAAAAGATTTTTGGCGGCAAACTGAATATTTAAATACACTACAACAAAGATATAAATGGCAAACTAAGGTTCCATCGCCTGTGATTGGTGATATTGTCATAGTAAAGGATGAGAACACACCCCCAACCAATGGTTATTGGCCAAGGTCAAGCGTCTGCATCCTGGATTAGATAATTTAGTGAGAGTAGTAACAGTGCAGACCCTTGGTAACCATGAACTAAGGAGACCGCTATCGAAGCTAATATTATTACCCAAAGATGTAGATTATAACTAAATCATGGTGGGCGGTTAGATATAAGAAATTAGTAAGTATATATATATATATATATATATTATATAATATATATATATATATATATATATATATATATATATATATATATATATATATATATATATATATATATATATATATATATATATATATATATTATATATATATATATATATATATATATATATATATATATATATATATATATAATATATATATATATATATATATATATATATATATATATATATATATATATATATATATATATATATATATATATATATATATATATTATATATATATATATATATATATATATATATATATATATATATATAACACTAATATATAAAAAGGTGATCCTAAGGACATTGGAAACTACCGACCAATTAGCATGCTACCGAGTCTATACAAATTATTCTCCTCAATTATTAATACAAGAATCAGTCACACATTGTTAAAAAAGCAAGCGGTAGAACAAGCTGGATTTAGAAAACGTTTCTCAACCGTCCACCACATTCACACACTTGAAATTATCATGGAAAAGTATCATTAAAACCAAATATAACTCTATATAGCATTTATTGACTACCAAAAAGCTTTCGATACAATAAGACATACAAGCATCTGGGAAAGCCTCACGGAACAAGAGGTCGATGATATATATATAAAAATAATAAAATCTACATACAACAATAATAAGGGTAGAATTAAATTAGAAACCTTAGGCCCGTGCTTCCCAATAGAAAGGGGAGTTAACAAGGGGATCCTATGTCGCCAATACTATTTATAGCAGTCCTCGAAACAATTATAAGCAAACTAGACTGGAGCCAACGAGGATTATACATAAATGGCACCTACTTAAATCATCTAAGATTCGCTGATGACCTCGTACTAATATAAGAATCAGCCTCCCAGCTACAATACATGGCAGAAACCCTACACTTACAGAGTGTACAAGTGGGACTAGAAATGAATATCATGAAGACAAAAACAATGACAAATAGCTGGAAAAGACCAATTACAATAAACAACAAACCAGTAGAATACGTCGAAAAATATGTATATCTGGGAAAATATATTACTTTTGAAAGGGAAAACAAAAACATAGAAATAGAAAGAAGAGTTCAATTGAGATGGAACAAGTACTGGAGTCTTAAAGACATTTTAAAAGTAATATGCCACTTCCAATAAAAAGTAAAGTCATGAATGTGTGCCTTCTCCCATGTTTGACATATGGTTGCCAGACATGGAAATTTACTGCAGAAACAAGGAAAAAGATCAACGTTTGTCAGAGAGGACTCGAACGAAATATGTTAAGAATAAGAAAAGTCGACAAAATACGACACACAAAAATAAGAAAAAAGACCAAAGCAACAGACGCATTGAGGCACGCACAAAGACTGAAGTGGAAATGGGCTGGGCATGTTGCTCGGCTTGCTGATTCCAGATGGACAAAAGTAACAACATTTTGGAAAGGACCAGCAGGCAAAAGAAAAAGAGGAAAGCCTGTCACAAGATGGGAAGATGATATTAAAAAAATAGCTGGTCCAAATTGGAGACAAGTAGCTCAAGACAGAACCTCACAGTATTCTACTACAGAAACTAGAACTTTATGGTTTTTCTGAAATATCACTGCAATGGTTTTCATCATACCTAAGTGACCGAAGTTTCTGTGTTGCAGTTAATGGTTACACATCAAACAAACAAAAGATAGCAACAGGCGTACCCCAAGGCTCCCACTTGGGGCCAATACTATTTAATATATTTATTAATGACATAGTAACATGTTTTAAGTACTCTATACCGTCCCTATATGCTGATGACCTGAAGTTCTCAAAAATTATTCATTCGATCGACGACTCAGTTCTCCTACAAATGGATTTTAATCAAATTGTCGAATGGGTTGAGACTAATGGCATGTCACTTAATGTAAAAAAATGTTCGCACATAAAATTCACGCGCAAATACAACATTTTGCCGACACAATATTACCTTCAACACGAAAGATTAACGGAAGTAACCCATATAAAGGATCTTGGCATTTTTCTGGATCAGAAGTTAAGATATATCATGCACATTGATAATGTCCTTAATAACAGTGCAAAGATGCTTGGCTTTGTTATAAGGAACGGGAAAATTTTCAAACAAGTAAAAACTAAAATTCTTTTGTATAACAGCATTGTACGTAGCAATTTGTAATACTGCAGTATGGTCTGGCTACCACATTATGCTACCCATCAGCTGAGAATAGAGCGTATACAGAGACGTTTCTTATGGCACTTGGCATACAAAGAGGATATTGCTAAACAAATTTCGTCTTATGCAAAGAGAATCGAATATTTTAACATGATGCCCTTAGAAAACAGAAGAACTTTATTCGCCCTAATATTCTTATATAAAATCATTAGAAACAACTTGACTGTCCAAATTTACTATCCAAATTTAACTTTAGGGCACCATCCAGATACCCTAGTAACCCAGTAAAACCTCTATCCGCACCACGACGGAAAACAGTTTTGGGTAACCACTCAGCAGTTGCTCGAATGTCCAAATTGCTCAATGAATTCAGTGATTCAATTGATGTAAATACTGTAAGCCTCCCAAAGTTCCGATATCTAGTTATAGACAGTATTAAAAACGTCTAATTCTTTAAAAATTTCAAATTTTAAATTTTTGCAAGATTTTACGTTATAATAATCTAATAGATATATATATATTTTTTTTATTCGATTTGTGGAACAATTTTAATTCTGTAACTTATTATATAATAAATCATGAATTGTATAATTATAATTGAATGATAAATTATTTTAAATGTTTTCGTTATTAATTCATGCCGTAATATAATTTAAATTTATGATATTATTAATTTTCTATTGTTGTATTTTATGGTTAGCCTAAGTGTTGACTAGATTAATTGTTGAATAACCCTATTATTAAATTGATGATATTGTAATCTAAATAACCAATTTATTCTAATTTGTTCGAAATCATTTTAATTTTATTTTAATTGTTACAATTGTAATATTATTAGCTTTCCTAAACATGTGATCTATTTTTACATTTTTATTGAAATTAGAACCGCTTAAACAGGATGTAAATAATAATGTGCATGTCGTACATTTAGAAAATAATTAATATGTAATTTAATAAATTGTATCATTAAAGTGTAACAACTGCTAGCAAACCTAATAAATAAAATAAATAAAATAAAATAAAAAAAATATGGGCATCACTGGAGGAGGCCTATACCCATTCTGGGGTTTCGGTAGACTAAACAAAAAAAAAATGTATATGTATATGTATGTATGTGTGTATGTGTGTATATATATTACAAATAGGAAAATAAAATAAAAATAAATATATTTTTAGGTAGCACACTATGTATTATATATACAAAATACTTAGATATAAATTTGTATATATGTATATAACATCTTAAAAGATAAATATATAAAACTATTCTTTAGGTTATATAAAAATACATAAAAACTTAGTTATAGCATACTTGTGTAAGTTAGTATTAGTAACTTAGAATAAACTAGAAATATATAAATAACGGTACTAATACATTTTTTTTTTATACTTTATTGCACAAATTAAAAAAAAATGTACAAAGGGCGGACTTAACGCTATGACAGCATTTTCTGCCAGCCAACCCAGAACAGTGTAGGAGAGTAGTCAGTAGGGTGTGCTCATAAAAGTTAAAGAAAAATTTAAATACATACATAGCAATTATTGCTATGTATGTATTTAAATTTTTCTATTATAGATGCCTAAAAATATATATAATAATAAAACAGTATATTTATATGTTATACATAATATATAAATATACCTATACATAAATATGCATAAACATATACATACACACATATATATATATATATATATATATATATATATATATATATATATATATATATATATATATATATATATATATATATATATATATATATATATATATATATATATATATATATATATATATATATATATATATATATATATATATATATATATATATATATATATATATATATATATATATATATATATATATATATATATATATATATATATATATATATATATATGTGTGTATGTATATGTTTATGCATATTTATGTATAGGTATATTTATATATTATGTATAACATATAAATATACTGTTTTATTATTATAGAGATTTTTAGGCATCTATAATAGAAAAATTTAAATACATACATAGCAATAATTGCTATGTATGTATTTAAATTTTTCTTTAACTTTTATGAGCATATCTTACTGACTACTATCATACACTTTTTTGTGTTGTCTGGCATAAAATGCTGTCATAGCGTTAAGTCCGCCCTTTGTACATTTTTTTTTAATTTGTGCAATAAAGTATAAAAAAAAAATGTATTAGTACCGTTATTTATATATTTCTAGTTTATTCTAAGTTACTAATACTAACTTACACAAGTATGCTATAACTAAGTTTTTATGTATTTTTATATAACCTAAAGAATAGTTTTATATATTTATCTTTTAAGATGTTATATACATATATACAAATTTATATCTAAGTATTTTGTATATATAATACATAGTGTGCTACCTAAAAATATATTTATTTTTATTTTATTTTCCTATTTGTAATATATATACACACATACACACATACATACATATACATATACATTTTTTTTTGTTTAGTCTACCGAAACCCCAGAATGGGTATAGGCCTCCTCCAGTGATGCCCATATTTTTTTTTATTTTATTTTATTTATTTTATTTATTAGGTTTGCTAGCAGTTGTTACACTTTAATGATACAATTTATTAAATTACATATTAATTATTTTCTAAATGTACGACATGCACATTATTATTTACATCCTGTTTAAGCGGTTCTAATTTCAATAAAATGTAAAAATAGATCACATGTTTAGGAAAGCTAATAATATTACAATTGTAACAATTAAAATAAAATTAAAATGATTTCGAACAAATTAGAATAAATTGGTTATTTAGATTACAATATCATCAATTTAATAATAGGGTTATTCAACAATTAATCTAGTCAACACTTAGGCTAACCATAAAATACAACAATAGAAAATTAATAATATCATAAATTTAAATTATATTACGGCATGAATTAATAACGAAAACATTTAAAATAATTTATCATTCAATTATAATTATACAATTCATGATTTATTATATAATAAGTTACAGAATTAAAATTGTTCCACAAATCGAATAAAAAAAATATATATATATCTATTAGATTATTATAACGTAAAATTTTGCAAAAATTTAAAATTTGAAATTTTTAAAGAATTAGACGTTTTTAATACTGTCTATAACTAGATATCGGAACTTTGGGAGGCTTACAGTATTTACATCAATTGAATCACTGAATTCATTGAGCAATTTGGACATTCGAGCAACTGCTGAGTGGTTACCCAAAACTGTTTTCCGTCGTGGTGCGGATAGAGGTTTTACTGGGTTACGAGGGTATCTGGATGGTGCTCTAAAGTTAAATTTGGATAGTAAATTTGGACAGTCAAGTTTGTTTCTAATGATTTTATATAAGAATATTAGGTCTAATAAAGTTCTTCTGTTTTCTAAGGTCATCATGTTAAAATATTCGATTCTCTTTGCATAAGACGAAATTTGTTTAGCAATATCCTCTTTGTATGCCAAGTGCCATAAGAAACGTCTCTGTATACGTTCTATTCTCAGCTGATGGGTAGCATAATGTGGTCGCCAGACCATACTGCAGTATTCCAAATTGCTACGTACAAGGCTGTTATACAAAAGAATTTTAGTTTTTACTTGTTTGAAAATTTTCCCGTTCCTTATAACAAAGCCAAGCATCTTTGCACTGTTATTAAGGACATGATCAATGTGCAGGATATATGTTAACTTCTGATCCAGAAAAATGCCAAGATCCTTTATATGGGTTACTTCCGTTAATCTTTCGTGTTGAAGGTAATATTGTGTCGGCAAAATGTTGTATTTGCGCGTGAATTTTATGTGCGAACATTTTTTTACATTAAGTGACATGCCATTAGTCTCAACCCATTCGACAATTTGATTAAAATCCATTTGTAGGAGAACTGAGTCGTCGATCGAATGAATAATTTTTGAGAACTTCAGGTCATCAGCATATAGGGACGGTATAGAGTACTTAAAACATGTTACTATGTCATTAATAAATATATTAAATAGTATTGGCCCCAAGTGGGAGCCTTGGGGTACGCCTGTTGCTATCTTTTGTTTGTTTGATGTGTAACCATTAACTGCAACACAGAAACTTCGGTCACTTAGGTATGATGAAAACCATTGCAGTGATATTTCAGAAAAACCATAAAGTTCTAGTTTCTGTAGTAGAATACTGTGAGGTTCTGTCTTGAGCTACTTGTCTCCAATTTGGACCAGCTATTTTTTTAATATCATCTTCCCATCTTGTGACAGGCTTTCCTCTTCTTCTTTTGCCTGCTGGTCCTTTCCAAAATGTTGTTACTTTTGTCCATCTGGAATCAGCAAGCCGAGCAACATGCCCAGCCCATTTCCACTTCAGTCTTTGTGCATGCCTCAATGCGTCTGTTGCTTTGGTCTTTTTTCTTATTTTTGTGTGTCGTATTTTGTCGACTTTTCTTATTGTTAACATATTTCGTTCGAGTCCTCTCTGACAAACGTTGATCTTTTTCCTTGTTCCTGCAGTAAATTTCCATGTCTGGCAACCATATGTCAAACATGGGAGAAGGCACACATTCATGACTTTACTTTTTATTGGAAGTGGCATATTACTTTTAAAAATGTCTTTTAGACTCCAGTACTTGTTCCATCTCAATTGAACTCTTCTTTCTATTTCTATGTTTTTGTTTTCCCTTTCAAAAGTAATATATTTTCCCAGATATACATATTTTTCGACGTATTCTACTGGTTTGTTGTTTATTGTAATTGGTCTTTTCCAGCTATTTGTCATTGTTTTTGTCTTCATGATATTCATTTCTAGTCCCACCTGTACACTCTGTAAGTGTAGGGTTTCTGCCATGTATTGTAGCTGGGAGGCTGATTCTGATATTAGTACGAGGTCATCAGCGAATCTTAGATGATTTAAGTAGGTGCCATTTATGTATAATCCTCGTTGGCTCCAGTCTAGTTTGCTTATAATTGTTTCGAGGACTGCTATAAATAGTATTGGCGACATAGGATCCCCTTGTTTAACTCCCCTTTCTATTGGGAAGCACGGGCCTAAGGTTTCTAATTTAATTCTACCCTTATTATTGTTGTATGTAGATTTTATTATTTTTATATATATATCATCGACCTCTTGTTCCGTGAGGCTTTCCCAGATGCTTGTATGTCTTATTGTATCGAAAGCTTTTTGGTAGTCAATAAATGCTATATAGAGTTCTCTTTGGTTTTCCTGATACTTTTCCATGATAATTTCAAGTGTGTGAATGTGGTCGACGGTTGAGAAACCCTTTCTAAATCCAGCTTGTTCTACCGGTTGCTTTTTTAACAATGTGTGACTGATTCTTGTATTAATAATTGAGGAGAATAATTTGTATAGACTCGGTAGCATGCTAATTGGTCGGTAGTTTCCAATGTCCTTAGGATCACCTTTTTTATATATTAGTATAATATATATATATATATATATATATATATATATATATATATATATATATATATATATATATATATATATATATATATATATATATATATATATATATATATATATATATATATATATATATATATATATATATATATATATATATATATATATATATATATATATATATATATATATATATATATATATATATATATATATATATATATATATATATATATATATATATATATATATATATATATATATATATATATATATATATATATATATATATATATATATATATATATATATATATATATATATATATATATATATATATATATATATATATATATATATATATATATATATATATATATATATATATATATATATATATATATATATATATATATATATATATATACTTACTAATTTCTTAAATCTAACCGCCCACCATGATTTAGTTATAATCTACATCTTTGGGTAATAATATTAGCTTCGATAGCGATCTCCTTAGTTCATGGTTACCAAGGGTCTGCACTGTTACTACTCTCACTAAATTATCTAATCCAGGATGCAGACGCTTGACCTTGGCCAATAACCATTTGGTTGGGGGTGTGTTCTCATCCTTTACTATGACAATATCACCAATCACAGGCGATGGAACCTTAGTTTGCCATTTATATCTTTGTTGTAGTGTATTTAAATATTCAGTTTGCCGCCAAAAATCTTTTGTCATTTTTTATATTAGATACCACCTATTCATCAGACTAATATTCTTTTCTTCATAGCTTGTATCTGGAATACTAATTAAGGGCTCGCCTACTAAGAAATGTCCTGGTGTCAAAATATTATCTGTATCCTTATCTATCTTACTAAGTGGTCGTGAATTAAGGCAAGCTTCGATTTGAGCTAGAAGTGTGGCCATTTCTTCATAAGTCAGTTTGGTGTCCTTATTGATTCGCGTAAGGTGTCTTTTAGCCGACTGAATACCAACCTCCCATAGTCCTCCATATGAAGGTATTCTTGGTGGAATGAAGTGCCATGTTGTGCCATCGTTAGCTAATAATTCTGCCACTTCCTTTGTCACGTTATTCATTGTCTTGGCAAACAAATCTTTTAATTCCTTTGCAGCACCAACAAAATTCGTCCCGTTGTCACTCATAATATGTGCGCAATGCCCTCTCCGAGCCACAAATCTTCGAAACGCTGCTATAAAAGCCTGTGAAGTCAAATCCGTAACTGCTTCAAGGTGAATGGCACGAGTCGACATACAGATAAACACGACCCTTTGATGTTCTCAACATCACAGGACCTGCGTAATCTACTCCGCTATTGAAAAATGATCTGTACTCATTGACCCTAGTGAGTGGTAACTGACCCATTAACTGATGCTTCGATGCGACCTTTGCCTTATCTATGATGCAAACCTTGCAGTTGTGTATACATTTTCTTACAGCTGATTTTAGCCCCATAATCCAGTATTTATTTCTCAGAAAAACCACCATTTGCTGTATCCCGCCGTGCAATGTTCTAATATGTGCTTCCACAATTAAAAGTTTTGTTATGTGTTGTTTAGCTGGAATTATGATAGGATGTTTAGACGTTTCAGGTATCAAAGCATTTTTCAATCGACCTCCTACTCTTATCAAACCCTTTTTATCTAAAAACGGTGAAAGTGTGATTAAGGAACTTCTACGTTTAACTATTCCCTTCTTTTTGAGGTCATCAATTTCTTCTTCATATACTAAATTTTGATAATATTTTATACTATCTTCTAATACCTTTTCCAATTCATTTACTGTTAAATAACTTTGTCTTTCTTCCTTCCTTCTTTTCTTCAAAACTCTTCTACAATACTCTTTTACGCCAGTACTCTTTTCATCCTAGATAAACGAAAATCGTTCCCATATGGGTTTTTCTTCATCTTTCATCTTTGTATGTAAACATCTCTTCATTTCTAGTTCCGTTTGTGGAATGTCTTCTTTTCTTTCCATGAATGTTTTATTTTCCTTAAGCCATTCCGGACCAGACGACCAACTTTTGTGATTCTTAAGATCGTATGCTCTTAAACCTCTAGTTGCTATATCAGCTGGGTTATCAATAGACTTAATGTGTCTCCAGCGATCATAGTCTAGCACTCTTAATATATCTGATACTCTGTTAGAAACAAAGGTTCGCCAACGACTAGGTTCAGCTTGTAGCCAGGATAATACAACCATAGAATCTGACACAGTATCGTATATGACTGTCTTACTGGTTCGGATTCCCTTGAAAATTCCCGTACCCTTAAATTTGAACTTGAGAATATTATGACTTGTGGTGGTTACGAGCTTAGGAAATGGATTAGTAACAAACCTGAACTCCTCGCAGACTTATCTTCAGATCATCTGCAGCTGTCTCACTCCTTTCAAGATCCTAATAACCCTCAAACTTTTGCAGTCCTCGGTGTCCTTTATAACCCCACCAGTGATGCATTTACTTATCGTTTTTCATTTCAACCTACTGAGACAATCACAAAGCGCAACGTTTTGTCCTTAATAGCCAGAATTTATGATCCTAGCGGTTGGATATCCCCTGTTGTATTAAAAGCGAAATTATTTATTCAGAAATTGTGGTTGTCTGGCCTTTCCTGGGATGATGTACTTACCCCTGAGCTTACCCTAGAATGGAACCTTTTTATTAGAAACCTTGAGTGTGTTAAAGATATTTCAATCCCGAGGCGTATCTTTACTGATAGTTCCTTTTCCTATGCCATACATGGTTTCTGTGATGCCTCAGAATCCGCCTTTGCTGCTGTAGTGTATTTAAGAGCAGAAAATCCTTCAGGCCAGTGTTCTGTTCATCTCCTAATTTCTAAAACTAAAGTTGCCCCTATACGTACCCGATTGACTATACCTAAATTAGAATTACTTGGTCCCTGAATTACGAAAGTCAATCTAGTTAGACTCCATCACTACCTGGACCGATAGTAAAATTGTGTTGGCCTGGCTTAAGACCTCTCCTCATAACTTACAAACCTTTGAAGCTTTGAAGCCAATCGAGTTTCCCAGATATCTTGCTCAGAAGTTCAATCGGAGTGGCGGCATGTTCCTGGTAATTTGAATCCGAGCGATTGTGCATCCCGTGGATTAACAGCATCAACATTACTTAGAAATTATTTATGGTGGTCCTGTACCTGGTTATTACTTCCTCACACCCAGTGGCCCGTTGCAGAGTCTAATACTGGTTCTGATCCTAATCTTCCCGGACTTCGTTGTTTGTTAACCACTACTTCCTTACCTGCACCTGATCCATTATTCTTACTTGAAGGTTTTAATTCCTTTACAAAATTAATTTGCGTGACCTGTTATATGTTGAGATTTATAAATAAAACCCGAAACTTACCCGTTGAGCTATCTGTATCCTTATCTACCCAAGACAGAAAGCATAACCTCCTGTATTTAGTAAAAATAGTACAGTCATATTGTATTTCTGATGAGCTGAGTTTGTTAAAACGTAGCGTTTCCTTGCGGTCTTCCCTAAGACGACTCTCACTCTTTCTTGACAAGGAAACACGAAACTCTAATCTTCCTTACGATGCTCGTCATCCTATACTCCTCCCTAAAGAGTGTTCATTTTGTTACCTTATTGATATCCCATTACCACGTAAAAAATTGTCATGCTGGAGCCAATGCTCTTCAAGCTTTATTATCCCGTAAGTTCTGGATATTGTCTGCTCGCAGAGCTATCCAGAATGTAATTTTTAAGTGTCTCCCTTGTTATCACCGGTTTAGTATTAAATTAAAAGGGATTTATTTTGACTAAAAATATTATATTTAAAAAACCGCCACTCGCAATAACTTCCTATTCCCATCCCTTTCTAACACGCACACTATACATATTGCGATCCTTGTCGCACTTCATTCACTCGGACGACACGCGAGTGGGCGCTTTTTTTTTTTCTAACGACTTCGATTATGTTCCCGCTGCTATAGACAACGTGTGCGCCTTGAAAATTCAAAAATATTAGTATATTTCTCAATATTCGCATCAGTGTTATTAAAATACAGTAGTTCTGTGTATGTAACGTAACGATAACGATAAACAAGGCCTAGCTAGGTTAAGATTGGAAATAACCAGCTGCGGCTGGGCACTCACGTGCAACCACGACGAAAGGATCCAAGGAAAACAAGGAAAACCTTTAACCAAGTAAGTGTGCGATTGTTCTACTTTCCCCAGCTACATATATCTTTTATTTTGTCCAATTAAACCTGTACTGTAGCTGGTAAATCAAGTTTCCTTTTCTATTCGTTGTTGTGAGTGTCGGCCATTATTAACGTGTTCTTTCACTAATTTTCTATCAAACAAAAATACAGTCCACTAGCATATATTTTTTAATTCCCGCTATTATTGTTTAAACCGCACCGAATTGGTGGTGATATTATGATCTTTCGCCGCCATACCTAATAAAGATAAACCATCAATAGTGTACTACAAAAAACATATTCCAACTACGAACTATTTGATTGATTGATTGAACTATGATAACATTAAACGTATTTTAAAAGCGTTAAATGGTATCAAAGAGAAATTGAAATTTCGGTATGATGAAATAATAAAATTTGTGTCTGTTTCTGTTTCGGATGAAAATATAAAATCCATAACATTGTCACCCAAATTAAGTTTAGTTTTTTAGTTTAATCCTCAGATTTTGGGTGATGTTATGACTCCTTTATTAATAATTATTTCATTAGATCCTTCAAAATACATTTATGGTGCAAATAAAATGAATGTTTTCTAACTACCTCACTGTAATGCGAAGAGAGTTCGATACGCTGAAAATAGATATAAGATCGAGCATAGGACAAAAAATATCATTCCAATTTGGAACAGTGGTTATTAAACTACATTTTCGAAAATTATGATAATGAATTCTCTTTATGATCATCATAAATGTCCATATGAAAATTATTATACACATGAAGCTGGGTTAGGAGTTGGAGTAATTTATAAAGGTTCACCATATCAACGTGGTCATGGTACTGGGAGCTTCTTAGGGTGGTTGACCTCGAACATTCCACCATTAACTGCTAAAGTGAAAGCTACGAAAAAATTCGTCTAAACCCAAAAAATATCAAAGATTTATTTTCAAATGAAATATGTCTTTCCTTCATAATTATTCCTGTGACTGCGTTAAGTCAGAATTGGATTTGTTCGCATTACCATCTACATAAACAAGCATTGAAAATGGATTGTGGATTCACTATAAACCAATTTCATCTCTTGCTGATGATGGACCGAGATGGATGGATCGAATTTCAAGTTCCTGAGACAGGTAATGACTACATAGATTTGTCTCATACATTACTCCAAATAAAAGTAAAAGCATTAAATCAAGATTCAACTAATTTGGCATTAACTACAGTAGTAGCACCTGTAAATAATTGGTTGCATTCACTTTTTAGTCAACTTGATTTTTATTTAAATCAAAAACTTGTCTCACCACCTAATAATACTTTTGCCTATCGGGCATACATGGAAACCCTCTTAAACTTTGCTCCTGCTGCTAAACAATCTCATCTTACTTGTGGTCTTTGGTATGAGGATACAGCAGGAAAAATGGATTCTACAGATGGTAAAAACATAGGATTTTCTAAAAGACAGGAATTAGTTAATGAAAGTAAGGAAATAGAAATGATTGGGCATCTTCATGGCGATATTTTTAATCAAGATAAATTTTTAATTAATGGTGTTGAAATGAGTGTAAAATTAGTTCGATCAAGAGAGAGTTTTAATTTAATTGCCGGATCGAACGACGTAAAGTTTAAAGTTTACATTACAGATGCAACTCTTATTATCCGAGGAGCACGAATTAATCCTAGTGTATTACTCGCACATCAGAAAATTTTAACTTCTACTACTGCTAAATATCCTATTACTTGGGCTGAAGTTAAAGTTTTAACAATTCCATCGGGCGTTCAAGGAAAAACTCTTGATAATATATACTTAGAACAGGTACCCAAAAGATGTATAGTTGGATTTGTGAACAATTCTGCATTTAATGGCTCTCTTACTAAATCTATTTAACTTTGAAAACTACGGTATCAGTTCTTTTAGCTTATATATTGATGGGCAACAAATACCTTCAAAAGCTTTGCATCCATCTTTTAATAATAATGTATTTACATCAGCCTATCATACTCTGTTCTCAGGAACTGGTATTCACTTTCTTAATAAGGGAAATGCAATCTCTCGCGAACAGTATACTAAAGGCTACTGCTTATGAGCATTTGACTTAACTACTGATTTATCAGCTAACTCATCAGCTCATTGGAATCTCATAAAGCATGGTAGTGTAAGATTAGAAGTACGATTTGAAACCTCACTAATACAAAAATTAACTGTGTAGTTTATGCCGAATTTGATAATATTATTGAAATAGACAGAAACAGAAATGTTACTGTAGACTTTAGTAGTTAATGTTATAATATGTGTGTATTAGATTTATGTGTTATGCGTAATGCATGTAGTGTGTATGTAACTATAGGAAATATTATAAAATTAAATAAAACAAATTGTATGTAATATACTATTTTTTATTTCTTTATAAACTTTTAACCTTATACAAAACACCTTTCGAGTTTAAACTTTACATGAGCACACTGGCTAAACTATTGAATATGCTGCTGCCAAGGATCATCATCATCTTCTCCCAATCTTTTAGAGCCGCCACCCAGCATTGAACCTTGGTCCAGTCTCTATGACCAGTATAATAGAAACCGGCGTCTGCAAGATCTTCAGGCTTCTGAACTCTTAAACGAGAGGCCATCTTTGAAACGGGGGAGCAACATTCTAGATTTTGAAGTGAAAATGATATTCATGCTCTTAAGTACGCATTGACGTAGTCTTATACACCTAACCCACTCTCTCTTCCCTTCTGCTCTTTCTTTTCTCGCAGCATCACAAGATGGAACAAGCTCCTGACTTCTATGACACAGAGAAAGTAATTTGTAAACAGAATCACATTCACGAATGATCAGAATGATTTGCATTGTTTTAAGAAATTTTTTTTACTTTTTCACTTTCAGCGATGTCTATATAATTATACTCGGGCGTTTGTCTGCTGTCTTAGATTCTTCCTTATATTAGTTTTTTACATACTATTTATCCCCACGGAAGCAGGTTTCCAATGAGATGTTGAAATCTACGTATTTCTCATATCGTACATTTCAATTTTTAGGAGCAGCGTCGTCTTGACCTCGTTCGTAGAAATATATGATCGTATAATTTATGATACCACCATCTCTAGCTGTTTGTGACACGGTCGATGGTGTAGTTGTTCTTCGGATTTTTGGTCCACTTAAAAGAAATATCCAATCGCTGCGATTTCCTTTTTCACCATCGTATGTGTTGTTTTTTTTTTTTTTTTTTATTTTTAGCTTCACGCTTTTATTCCCTCACATGCAGGTAGGCAGAGGAACTGCAGAACCATACGCAACCTATGTTAAGACACTCGGTGACTTAGTCGCGGCGAGTCCAGGAAATCTTGTGACGAAATGAAGATACAGATCGCAGCGAATACTTGTGGAGAACTAATCGAAACGATCTGTTAAGAGTTACGATTAGAGAGTTTCATCGGAACTGCTTCGCTGCACCCTTTTCTGCCGGTCGCGACCCTACAGCAAGTGGGGGGGCGGACGATGAACATATATCATCCGATGGCCTCTAAACAATAAGATTTTTCTACATGGCATGACCTCTCAAGAAGCCAATTCAAATTGCTATGGACAGCGATGCTTTCCTCCGTAATTGGGATTCATTCTACAAAAGTGTGTTCCAGACAACGTAGACTTTCCCTAAAAGAATTTGAACCCTGTCAAAGAGCTTAATGTAAAGCATGATATAACTTTTAGATGAAGTGTACTAGCACAGGTTTACATTGGGACATGGTAAGGATAAGTTTCATATACCTAAAATACCTGATTCCTATATATGAGCCAGTCACTAACGAAACATACTAGCTCACATACAACGCCTTTTTCGATCCCCTGGGCTGCTACACCTTTGCATACTCAGCCAAACTACTTATTCCAAGACTATGGCTGCAGGAATAACCTGGGATAAAGAAGTTAGCAACGATCGCCGATGAATGGCATGGATTTCGGGATAGTCCTAACACATTTACCTTAAATGAAATTTGAAGATGGCTGCTTACCTCATAGAATCGCCCGAGGATTTCACGTCCATGGTCTGTGAACCTCTAATCGAGTTTTATTCTGCTGTTCTTACAGGATTGAACCACTGTGTTGGAATGATATGTAAAAACTGTATTCATAGCAAGCTAAACCAAGAGTAACATCAATAACATCCAAATCCTTACCTAGACGCTGGAGTTATGCGGAGCCGTTCTACTTGCTTTACTTCGTAAAAGATACAAAACTCAATGGAATAACCCCTGATCAATCTATGCCTGGACAGATTCAACAATAGTATGTCTTGGCGTTTGGAGATCCTGCAAGATGTGAACCCTTATATCATACAATATAGTTTTAGAAATTCTGGAGACATAGGCAACCAAAGCTGCTATCATTTTAAATCCGCATAATCCCTGCAGATGTCGCATCCAGAGAAGTTCCCTGCAGATCGAAACATATACCTATGGTGGGAGGGGACCTGACTAGTTAATAACACAAGGTAATAATTTGATAGACCCACAGCTGCAAACACCAACCGGAAAAAAAGGAAATTATGAATTAAATATCCCCATAAGAATATTAATTAAGGTAAATAATATTAATAATATTATATATTAATTACACCATGTCAAAAATTTAAAACATTAACAGACCTTAAAGGTAGTAACACTATTGGTACAAGATTTGTAAAGGGAAGAAAATTACAGATAAGATACAAGCTATAACCTACATGAAATAGAATGAGCTAAAGACATGCTAAAGATAGATACAGAATGAGTATTTGAAGAGAAACAGTTAAAGCACATTAAAAAACTTACAACTCCATTGATGAGAAATGAACTCCTCCTCAGGTGGCGGTAACTACTTCCTCACACCTGAGAGAAAAGAAGCATGCAGCCAAGACTATTAGACCACGAACTGTACCTAACCAAACTTAGCGTTGCCGACGCGCATCTGAAAACGCTTGCACGGGGAACCGCAACTAATTGTCATACTTACGCACACGGTTCTGGATCCCACAGCAAATCATAAGTAAATGAATATCGAAATGCCTTTTATATGCGCAAAACAAACGCCACTGGGTATAATTACAACTAATGTAGACTTACCTACCTCGAAAAGGTAACACCAGCCAGACCATTATCTTACACAGCGGAGTGACTTTTGCGGTTCATACAATACTAATGTCCAGGGCAGAATAAAATAACTACGAAGGCATATATCGCTATCGTCTGTTTTCATGTCACTAAGCAGTACATATTGAGCCTAGTTGGATATCTGACTTCGGCTTCGTTTAGTTCGAGCAACTGATACGATTTGTGGCCAGATTTGGACGATGTGGCCCCATCTCTGGAGCGACAAGGCGTACTTCGTTGGGCCAATAAGAAACTCACTAATGCTTGGCTAAGTTGATGTTTGACGTTATATTGCTGATGGTTGTGTTGTTGTGTGGGGTGCCCGGTAGGGTCCCTTGGGCACCCAGTGGCATTTTATGTCCCCTTCCGCCCCCAGTATTTGGAGGAATCTGGGAGGCTTCTGTCCAAAGCAATGAATATCACCTCAAACTATTTTAAACATCTAACCTAACCTACAGGGAATGACCACCACCCCCTGCTATGTCAATTGAGCCTGTCGTGAATTTCATGCCCCCGTTGACATTAACTGATGAGATGCCAGAGAAACCAAGCAATTACTCTCCGGGTCACGTCTTGATTGCTAGGCGCCGGATAAGTAGTCCCACCCAGAATTTAAGAGTTTCCATCTCAGTCAGTTTCCGATGGCACATAATCAAAATTGTTACATGATTTTTGGCACCAATGGCAGCAAAGTACTTATCTCCCCCTCGCAAACAAAGCGTAATGGCACAAAGGATTAGAGAATTCGAAATTGAGAGATTGTACTAATCAAATATGTAGAAATCTTCCGCCTTAATGGATGATGGTCGATAATCCAAACATCCAGGGAATATAGTGTCCCGTGTTTTGAGTGTACAAGTGGACGTAAATGTACCAAGATCTGTGAAACAAATTTGTTATTTACCTATAACACCAACTACCTATTGAATTAATATGTATTTTTATGCATTCTATCCAATCAATGGAGTTTGTCTCAAGTTTAGCAATTGCTATTCCAATTATTTTATCCTATCGATGTATATTTTCGCATTTCCGACTCACTGCGCACTGTGTTGGGTTTTTGTCTTCACCACACAAATGTCACATCTATGTGTCGCTATAGAATTTCGCAGTTTCAATCGCCTTTCATCGCCGTGATTGTTTGTACATATCGCTGGAGTAGAAACCCAGCCAGATAGTATGTCCCCGCTGCTTCTGCCTTCTCAATACTTGATCATGACCGGTGTTTTCAGGAGCCCTCTTGGATGTTCTTTACCGAGCCAAGAGGGGCCGATTAAGAAATTTTCACCGGGGGACAAGTCTAGCGCGTTACCCGAAACAACCTCACGGTACACAATGTTCTCCAATTTCACAATACAAGCCATTTAATTTCTTAAGTCCTAAAATTTTCCTCTTAGCGTTAAATATCTTCGTTCCGTATTTATTCTTGCGTTTTTATTTTAAAAAACGTTGCCGAAAATGTGTTATAACCGCGAGATTTAGATGAAGCCGAAGCCAGGTATAAGCAGCTTGTCCACTTAACTCACTGTCTAAAGATTAAGACTTTTGAAAAGGGCACTACTTGTCGCCTATGCTCAAAATTATCTCCTTTGCATCCGGAAAATATTATTCGCGAGGTGGTCGTTTAACTCGTTCATCTTCGATTATCGCTCAAAAGCACCCTGTATTATTGCTAAAAAAGGTCAGGTCTAGATTTGTGTGTACATTTGTAATCAATAGGAAGTTATTTTGACTAAATATTAGAGTTAACAAAACCGCCACTCCAAAGGACTTCCCATGTCCCATTCCTTTACAACGCGCAACCCTATACTTATATATATCCTTGCCGCCCATTCATTCACCTCGGACGACACGCAACAAGCCCTTGCCTCTCTATATTCTGCTCTCCCGCTACTATGAAAACGGGTGCTCCTTTGATATTCACAATATTGTAAGGTCGCAATATTCGCAGCAGTGTTATAAAATACATAGATCTCGGTGATTTAACATAAAGATCACTATAAACACGGCCTAGCTCGGTGAAGATTGAAATAACCACCGCGGCTGAGCCACCACGGTGCAACCACGACAAAGGATACAGTAAACAGACCTCAACCATTAAGTGTGACGAATGGTTCTACTTTCCCACTACATATATCTTTATTTTGTCCAATTCCACCCGGACTGTAGCTGGCAAGCAATTTTCCTTTGCTATTCGTTTTTGGGGGGAGGGGCCGCCCTTATTATTGTTATCCTTTCACTACTTTTCTAGTAAACAAAATACAGTCCCTAGCTTTTAATTTGTTAATTTCCCGCTATTATGGTTAAACCGCAACAACAAACTGGCGGTGCGATTAAACCTTTCGCCTCCGCATTTCTTTGGTCTTTTCTCCTCCGCTAATTTATTACTTCATTTTTGCTTATAGACGGGTCTTATCGCGATAATCTTTACGTAGTACCATACCTTTAATTGCCCTACGTTCGGTGAAGTTGCATTCACCGTGGTCACGAGCTGAACCACGTCATCAACTTCCTCACCGAAACGTCCGTCATAAAGGTATTGTACATACGTAAGATTATCGGGGGGGGCGCCTAAGACCGTCTATAAAGCAAATATGAAATAATTACATCGCGAGAAGTTTTAAATATAAGAGTCTTATGATTATCATCACCCGGCGAAAATTGTCACGCTGATATTGACATTAAATTGTTGCCCACGCATTATTATGTCCTATAATACTTTACTTTGTCTAATTTAAGACTTTCTTAAAAATACCTGAATATTATAAAGCCGTTAGCTTTGGAATGTACCAAGCTCCGCATTTTTTGACAATAAATCCTCCCGCCTCTAGTCAATTTCGGGTGTATATTATGAGCTAATATTTAAAATGTAATCGCGACTTTTTCCTCATAGGAACTCAAATTTTAACATTATAAGAATCTGAACGTTCTGCAGTCAGATCGCATGCTGTGGCTTATATCGTTTCCGTTTACGTATTGAGTACTGACCCCTCTGACCTTTCGGTCTTCTCCCGCTCGTTTTTAAATAGAACTCCTTTAATTTTTTGCCCGCTTCGGATTTAACCGCAGATGACAACATTACTCATAGATTTTATTTACTGGACTTAGAGTTCAGGTCTTTTGAAACACCTTTAAAATGATATTTACACCCTCTAACAAACTATGAGAAGTGGAATCTCCCTCTCATCACGTAAAAGAAGGAACTATGTTTTTAATTATATAGAACTTGTACCGCCGTGTGCCAATGCGCGTGCTATTGGAACTAAGTTTTTCCTGTTAAAGATGCATCGTCCGCGTAGCAAATTAACGAAACGAAAAATGGCACTTTTGTAAGGCCTATCTACGACTTTGCCCGTTCCCTTCGCAATAGTTTAATTCATTTTTCCATTTTCTATTTTTTTTGTATTGTGTATAGTAATTGTTATTAACTTTAGAATTCGCAATACTATGTTCTAATTTTAAAAGTTTATTTCGTAAAGGATTCCTCACGGACGGGAGGGTGTTAGTATAACTTAAAAGGATTTATTTTGACTAACAATATATATTTAACAAACCGCGCACTCGCAATAACTTCCCTATTACCCATCACTCTCTAAACACCAACACTATACTATTGCGCTCCTTGTTGCACTTCATTCACTCGACGACACGCAAGAGGGTTTCTTTTTTTCTTTCTTACGACTTACGATTATGTTCCGCTGCTATAGACAACGTGTGCGCCTTGAAGAAATTATTAGTAATATTTCTAAATATCGCATCAGTGTTTATTAAAATCATAGTTGCTTGTATGGTACATAAAGATAACGTGATAAACAAGGCCTAAGCTATGTCGCAAGATTGTGAAATAACAGCCTCGGCTGGGCAACACGAACGAAAGATCCGAGGAAAAACCTTTAACCCAAGTAAGTTTGCGATTGTTTCTACTTTGCCCCAGATACATATTCTTTTTATTTGTCCAATTAATACCCGTAATGTACTGGTAAATCATTTTCCTTTGCTATTCGTTGTTTGTGAGTGTCGCCATTATTTATGTTCTTTCACTACTTTTCTATCAAAACAAATACAGTCCACAGCATTTTTTGAATGTGCCGCCTATTATTGTTTTTAACTGCACAAAACGAATGTGGTGATATTATGAGCTTGGCGCCGCATTGTTAGTATAACTTGCATGTTGCGCCGTCCGTAAGATTATAATTTAGACGCTCTTCTTAAACGCTTCGGTAGCTAGAAGAATCGATTACCGCCGTGGCGGTAACGGCGGTAATGGCCTTAATTTCAGCCATAGTTTATGCGTTTAACCCTACCTTAACATAATATCATTGTATTTACCCTTCATACCAAATATAAATGTAATCATTGTTATCATGATTCAGTATCAATAAAGCGTTTAAAACAACCATGTCCGTTCTCATTACCTAAACGCGATACTCACAACTAGCTGCCTCCACAAACTATCACCCTATTGTTTTAGTACTAAACCCTACATCGTTGGTCCTTTCGAGCAAGTTTACTCGTGTATTTCGGTCATCCGAGTATGTTTGACGCATTACGCGCGGTTGGTCCGAGTGCGGGACTAAGGCCACGTGTCCGCACAGCGCTTGACTTAACGTGTGACACAGTGACTGTAAGTGATATAAACCAACTTTCATGTGACAATCATCCCTCATCAAGCATAGCACTTTTACATCGAGCATAACATCATAAGATCCGCATACACAGCAATCATCCGCCAAACATATTATCCGCTGAAAATAGCCGCGTATCAACACATACGCAAGCTACCGCTCAAGCGGAGAGTTATTCGCATAGCATCTAGCATAGCAGCTAGCATCCAATCATCATACAGGCATTCATAAACCGCGTAAACATACTGCCATCGGGGTTCGGGCATAGCAAGCCACGCAGCAGTAAACAAGCGTCATCGAGCATATCATTCAGCGCAGCATCGAGGATAGCATCGGTCACAGCAACCGGTATCATCGCCTCAGCGAACTTAGCAACAAGGGAGTCTTTCCTTATGTCGATTTGTCATTTTCTCAACTGGAAGATTTTTGCAGTGAAACTTCTTAGGCTCGTTGGTGTTTTGGTAATGGTAAAACCTCGTTTCGCGTCACCGAGCATGCTAATATAATCGGTATATCTGTAGCTATGGAGAGCCAACTAGCGCTCGCGCAGTAGCCTGTTCACGTATACACTAATACATCGACCTATTTCTGACTGATTAGGTGCGCGTTGGACGCTGTTTCGATAATTATAAATACATAATAACTAATTTTGTGAGTTTGTGTTTCACGCGTCACCGAATACGTATAGTATCAGACATCGTAATTGTAAATGTTACGGCGTTGCACATTCAGTCATTAAAGGGTCATTATGTTATTTAACAGAGACATTTAAATTGGACCACGTTGGAATTTCAACTTCTGTGTACTGGACTTTTTGTTTATTTACATGAATTTTTAATTTGACTATTATGTAATTTAGTTATTGGAAAGATTACGTTTTTTATTGGAATGTAAATTCAAAGAATTGACTGCGTATCCACTTGAGTATGACCATATTTATAATATTTTTTATCAGATAAAGACTAATGAAAACAACGAATAGCTGTTTTAAACATTTTAATATTTGTACAAATATTGTATTTACAATTTAGCATATTCATTTTAATTATAGTTTTTATTATTACCTCTTCATCATTAAATGAGTATAATTACGGTATAAGAATTTATCTTACTAGCGTGTTAAATAGATTTCGAGTTATTTGTATAATATTTTTCGTGGATTTTAAAATTGGAAATATAAAAATATTATAAATAATTTTGATTTGATGGAAATATGTTCAGTTAGGGTGAAATTCACTTTTAACGAAGTGAGTGTTTGGTTTGGTGCATTTGTTAGATAGAAAACGTGCGTTGTTATTTTTTTATATATTCTCTATTTTGTTCAGGTGAGTCTTATGCATTACAACCCAGTACAATGATAACTAAATAATATAAAACCGACCCTAAAATTTCATATAACTTTTGCATATAGTTTTTTGAGTTACTCGCAACTCTTTTTTTTTTATGGAAGGACAGGAGGCAAGCCACGACGCTATTGCTCGGGTTCACCTATGTAAGTGATTCACCGACGCCCACGGCCCTGTTGTACCAGCAAGAGCTTTTACAAGAGCGTTGTTGCCGCCTTTAATTTGAACGTAGACGCACATTTCGCATCTGCTGTCGGCGCTTTCTGCAGCTGCTGGGGCTATCTAGCAGATGGCAAAGAGCGATGCAGTCATGAGACCTAATTCGATGCGATTTTGGTGGGCAACAACTAAAGCATTGTGGGATACAAAGAAGATGGCCGCGGTGGGGACGACAGGAACGCAGGCGGTCACAACTGCCATTATAGCACATCCTGAAGATTTATTGATTTATTTATTGTAGTATTGATGGATGTATTTCGGTGAGGGAGTAGGGAGGAGATTGGTATTTAGTTATGTATTTAGTAATTGAGTGATTTATTGAGTTATTGAGTTATTAGGAGTTATTTATTAGTTATTGATTTAGGTGAGTTATTAGTGATTTATTGAGTGTATTAGTCATTTGAATGTACCTGATTATTTATTTTATTTATTTATTTATTGATTATTTAGTTATTTATTTAGTTATTTGATTTCGATTTACTAAATTATTTCATTAATACCTTGATTATATTTATTACGGATTATATCATTGGAGTTAGTTAAGTTGTATTTATTGAGTAGTGAGTGAGTATTTAGGGATTATTAGTGATTGTGAGTTCTTTTAAATTTGATTAAATTATGTATTTATGTCATGTATTGATTTATGTTCATGGAGTTATATGTATTTCTTTATTTATATCTTTATTTATTTATTTTTTATTATTTATTTCTGTGATTATTATTTATTTACTGTTCTTTATATTATTTATTTATTTTAGTTATATTTCTGTCGGATGTTGATTATTAGTTAGGTAGGTAGTGTATGAAGAGTTATTATTTATTATTTATTTAGTTATTGGATGGGTTATTAGTTGTCTATTTATTTATTTATGTGTATTTATTTATTTATTTATTTAGATGTATTTATTTATTATTTCTTTAATTTATTTATTTAGTTTTTATTTATTTATTTATTTAATTATTTAGTTTATTTATTTATTTATGGTTCTTTACGATTGTATTTAGTTATTGATTCATTTATGTTATTTAGTTGATGGTGATTTATGTCTTGTATTGATTTATTGATTTAGTTGTATGATCCTTTATTGTAGGGTGGGGTTAGTTTGTATGTTTACGGAGTTTATTGTCATTTATTTATGTCTTATTGTATTGTAGTTGAGGAAATCATTGATTTATTCATACATTGTAAGTGAATTTGTATTGTATTGATTCTGCTTTGATTTATTTATGTTATTTCGTGGTTTAGTTAGTTTAGTTAGTTTATATTTATTTAGTGAGTTTTAGTTTCTTTATTTATTGTATGTATTATTTTATTTCTGTAGTATTTAATTTATATTAGTGGTATCTTAGGTATGTTATGTACGTTGGGTACGATGTATTTATTTATTTATTTAGTTTGGTATTTATTTATTTAGTTTTGATTGATTTATTTATTTCATTTATGTATTGTTATGTATTGTTAGGTTATTTATTTCGGTTTATTTAGTTTATCTTGATTTATTTATTTTATTTATTTATTTCTTTATTTTATTATTTAGTGAGGTCGTTATTCTAATCATTCTAAGTTAGTTGAGTTATTATAGTTATTGTATTATATTTCTTTATTTATTTATGATTTTCGTTCATTGTATTTATGTTATTATTATTTAAAATTTATTTATCTTATTTACCTTCTTCTTAATGTTCATTGATTTATACATCTTCGCAATTCTTAGATATACTATTCATAGTCGCGTTAATTAATCATTAATATTATTGTTAACTTTATTATTTGGATTCAATTCTATTATTTAACGGCGGTTTAATATATGATTGTATTGTATCTTGACACCTATTGTCATGAATTATTTAATTTAGGTCAACAGTAAAAAAAAGATTAGACGTACGGGTAGTTATGCTATATCATAGTTCGTGTTGGATTTTATCTTCTTTCTAAAAAATGGTAGGTTTGGTGGTGTGTGCGGTGTGTCTATGTGCTATGAATGTACACAAAAACTAAATTGCATGCGTAACTACTCAATTCAAACTATAAGATTCAAGTAATAATGGGTGTAGGTGTGGTATAGTACGGGTTGATTAGTTAGGTGGGAGTTAGGTATTTATTATATTTAGTGTATTTATTGATACTCTCACTCTGTTACTCCGGTTATTAAGGGATTTACGTTTATTTTTGAGGTATCTTAGGGAGAGTAGTTCTTTATGTAGTTATTATTTATTAATTGTCATCAACAGCGTATACAGATTATTTTGTACCGTTTTTTAATATCAGACTCCTATGCCACAAAGATGACAAGTAAGTATTGATGGAAAAGGTATGTAACAAAGTGGATTAACAGAAAGAAAATTCTAACAAAAGGTTGACGGTCGGGAGAGCATGAAATATTCACAGGAGTGTATTGTTTTTGTATGTGCGTGCGAATGAGTGGTTTTTCTGTGGGGTAGATTTGTGTGTTGGTGTTTGTGTTTGCGGGGGGGGTACGTGGTGAGTTTGGCGGTAAAATAGTATTATGTGATGCCTCAGGGTTTTTTGGATAAAGGTTTTTTGGAACCAGGTCTAAATGAGAAATATTTGGTGTATGGTCGTGCTAGCGTACACTATAGACTTTTTGCATAATTGTGTTACATTTAGGAACAACCGAGTAGAGGCGAGGGTCGCGATCTAACAGAGGCGGCAGTTGTAGAGAAATGCTGACACCAACGGGGGGCATCCATCGTACCAGTTAAATTGCTATCGTCGGAACATCCGCATCAAAAATAACCTGATGATGTCGTCTTTGTTTCGAAGCAACAATCTATGATCTAATCAGATTACAGGCTTCTGCATAACGGGCAATTGTTTACAAATCTTGACTCCTAAGTATTTAGAAATGAGTAGGGTCGTGGTATAGGATTCAAGTCTCTGAGATGCTGTTTAGAGAGCGTGACCAGTCCGTACTTTGCATATTCCAATCTTCGCACGTCTGCAAAAGTTAGAGGTAGTTTGTATCAATCAACATTTTATATGGCGTTGCTCCCTGTAAACCAAGTTGTTTTTACGCCCTATTTTGCACTGCTCAATAGCTGTTTCAATCATTGAAACTTTAGTAGTCCAATTTTAATGCCTAGATCTGTAACGGTGGAATTTTAGCAATGGCATGGCGTTGAATTTTATAGTCAAAATTATTTTTTTTCTGTGCTTATTTTTTTACGACGTCCAGAGTTATTGCTAAACATTAATCTTAAACTTAACGAGGTCAACTGGTTTTGCCAATCGCGTATGTTTGTCACGGCTTCAGATCTCCTCGAAGAGCGGATGTAAGTAAACGTTTTATATCGTCAGCGGGGGGGACTCAAATAGTGCGATGTTTGAACAATTGCCGATGTCAAAAGATATGCATGAGAGAAGGGGCCCAAATGATCCTTGAGGGACCCTGAGATATGAAATACAAAATCGCTCTAGCACGCCGTGGTTACTAACTGCCGCATAACGATTTTTATAATAAATTCAAAACCATCGAAGCAAGTACCATTTAGCCCAAAGTATTAAGTTTATGAGTAAATCACGTGATCTACGGTCGATGACGCTTTTCAAAGTCTGTGGTAGATGACATCTACCTCCTTCATCCATGCTTTGCAGCATAAAGTCGGTGGAAGATGCCAAATTGGAGCCGGTTAGCACTTCCTTCATGAAACCGTGTTGTTCTGGGGAATGGACCGGTATAATGTGCATATTTGTCCTTTAAACCCCTTTGTCGACACTGTGCTCATTGCGTTCAGTTATAGAACTCGGTCGGTAATTTTAATTTTTGTTTAGACCCCGTTTGTGATTTACTATTAGAGCTGCGTTCCAACGTCAGGAAAAGTACAAAACACATTACGGAAGGTAAAAATAATTGACAGTGGTTTAGTAGATTTTTAGCACACTTATTAAAAAGATATGGAGGAATGCCGGCACTAACACATGGCTCCCTTAGCCATCCTAACGTTTTTGAGCAAATCGTAAGTTCTGGTTCGGCGATATGTGTTGGGGCGAATGGAGCCATTCTTAGATCTGCTAGTTGATGTTGTTACGTCGTATTTCTTACAGGTTTTATAAAAAACTTTCAAAATACTCACTGATCCCTACACATCGAAAGTGTTTCAATCTTTGTATATATCTCCACGCAGAGTAAGATTTTTAGGTTATTCGTTTTCGTGCTTCTCATGATTTAGTAGATGAAAAAAGTTGTTGAGTCCTTGAGTATGTGTTTGCATACGGTGATTGAATTAACATAGCATCTACTCTTGAAGATTTTTTTGTCTCGTCCTTAAGATAACACCCATCGTACTCTCGAGGGTTTTTCCCCACTTTCCATAGTTTTTTGGTTGCTTTTGTAGCTGCCTTTTACTACAGGATTACTGGTTTTTGGAGTACCACAACTGGAAAATGGTCTTGTAATTTCATTTCTATTGGAACGAAAGTTTGTTTAATATAGCGCTCCTTAAAATTGCGTAAAACATGCGATAACTCCGCCCATGGAATCTGCTTTTAATATCTCAGCCAATAATTCTAGATAGGTAATCACATTGTATGTTTTGCATAATCCCCTTTGAAAAAAAATTAGTTTTTAATGACAGTGTTTTGCGCAAGTTACGACATCTGTCAGATTGGCGAGATTGAATTGAAGACATGGATATACGCATCCTCTAAGACGAATGGATATGGGCATGTGATACAACTTCAAAATTTATGTTCTAACTATCAGTCTAAGGTTCTTTCTTTGTTATTGACAACTGTGTTCGTTGTGCAAATCAGAAAGATTGCAAATGTCAATAAATTCCTCCATAGCGTTTTTGTGTAACTTGGCTGGGTCCCCCCGTGTTTTTGTATTATTTCCACTATCTGACCATTTATCTCGGTAAGTTTGAAGTTCAGCCCGCTAGAATGAGGTAGTAGCATTTGGTTGCTTGGAATTAATTTCAGCTAGACATGATGTTATTGAATCAAGCGAGATTATAAAAGCGGTCGGAGGCGCGTAGATTAAACCCAATATGATGTTTCGATGTCCTTGATTTTCCAAATGTATCCACTAGGTATAGTTACCCAAAGGGAGCGACAACACTGACAAGTCCATCACTACGGTGTTAGGAATTGGTAATTTTTTTAGGGACACAAAGAAATACACCACCCACTCCTTTCTTTTTGTAGAAGTTCGTATTTCCGATCTCATCTTTATGATATCGTACTGCTTCGCCGATTTCACGAGTCATAAATACCATGGTCAACCATGACTCAGTAATAAAAAATTAAATCAAAATTATGATTACGAATATTGTTGTCTAAATTCATTAGTTTTAGTACATAAGCCACGTCCTGTTTTGATAAATCTTTTCTAAATGGATTAGCGCTGAAGTTAATGCCGTCATAATACCAATGATATTAAGCTGACATACTTTTTTAATTTAATAGCATAAGTTTTTGACGTAATTCCGTAACAATAACCAATGTAACTGATTGAGAATTGGAAGGATAATTGGTTTTATGGGGCTTGATTAACTAGTTTCCTTATTTTCAGAGATTATTATCCGTCGTTTGAAATGCATGGAATTTTCTTCTGTGAGCATTCAAGTGAAGAAAATGTGAATGTATGCGTGTATTGTTGAACATTTTCCAAACATGTTAAGACGCACACTTTAAAAATATAAACATGAAATCCAGTAGTAGAATAAAAATTAATGGCAGAAATCAATTATTATTTATCTTGTCTATGTCTTTCGCTGAGCGTATACTAATGGCGGGGTTGCGTCTTTCGTTGTTTCCGGTTACAAAATTTGCATTCAACCCAAACAAACTTGTAAGCTTTTTCACGGTCTGTCTGTTTTTATTTTTTTTAGTAATTGGGTGTTTGTAGGGGTTAGATTTGCATTGACGAAAAATCTCTTTTTCTGGGCGCCTTCATTCCTATTCCTTTGTGCAACTTCGTTTTCCTTTTCATTCCTGAGAGTATTTTATCCTTACACAGCCTTGTCTTTTAGTTTTTGACTACAATAGATTTTAGTCGTCCGGTATAAATTTTTTGCGGCTGGACTCGGGGCGCAAATTCCGATGTCGTCGTTGGTTCAAGTCCGACATCCAGCATATCTCGCGGCATGTTCCCTTATCAGATAACAATTGTATTTTCCCTGTGTCGTTTGTTGGTCCCAGTCCTACATTTCCAGGTTATTAATTCTTGCCTGTGTGTTGCTTACCAAATTGAGAACGTAAATTCTGACAACGATCTTCGCAGAGAGAAATTGTTTTTGGAGCACCCATACGTCCGTTTTTTTGAGGCTGTCCATTTTCAGTTTGAGTTGAACAGTAGGAGGCTTGCAGTTGAGATAAGTCCGAGGACAACGAGATTATTTCACTTTTTATTTTTCTGTGGATGATAGTTTCTTTAGTTCTTGCTACGATTTCATGTTTAATCGTTTTTAAGCTAGCGTCCCGAGAACTCCTTCGGAATCGTTGATTACATCCACGCGATCTGGTGGAACCGCGTCATACTTTATGCTCCTTTTGCGATTGGCAAATGGGATCGGTCGACTGATCGCTGGGTTTCTTGATTTTTCAATCCGTACCGTGTGTGACTTGTCCCCCACCTTTACGGACGGCCGCTACACATTTGGGCATTTCCATTAGTGCTTGCAGAAACCGAGTCTCGCTAAACCTACTCACTCAGAATGAGAATATGCGCTGCACTGACTGGCATTTTTATATACGTTTCATTTGTACCTGGATTGGGCTTGGCCATGCTTCGCACGTTCCAACCATTATGTTATTTTTAACTAGTTAACAATTAATATTTATTGTAGAAAAAAGAAATATGATAGAAATAGTTCTTCGCCCGAGGTTGGACGCGATCTGTTTTGCCGCTAGATGTTTGTTTTTATAGGCAGGTGCTAACACCACTGTTCCAACAGTAAATTAAAGTTTAACGGCTCAAATTAGTGGGTCATTTATGCTTGTGAATTTTCAAACAAAAGAGCGTTGTATATTAGCTTTATGATTTATTTGTCACTGACCCACTAATTTTATTAACTACACACTGAATAATATGTTACAATTTAACACGTATATTCATAACTGTATATGGTCAAAATGTGTGATATACACTAAAACTTCAAAGCGTCCACACTGTCTTGCAAAAATGTCTTTTTGTTCCATTATGTCTTTATTTGGGGTTTTTGCAATTAATTATGGAGGAGCTCACGATACAAGGTCCACTCTTTTATACGTCAGAGTGACAGATGAATATAAGTTTTATGATATAATTGCATCAAAGCTTATTTTTTGTTGTCATATTGTGTAACGTATCAATTCCCTAAATTTTTTATAAAATTTAATTTTATTCATAACACCAAGGATAAAAGTATACACTTTTGGATTTCGCTTACACCATAGCGTTAGTTCTAAGTATATATTAAATATAAAAAAATGTAAAGATTCTTATCATATTTCATTAGATAATATTCCATTCTTATGTCTTAATATATCAATATTTGTTAATAAGAACATATAGTTTAAGTTAAAAAAGGGTACGGACCAAGTGTCGTAGAGCTAACTATTTTTAATAATCAAAAAAAACAAAAAAACGGCGACTTTTAAAAAGCAATACAGTTAATTGTTAGGCTTCCACGGTACAGTTTATAAACAAAATGTAAGATTCTTTAAAAGAAAACTGGGAGACAGAAGATTTGCTCAGCAATATACAACGTATGTGTGCAGCGGATAGAAAGTTACATGTAGCTATATAGAGTTAGAAAGGTTCAAATCAACGTTCGAAGAAAAATGTACAACTACGAACAGATATCGCGACATAAAAAATCCATTCAGAGCAAAATATGTCCTATACGGCACAATGAGGAGCAACTGACTTCCGCATGAGAGTCCATTTTCTCGAACATACTATCAATGGACATCCTTTAAAGATTTTGCTGTACAGAAGTCATTCTAGTAATACAGTAATTTAACGCCCAGAAATGCTTGTGAAAAGTAAAGTTCGTGAGAGGCCGCAACGATTAATTTAACACCTGTCCGATTATGCAGTCAACGATACCACCGTTGGGATATCTAAATCAGAGATAGCACAATACAAAGCTTATCTTTTCATCCGCCCGGGAATATTCTTTTCATATGTCCCCGTAAATGCACAAATATCAATTAATCAAATAAAAACGCCTACACGATATACTACGTTAGAGAGTATAAATACATATATATATATAATATAGATATATATTATATATAATATATATAGTTATATAGATTTATATATATAATATACTATATATCTGATAATATATATATATAACTATAGTATATAGAATATAGTAATATATATATATATATATATATATATATAATATAGATATATATAGTATATATCTCTAATCTATATTATATATATGATATATAATATATATAATTATATATATATATATATATATATTAATAATATATAGATATATATATATATATATATATATATAGTATATATCAATAATTAATATATATAGATATATATATATATAATATAATATATAATAATATATATTATATCTATCCTCCCAAATGGGTCAATCAAAATATTTTATTACCAGTTCATTTACCCCCAACAGTTGACCACTTTCGATCAGATTTATGTTGCCAACTAAACGATTATAATTTAATTTTTGAAATACATTCCACATAATACAATATATCATCAATTATAACAATTAATAACTATTAGAACATCGGATATTAAATTTGAAATTAATTCATAGACCAATAATAGTGACATTCAAAACAATAATCGTTAATTTTTTACTAAAAATAACTGTAAATTACACCAAATTGATTTTTGCAAAAAAATCCTTACAGGTGACTTAACAGAGTACTCCCAAATGATGGAAATGTTAAGTTGTCTTATGAAGCTGATGTGAGTTCCTTGCAGCTTGAGACTCATCAGTACATTCTAAATTAAAAACTATTTCGCAATATCATGTGCACAAACTGTAAATACAAGCACACAGATCTGCTATGGATGAGCTCATTTAACGATGTAATCATAACTGCTGAGCGTGTTGGAGTCCCTTAAAAATTAATGCAGTAAGTGTCAACGCGCACAACCGGTCATCCAGGCAACCTCAGACTGCCTTTTCAGTCTCAGGCTAATGGATCTCAGACAACTTTAGAAAGGATAATGAACCACGCCTACTTTGTTTAAAAAAAAAAAAAAAAAAAAAAAAAAAAACAAATAAAATAATATAAAATTTAGTGACAGTTTTAGGGAAAAGTATGGGTGTGATTCTAATATACTGTACATGACCACTCAGTATTAATTCTTGGACACAGTCCCCACCTGCTCACAAATAATGAGAATATTCTAAGTAATACTCATTTCCAACACCATTTTATAGTCTTGATTGGGGGAAGGGGAATGTAAATAGGAAATTGTTGCCTGATATTATACCAAACTATAAAGCTTAAATGTGAGAAAAATTATAATGTTTACATTTCCTACATAAAGAATTGCACAGGAAAATAGAATTTAGATTTAATTGAAATAATATGTTTCACATATTACCTACTAGCAATGATTTGACATTGAATAGTAATAAGGATAAATTAAATAATTTTGACTTACTAATGAATCAATATCATATTAGTACTGGACATGTATAGGCTGCACCTATCTTACTTTTACAAAAGACATAAGGCAAGTATGCTATCATATTATATACATATTAACCTATCCAGTACTATCTTAAGTACGACTGTTTTCCTATTGACAAATAAATTGCCTAATTTTTTGAATCTGTCCAATTCATTTAAATTAAATAGTAAGACACAGAGGCCATCTCGGCATATCCATTCTATAATAAATGTGAGAAAATCATGTCTAATTAAACCATTAGAATGAATAGTGACACTACTAACTTGGTGCAATCAAACATACATGTAGCTTAGTAAGATTTGGAAATTGAATGACTTTCTAAAAGTAATAAATATCCATAGACTTTGTATTACAGAGCATTGGCTTCGAAAAGTGAGGCATCTTCAGGCTTTAAAAATCACCAAGAGTTAGTAGAGTTCAACAGCAGAAAAGCTATTCGAGGTGCTCCTTAATTATTTTAGAACATCAATACATTTAAAGAATGTAAGGATATTGTGAGCCTCTCTGTTGAGCGAAACTCATTGAAAAGGCCTGTGTCGAGCTTGAGCATCTCTTATTGTAGGTGTGTACAGACCTCCCACTTGTTATATGAGCACTTTGAAACTGTTTTGCCAAGTAAACTTGTAAAACTATCTGGTCTAATAATAATTTAGTTATATGTGTGAATTTTCTGTAATTTGCGTGAACAATTCCACCACTTGTATTAGATTCAGATCGTTGTTAAGTCTATAACCTAGAAATTTATTTCTGACCCAACACGAATTCTTGTATTAACATCTACATGTATTGATAATATTTTTTACAAACGCTGTCCCCGAGATAATCTATAATTAATATGTTCAGTTTCAGATCATGCGGACAGTTTCCCTTTTTTTATTTTAATAAAGTAAAATTTAAATAAAAAGCAAAAAATTGTGTGTAGACCCGGGTGATGACACTGGTCGTGTACAAAAGTTTAGAAATAAATTCTAGCAAAATTACATACTTAAAAAACATATTAATAGTGAACCCAACTTGTCCATTTGGGATTTTGTTTCAATCTTATAATAATGAATTTCAAAGCTATATTACTTCTAACACTTACTCTGGGGGTTTCTTTGTCCATTTCAATGGACTGGGCGTGGTGGGAAACATAATATAGGCGAAGGTTTATTGACTTAATGGTGAAACAACATATAACCATATAAATCATTATGACTAATGTTCGTACCTACTCTAAAATATCTAGAAAAGTATGTTCCATGGCCAATGTATACCATAAAAATAAAATTAAAATTCTGTGGATAAAGTTAAGATGAACATGGAACATAATAATTGTGAGACTGGAAAGACTAAAGGAACCGCAAGATAAATGTAAATTGATTGCTAATGGTTATACCACCTCGAGACAAGAAGTTGCTTGTATTTTTGGAGAATTTTTTTTGCTGATATTCCAGTCTCCTACAACCGAGGCTCTTATATCTTCCAACCGTCGCCGAATCATTGCTAGGGAACAGAAGAGGAATGCAAATGTAATTTTAAATTTAAAGTAGTAAATATCAAGAAATTGTTACGGCCTTTAAGTCCCTTGATAGAAAAAAAACAGTAGATGTATGGGGCATTTCTGGTAAACGAATTAATTACATAATCACGGTAATGCTCCCCAACTCGCGACTAGATTTACTAATGTATAGAGTATGGTGTGTTTCCTGCCTAATGAATATAGTAAAGTCAACCCCTTTTTTAACATCAGCTAGTACAGACATCCCCACAACTTTCGTCCGGTTGCTGTGCTACCCTCATTTGTAAATTTTTGAAAAATCATTTTAAATCCATGGCGAGGGGGCATTTTCGTGTATATAATCTTTGCACTATAAACCGTATTGTTTACTATGGTCGCTCTACTCCAGCAGAACGCCTGGAATAGCTCTACTCAGGTATCTATATGCCTGGGAAGGGTTCGCAGGATGCTCCTTGGTATGGTTCTGGACCTGTCCAACGAGCCTTTGATTGCGTTCAGCACTCTACATTGCATGAATCTTACTCATACGGCATAAGAGACGTGCTCTCGATCTTCTGAAGTCTCTTGTCTAACAGATTCAGAGGGTTGCGTTAATGGCACGAGTATCCCCGTGGTCATTAATCATTAGGAGTCCACAGGGGTCTATTCTTGGTCCTTTCTTGTTTAATAATATAAATGGATTTACCATAGTTAGTTGAAAAGTAAGCACGAGATAGTATTGTTGCGGATATACTTTCATTAAGTGTTTAGATGTAAAAGAACAACAGCATGTAATTTGCGATGTTAACCATGCCCTCTCGAAGTAGATACATGGTTTGGTTTTGCATTAAGAAAATGTAGATCATTACTGACGTCGAAACGGCGCGCCTCGTTTTTACGTTACTGACTTTCATAGTATTATTTCTGACTGCATCATACTGTGGTGTATGCCCGCGTCTTAAATCATTTTTGTTTTGGGCGAGCGACCTATTCGTGCAATCTATAAATTCTAGGACCTAAAGATTCTTTTAAAGCAAAAATTTAAAGGGAAATAAAATATTGATGTTTATCTCAATTATCTTGTAAATGAAATTGATGTACGGTCAAAAATTATAATGATTTTGATAAAGCGTGATTGCACATACTATGTCATACAGAATAGGCTTAAACATTACAGCGCCATAAACTAATTGCCACGATTCTCATCTTTCATGGGCAGAGTGTGTACCTTTTACAAGAGGATCCCAGAAAACGCCCACAAGCGCCTTATACATCACAATTTAAAAGCTTGGAAAAGACGTTTTGTGTGTTAAAGGTTATACCTGATTATGATATTTTTAAATGACAACACACTTGGGAGAGATGCGCGCTCCAGGTCTTTTTCAAATGTGTCATTATCAAAATTAATTAATGTGTAAATGCTTGACTACTTAAAAAAAAAAAAGAAAAGTCCCGCGGATTTCTTGCGCCCGGTTCTTCTCAGTCTGAGGCATTAACTTTAGCGGAACCGTGGGAGTGTTTTGGGACGTTCAAAAAATAATCATGTATCTCATTTTGAATAAATTATTGATTGCATTTGAATTTGAAATAAATATCGATAATTACAGTACACTTAAGTGATAAAATAATACATCACCAACACTCGGCCATCGCCGAACGCATGCTTTCTCCGGAGCACGCACTAACAAATACAAACACTCGGTTAAGATATATTTACTATGTTACAGAACAGATTTTTGTTAATATTCAATTCCAAATTATTACTAAAACAAATTATTATAAACAAAGTAATAAGCACTTGTTATTGTATATCCATATATTCTATGAAGTTATTTTTACTTGTATAGGTTCCCATGGTAACTTCCCATATATTAATCATACTAATACCCATTTTCTTCCACGGCTCACTATTAGGGTATTTTTTATGGTATTTTCATAATTCCCCCCCACTATGCAACTTGAATTTCCATTGTTGCGGTCTCCGCCACCTAGTCAAGAAGTCCAGTCCCCCCCCGGTCCCCATGTTTGCAGATTTCGTCTTTCCATCGTCCCTATTTCTAGTCCCTTCTCCGCTTGGATACTGGATATTTTGTGCAGCGACTCACGCAGCTTATGCCGTCCCAGCCCATTTCAAATGATTTTGTCTCAAATATCAGACTCCTGAATATCTAAAATTTTGTTTCTCAGCATACTTTTTCCAATTACAATATATAACAATAAAAATTTTCTAACTACGTTTCCAGAAAAAAGACATTCAGGTGAATACCGCATCAACAGCTAGAGGTATCACCTTTTTTCACCAAGTATAACAAAAAATAAAAGAAATGACAATATATAGCACAAGTTTTTACTTTAATGTCTGACAGCAAATTCTTAATATATTAAATAAAAAACAAAACCATAAATATAATAAGACACATATCATAATGAATGATATTCTAGACGTTCGTTTGCTATATGTACTCAAGAGGTTTTACTACAAATTCAGTAACAATAAAATAACTAAGCTTCAAATTATTACTATATATAAAAGACTTAACCTTTCATTATTTCAGTATCTAAAACAAAGCTAGAGAATTCCAGGAGGAGATTTCATGTGTCGAAGGTCTAATTCGATCCGATGCTATCTTACGTTTGTTAGTGCAATAACATCAACAAGTAAATCAATATTTGAATTACCTACCCCATTTAGGCAGCATCTAATTTTTTTTGATACTTCGCCACGAGATCTCTTAATTGCGGAATTTGCCAAGAGACTTTTGAATCGGTGTATTCTTCGCCGCGTTGAGCGCATAAAGTAAATGGCGATTATATAATAATTTCTGTATGAAGCCTTTGACCTTCAAAATCTGAAATCAAATAGAGAAATTAATTTCGAACATTTTTTAAAATAAATGCAATGTTAAGAAAACCTAATTACGAATAAGTCTGTAAGCCCCACGATAAATAAATCTTTTTGTTCCAATGTTTATTAAACAATTTAATTGACAATAAAAAATAATAATCAATATATCGTACAAATACTTAAGTCAATCATTTTTTAATAAAGATTCCTAGCCACAGCACTCCTGCCGTTACACAATAGCAAATAATGCTTTAATGTCAGGCTTCAGATTCGTATTTTAGCACGATTTTAACTTACTGAATTTGTCATAATTATCAACTTATTACAACAGATTTATTCAAAAAAATCATTAGGTGCCACTTAAATCATCAATATGTATATTAAGAGAACGCGTCGCGGGGTATGTTACCCAAGATCATCAAATATATTGTGGCTAAGTTATCGTTACTAAACTAGTGTATTGTTAACTGAGTTCATAAAAAATTAAGTGTAGGAAATCTCTGGTAAATATGTTCAGTTTTAACTTTTTAACATGTAGTGAAACTGCGGTTAAGAGACCTTTTACTAATCTTACTATAGGTAATGCAAAAAGAATCTTAAAATAAACCTTTAGAACATTCATATTAAGAATAGTATGTACCTATTTCAGTATTTTTCAAAACTATCACCCGTAAAAATAGATTTAGTACCTCCAATTGGCATTAAATTTGTAGTCCTTTATTAATTATTAGCAAAATAAATGAGTTCATTGTGACCAAAACGTTCCTTTCTACAGATATGCCTAACTCACAGCTAATCCTAACACAGATATTTTTAGAACACTTCATTAGATTACAATCGCTGCAAAGTGGTATGAATTCAAATTTGAATATTTATTACCATGTAATCAATAATTTTACAATTACGTATTTGAACACACTTTAACGAACGGTTTTATTAGTTTAAGTTAACCTACTAGCTAGGTGGTAGTACCTTGGATGATACAAGGGGTTTAGTTTAATAATCATCAAGATGACGAGCTTACCCATGTTAGTTCACTTTACAATTGGTCTTTTACAATATTAGAAGGTCAGTTAAAGTTTAAATGAGAATTTTTTATAAATTGTAGGTCCCCTCTACTGTCGTGTCTTTTAAAATCTGGAATAACACTAACAAATTTTTAACAGCACTTTGTTTATCACTGATTACATGTTTTTATTTACACTTTATAGCTTGTATCTTATTACGTAGGGAGTTATTCGCATTTACGTACTTTACATCGCTGCGAGTAGAAAACGTATAATACAAATAATTTCTTCATTTATCCAAGATCACAAAAATATCTTCAAGAACAGCTATAGTTTATCATCCTTGACAGCAACTTTAAAAAATATATTTTACTCGGACTTGGATTTTAATCGCCATTACTTGGTTCAGCTCGTACATAACACAAAAAATTGTTTCAATTGGTCGTATTTTCAACTTCTTTTCAACGACTGTAAATGACATATATCTTGTCAATGCTGCCTTTCTTGAATGAAAACCTTTCTCTTCCCATGAAAAACATTTTACGAAGCTTCACATTCTTTTTATACTTTTAACTTATCTTGCCTTTTTTTCACTTTGGGGCCAACATAAATATACGAGGTAAGCACAAGCTTCAAAAAGATTTTGAATACCTTTAACTGAGTGGTTGAATTGTACGTGACGGCCATTAACAACCGCCAAAACGTGCTATGTTAATATTTAAACCGATTACATAAAAATATTTCCATCTCATAACACTTTTAGTTACTAATTTGATATTGAACCAACGTCTGAAATGAAAAAATGAAAAATATCTGGGTCAACACATCATCTCTCGTGACATACCAAATTGAACACAGTCAAAACCAACGTTCAGCCATTTTGGGTTCGCTAGGTATATCTCCCAGTGTATCCTCAATAAATTTAAAATTTCATATCTATAATTTGCTAGTAAAACCATCGACATAAAAATATTGTACGAGCTTACTTGTCAAAATTAAAGAAACATATTTTTAAAAATTATTCCAAATATTTATAATACTATTTAAATATTTAAATAAATATCTCATTGTGACTACAACTTTACTGGCAAAATGTTCATCCTACCCGCCTATGTTTTTATTTTATAAAAATTTGTACTTTTTTCAAATCAAACCTTTGAATTATTGTATTATTAATGTTATTTTCTTCTTTCTTTTGTTTATTCTAATAGATAAAAAAAAATATTGTGCGAGTATAACGACTGATTGTAAAATTGTAGTTATTAACAAACTGTAGATTATGTTCTCATGTATGACCGTATTGTCTTTTGAGAAATAAATATCTTTAAACATAAATCTTTAAAACCATACGTATACTAGTATTAAGCTTAGCTTAAGCTATTTCACATCAACGTATCAAGCATCTATTAGCGTCTCATTTCAAAAAATCGCACGTGATTTGATTATGCACACTAAAACGGCTTTAGAAAAATCTTAGTTAACATGAAATTATTCTTTATTCCTGTAGTAAAGTGGGTAATCCGATATAACTTGTAAAGGTATATAATAGGCATTTTTGTGTAGTTACGATGTCACTGTAAATATAGCGGTAGTCAAGGAAGCAGGTCTATTTATTTCTCCCTATCGACGATACTTTAGTGGTGTACGAGTTCGGGATATTTAAGAAAAAAAATGTTCGACGTGCGGGAAGGCAGGCCATAATAACAAGGTTTGCCGCTATAAAGGTTTTACATGTCGGAGATGTAAGGAAAAAGGACATCTGCAACGTGTTTGTCCGAGGTCTGGAAGCCCTAGAAGAGGAAAGAAAGTCAATCATGTGGCTGCTTCTGATCGATCGGACGGCGATAGCAGTTCAGAAGACATGGAAGAGGAGTTGCATCAACTCAGCCTAAATAGTTATAAGCCGGTAAACTTACAAATATGTATAGATAATATTTTATTAAAAATGGAAATAGATACAGGATCTGCAGTGTCATGCATTAGCAAGAAAACGTATGATAAATATTTTAAGAATATAGTAATAGAAAAAAAAAACTTAACCTTTAAATTTTATGACGGTAGCTCGATACAGCCGTTAGGGATAATTAGACCTAATGTTTGTTATAATAACGTACGTAAAAAAATAGATTTATTTGTTATTGAAGGGGGAACTACGTCGTTATTGGTAAGACACTGGATGTCCGAGCTAGGCATACAAATTCCATCTTTTCATAAAAATATTAATTGTGTGCAAAAATGTAGTAATTTGTCAAATTACGATTTAATAACTTTAATTAACAGATATGATCAACTGTTCAGTGGCGGGCTGGGGTGCCTCACGGGCGGCAAGGCTCAGTTGCGAGTACGGGATGGAGCGACCCCAGTATTCTGTCGCGCAAGGCCGTTACCTTACGCGCTGAAGGGTCAAGTGGAGGCGGAATTAGATAAAATGCTGCGAGACGGCATAATTGAACCAGTGAACAGTTCGGATTGGGCAACTCCGTTAGTACCGGTACGTAAAAGTGATGAAGGATTACGTTTATGCGCGGATTATAAAATTACTATTAATCCCGTCTTACTGATCGATAGGTATCCTTTACCGAAAATTGAGGACTTATTAGTTAGTTTGAATGGAGCGCAATGGTTTTCGAAAATCGACTTATCGCAAGCCTACAACCAAATCGAATTAGATAGTTCTAAGGACTTGACAGTTATTAATACACATAGGGGGTTATTTAAATATAATAGGTTGGTATTTGGGCTATCATCTAGTCCAGGGATTTTTCAACGTATAATGTCTCAGTTGCTTGGTAATATACCTGGAGTAGAAGTATTTCTAGACGATATCATAATTGGAACCAAGGGGGGTCGCGAGGAGCATTTAGATACACTCGAAAAAGTTTTTTTTTAATTTGCAATCTCATGGTATGAAATTGAAAAAAAAATAAATGTTCATTTTTAGTAGAAGAAGTTAAATATTTGGGTTATGTAATATCGAAAGAGGGTGTTAAGGTAGATAAGGATAAAATTGAAGCTATTGTTCGAATTCCACGTCCAAGAGATGTATCCGAGCTAAGGTCATTTTTGGGCTTAGTTAATTTTTATGCTAAATTTGTTAAAAATATAAGTCAAATTTTGTAACCGTTATATAAATTATTAAAAAAAGGAATAGGATGGAAATGGTAGAATGGTTGCGAAGAAGCGTTTATTAAAAAAAAAAATTTAACGATTACGGAAGTCTTAGCCCACTACGATGCGCAAAAACCTTTAATTCTAACTTGTGACGCGAGCTCAAGAGGCATCGGCTGCGTCCTCGCTCAACCGGGGCCGGGGGGAGCCGAGCGGCCGGTAGTGTACGTATCGCGCGCGCTAACGGAGACCGAGAAACATTACTCACAGATCGATCGTGAGGCGCTTGCAATTGTATTTTGTTTAAAAAAATTACATCAATATTTATACGGTAGGCGTTTCACGTTGCGAACGGATCATAAACGTCTAGTTAGCATTTTTGGCCCCAAACATGGCATTCCGGCCATGGCAGCGAGTCGTATGTAACGATGG
>JAZFAU010000411.1:47500-183346 GCA_037178615.1 Dione vanillae
TTTTTAAGGAAATTATATTAAAATATTTTAACTAACTTCAATTATAATTTAAAACGGGATAGGTAATAACGTATAGGCGTAATATTATAAAATATATGTAACCATAGTATGTGTATTTATTATATTTTATATTTAATATATAAAATTATATTCAATATTTATTTATATATTTTACACATTATACATTCACCCTACACAATTATATATTCAATATTATATGTATAAAAATTTCATATAATATTATTTTTTAAACAACTCGATGCGAACACGTTTTAAAAGGTTAGGAAATCAAATTATATTGTAATTATGCGTTAGGTACCAAATTAAGAGCCAAAATACCAAAACGGGAAAATAACACTGTAATCAAAGGGACTCAGGGGCATGAAACTACGCTATAATTAAGGGGACTCAGAGGGATGAAACCACGCTCTGATCAAGGGGACTCAGAGGGATGAAACCACGCTCTGCTACCAGAAAATGTATATAGTATATAGTGAATATAATGAACTGCGTTCTGCTACCAAAAAATGTATATTGTAGGGGGTAGGGTTATGCCGCAATTGTGGAAGCGTGCTGAGGGGGAGGTTATTTATTAATTATTTACCTTATACTCGGTCTTAGGATAATAGAAATTGTACAGTACCTTATCTTCATAATTCACAACAAAAACACTGATTGTTCACGGCCGCCATGGAATGTTTCACATTAGTCTTCTTCACTTAGGGTTACTTCCACTATTATCTTTTGTAGGTTTGTCTTTGTCAGGTTCAATATCAAGAGGGAATACACAAAAGGGAAATCAAATAAGGCTGAGGGAAAATCACACCGCTAATTAATATATCGACTCAGGAAGGACGTGCGCTCGCGTCGGCCGTCTCACGTGCCCTTTTTTTTTACTTCTCGACAACTACTACTGACTACTCGCGCCGGGAGTTGGCACAAGACTCTAAACTAGTCGGGGTTGCCATATATGAACAAACATAGCCCCCGCCCTAAACATCTAATGTTTACGAGAAAATGGGAGTAGCTACCTAATAGGTAGACGAACTAATTTGGTTAAGGCTCTCTTTAGGATACCTGTCGATGTCTTAACATCAACCACACGCACAACGCTATCTTTACCAGGATAAATTTGGGAAATGCGACCACGTCGCCACTGTAAAGAGGGTAAATTATCATCTTTTATGAGGACTAGCTCGCCTACTGTTGGAGCATTCACTGGATCAGTCCACTTCTGCCTAGTCTGCAGAGTGTATAGGTACTCTAACTGCCACCGCGACCAAAAATGTTGAGTTATCTGTGGCACTACTTGAAAACGGGTTAAACGATTAATTTTTACATTGTTATAGGGATACTCCGGCAAAGCACTAAGAGGTTGGCCAATCAAAAAATGACCAGGCGTCAAAACTTCTAGATCGTTTGGTCATTAGATAAGGGACATAACGGCCGGGAATTTAATACCGCTTCAATTTTAGCAAAAATTGTAGTTAATTCCTCGAACGTTAAATGAGTTTCGTAAACGACCACCGACTCTGTTGATTCCTTTCTTGTCAAGAAAGAGTGAGAGTCGTCTTAGGGAAGACCGCAAGGAAACGCGGAGGAGGGAAGAAGGCGGAGGGAGGTTGTACATTTAAAAAATATCTCACACACGTTATCTAAGGGGTTAGCAATCATGGATTGAGGGGTCTCTTCGACCTTCAAGAATCTCTCGATGAGACGGGATAAGGATATTCCAGTCATGGGGGGCTCTAATTCACCATAATCGGCAGCGACTGGACCGCAAACAATATAACCAAAAATTGTAGATAAAGCAGTAAGGCCGTTAAAGTTAAATATTTTATCTTGTAATAAAAGCGCGCCGAACACGTCAGCACCCAATAGCATATCTATCGGGCCAGGCTTATTATAGGTAGGGTCAGCAAGGGAAAAATCACTATTAGGAAAAAACACAGACTCAGGGAACTCAAACTCAGGATGCGTACCGGCAATCACATCTATAACTATAGCAGAGGTTGACACCTCAGGGAAGGAATTATACAAAGGTTTAAAACACAGGGAAATAGAACCACGGGAAACCACTAAAGGAATATTACCTATGCCACGTACAGGGGCACAGGAGGGGGAGATGGTCAAATTGAGGTAATTAACAACAAGATCGGTTGTAATGAGGCAACCCTGGGCACCGGTATCACATAAGGCACGCGCTTCAATATAATAACCACTAGCAGTTTTAACGTGTAATTTAACAGTAGGCAATAATATAAGGGAATTGGGTGAGATATTCAGGCAAGGGGAAGGGGGAGTAATACAAGTATCTAGCTATGTGGGTCTATCTTCTCTATTATAGGAATTATCACGATATCTTATATTATGTTCAACCTGTCTAGGTTGGGGCGGAGCATTTTCTCTGGGGGGAGAAGCTCTCTGGGAATGTCGTTGGGGGGAGCGCTGGAGTTGCGAAGGGGAATATTTCTTATGCTGGCCCCCGCCCATATGGGGACCGCGGGTAGAAGCAGGACGGGTACGCGGATAATTGCGTCTATCAAATTTGGAATTATAATTATAATTGCGATTGGATGAGGTGGGATACATTGGGTTACGGGAATCATTAAAACATAGCATAGTGTGATGGGATGAGCGACCGCAGGTTGAACATTTGTAGTCCCGCTTGCACATAAGAATTGAATGTTTGTTCAAACACCTATAACATAACCGGGAATGTTTTACAAATCCCGATCTTTCTCTAGGATTCATAGCTCTAAATTCGGGACATTCACGGAGGTAATGGGAAGAGGAAGCACACAGGTAACATTTTTTACTATTATTTATTACAGGTAACATTTTTTGTCTATTATCTAATATAGGGGAGGGAGGAGCCGCAAAGTAAGTATGTTTAGGTACAGTACTTTTAAATTTCGTCAGGTTAGAATCTACAAGGGAGGTGTTGCCAACGTTGTCATGGTGACGACATTCGTCTTCCAAAAAGGTAGTAAGATTTTTAAAGGTAGGTAATTCATCAGCGTCACCGCCATAACAACGCTCAAAACGGGATTTCAAATCAGAGGGAAGCTTAGTCAAACATATATGTACTAACATATAAGACCATGAGGAGACGGGTAACTCTAAACGTTCTAAACAGCGATAGGCAGTTAACAAGTGGTTCAAAAAGGCCGCGCGCAAACCTGTAAATTTATTCGAAATCTCCGGCAGGGTAAGTATCTGGGTTATGTAGGTATCAGCAAGAACCCGTGTATTGTGATATCGCTGTTTCAGCAACTCACGAGCAACTTCATAGTTGCCTTCTTCAATTTTTAAATGTAGCAACAACCGCTTAGGTTCATCTGCTAAGGATCCAACTAAGTACTGCAATTTCATTGTGGAGGTCAAATGGTGTTGGGAATCTACTAAACTGTCAAACTGATCAATAAAACTTATCCAGGAGTCAGGACGTCCATCAAACTTAGGGATAGGTAAATCAGGTAATCTATTATAAGGAGTTCGCTCAGTAATATTTCTACTACTCATTCTTACGGGTGTACTGGCCATGACAGGATCAACTACGGGAGCAGGTGGGCACAACTCTAACTGACGCACCCAGAGGTCGTCTATTTTCTTATTTACTAAACGCACTTCTTTTTTTACATAACTAATTTCTTGGTAATCGATAGCCGGGTCTAACCCACCCAGGAGCACTGAGGACGCGTTTACAAATAAATTACAATGAGAATCTAAATCCTTGAACCTAACTAATAATCTAGGTATTTCAGAAGTGCCAAGAAGTTCCGAGGTATCGGCAATCCAATCGGAAACAAAGCGTACCACACCTATATTTTTTCTATATTCCGCGCTTTCCGTATATAAGGAACATTTTACTGTTTCATCATGAGTAGCCATTTTAAATTATCAAGTAAACTAATAACTGAACTAAAATATTAAAAATTAATAAACGCGTAATAAACAATGAACCCACTACCAACGGGCGAGATCAGAAATCAAGTAAACAAATAACTCAACTAAAATATTAAAAAAAAATAATAAACTCGTAATAAACAATGAACCCACTACCAACGGGCGAAATCAGAAATCAAGTAAACAAATAACTCAACTTAAATATTAAAAAAATAATAAACTCGTAATAAACAATGAATCCACAACAACTGGCGAGATAAGAAACCAGTTACGGTCAAGTTCAGGGACGCGTCGCATCTACATATATCGCAATACAACAAAATAATATGATATACAATATGACTACAAGCTTAAGCAGGCTTAAGCTTCATTTAAATAAAAATAAAAAAAAGGGTAACAATAAAAGTGTAGGGATAATATTTTAAAGTAAGTTAGTTTTTTAAGGAAATTATATTAAAATATTTTAACTAACTTCAATTATAATTTAAAACGGGATAGGTAATAACGTATAGGCGTAATATTATAAAATATATGTAACCATATTATGTGTATTTATTATATTTTATATTTAATATATAAAATTATATTCAATATTTATTTATATATTTTACACATTATACATTCACCCTACACAATTATATATTCAATATTATATGTATAAAAATTTCATATAACATTATTTTTTAAACAACTCGATGCGAACACGTTTTAAAAGGTTAGAAAATCAAATTATATTGTAATTATGCGTTAGGTACCAAATTAAGAGCCAAAATACCAAAACGGGAGAATAACACTGTAATCAAAGGGACTCAGGGGCATGAAACTACGCTATAATCAGGGGGACTCAGAGGGATTAAACTACGCTCTGATTAAGGGGGACCCAGAGGGATGAAAACTACGCTCTGCTACCAGAAAATGTATATAGTATATAGTGAACCACGCCCTGCTACCAAAAAATGTATATTGAATAATGTAGGGTAGGGTGTGCCGCATTTGTGGAAGCGTGCTGAGGGGGAGGTTATTTATTAATTATTTACCTTATAGTCGGTTTTAGGATAATAGAAATTGTACAGTACCTTATCTTCATAATTCACAACACAAACACTGATTGTTCACGGCCGCCATGGAATGTTTCACATTAGTCTTCTTCACTTAGGGTTACTTGCACTATTATCTTTTGTAGGTTTGTCTTTGTCAGGTTCAATATCAAGAGGGAATACACAAAAGGGAAATCAAATAAGGCTGAGGGAAAATCACACCGCTAATTAATATATCGACTCAGGAAGGACGTGCGCTCGCGTCGGCCGTCACGTGCCCTTTTTTTTTACTTCTCGACAACTACTACTGACTACTCGCGCCGGGAGTTGGCACAAGACTCTAAACTAGTCGGGGTTGCCATATATGAACAAACAGTCACCATGACAACGTTGGCAACACCTCCCTAGTAGATTCTAACCTGACGAAATTTAAAAGTACTGTACCTAAACATACTTACTTTGCGGCTCCTCCCTCCCCTATATTAAACAATAGACAAAAAATGTTACCTGTAATAAATAATAGTAAAAAATGTTACCTGTGTGGTTCCTCTTCCCGTTACCTCCGTGAATGTCCCGAATTTAGAGCTATGAATCCTAAAGAAAGATCGGGATTTGTAAAACATTCCCGGTTATGTTATAGGTGTTTGGACAAACATTCAATTCTTATGTGCAAGCGGGACTACAAATGTTCAACCTGCGGTCGCTCATCCCATCACACTATGCTATGTTTTAATGATTCCCGTAACCCAATGTATCCTACCTCATCCAATCGCAATTATAATTGTAATTCCAAATTTAATAAACGAAATTATCCGCGTACCTGTCCTTCTTCTACCCGCGGTCCCCATATGGGCGGGGGCCAGCATAAGAAATATTCCCCTTCGCAACTCCAGCGCTCCCCCCAACGACATTCCCAGAGAGCTTCTCCCCCCAGAGAAAATGCTCCGCCCCAACCTAGACAGGTTGAAAATAATATAAGATATCGTGATAATTCCTATAATAGGGAATATAGACCCACATAGCTAGATACTTGTATTACTCCCCCTTTCCCTTGCCTTAATATCTCACCCAATTCCCTTATATTATTGCCTACTGTTAAATTACACGTTAAAACTGCTAGTGGCTATTTTATTGAAGCGCGTGCCTTATGTGATACCGGTGCCCAGGGTTGCCTCATTACAACCGATCTTGTTGTTAATTGCCTCAATTTGACCATCTCCCCCTCCTGTGCCCCTGTACGTGGCATAGGTAATATTCCTTTAGTGGTTTCCCGTGGTTCTATTTCCCTGTGTTTTAAGCCTTTGTATAATTCCTTCCCTGAGGTGTCAACCTCTGCTATAGTTATAGATGTGATTGCCGGTACGCATCCTGAGTTTGAGTTCCGTGAGTCTGTGTTTTTTCCTAATAGTGATTTTTCCCTTGCTGACCCTACCTATAATAAGCCTGGCCCGATAGATATACTATTGGGTGCTGACGTGTTCGGCGCGCTTTTATTACAAGATAAAATATTTAACTTTAACGGCCTTACTGCTTTATCTACAATTTTTGGTTATATTGTTTGCGGTCCAGTCGCTGCCGATTATGGTGAATTAGAGCCCCCCATGACTGGAGTATCCTTACCTGTCTCATCGAGAAATTCTGGAAGGTTAAAGAGACCCCTCAAACCATGATTGCTTACCCCTTAGATAACGATGGTGAGATTTATAAATAAAACCCGAAACTTACCCGTTGAGCTATCTGTATCCTTATCGCGTTAGCGCGTAGCGTTTCCTTGCGGTCTTCCCTAAGACGACTCTCACTCTTTCTTGACAAAGAAGGAATCATCAGAGTCGGTGGTCGTTTATGAAACTCCTTTAACATTCGAGGAATTAACTACAATTTTTGCTAAAATTGAAGCGGTATTAAATTCCCGGCCGTTATGTCCCTTATCTAATGACCCTAACGATCTAGAAGTTTTGACGCCTGGTCATTTTTTGATTGGCCAACCTCTTAGTGCTTTGCCGGAGTATCCCTATAACAATGTAAAAATTAATCGTTTAACCCGTTTTCAAGTAGTGCAACAGATAACTCAACATTTTTGGTCGCGGTGGCAGTTAGAGTACCTATACACTCTGCAGACTAGGCAGAAGTGGACTGATCCAGTGAATCCTCCAACAGTAGGCGAGCTAGTCCTCATAAAAGATGATAATTTACCCACTTTACAGTGGCGACGTGGTCGCATTTCCCAAATTTATCCTGGTAAAGATAACGTTGTGCGTGTGGTCGATGTTAAGACATCGACAGGTATCCTAAAGAGAGCCTTAACCAAATTAGTTCGTCTACCTATTAGTTAGTTTCTCCCATTTTCTCGTAAACATTAGATGTTTAGGGCGGGGGCTATGTTTGTTCATATATGGCAACCCCGACTAGTTTAGAGTCTTGTGCGAACCCCGCGCGAGCGGTCGGAAGTAGTAGTTGTCGAGAAGTAGTAAAAGGGGCACGTGAGACGGCCGACGCGAGCGCACGTCCTTCCTGAATCTAATATTAATTAGCGGTGTGATTTTCCCTCAGCCTTATTTGATTTCCCTTTTGTGTATTCCCTCTTGATATTGAACCTGACAAAGACAAACCTACAAAAGATAATAGTGCAAGTAACCCTAAGTGAAGAAGACTAATGTGAAACATTCCATGGCGGCCGTGAACAATCATTGTTTGTGTTGTGAATTATGAAGATAAGGTACTGTACAATTTCTATTATCCTAAGACCGACTATAAGGTAAATAATTAATAAATAAGCTACCCCTCAGCACGCTTCCACAATTGCTGAACCCTACCCACTATTCAATATATAATTTTTGGTAGCAGAACGCAGTTCATTATATATATATATATATATATATATATATATATATATATATATATATATATATATATATATATATATATATATATATATATATATATATATATATATATATATATATATATATATATATATAATAATAATAATAATAATAATACTTTATTGTACACCATATGTAAAATATACAAAAAAAAAGAACCATACATAAAGAAGTAATAATGTACAGCAGGCGACCTTATCGCTATAAGCGATCTCTGCCAGGCAACCTTAGGGTATAGGAGTATACAAAAAACGGTACGCGGTGTACTTGCTTACTTTAAATATACACATACATAGACATACATAAACATATATAGACATGCATACATAAACATACATAGACATACATAAACATATATAGACATACATACATAAACATACATAGACATACATAAACATATATAGACATACATAAACTCACACTTAAATAAATACATAAATAATATTAATTAATAAAAAACATACTTATAACGTGTATTTAGCCATACTTAAAAAAAAAAAAAAAAGAAAGATTAAATATAATAAGACAAAATTCTTATGTGAGGATCACGTAAGAAATTTTGTATGATATAATATAATACACATATATTTACAAAGTATATATTTAAAACTAAAAAATCTAATAAGTGAAAAAAAAAAAAATAATAATAAAATAAATAAGTAAATAAATAGGAATAACCGACAATGACGATACTACATAAAATTACGTATAATTTAGAGAACTACAATACTAAAAATAATTATAATAATAATAATAATTTAACGAGCAAGATAGTGTGATTTTAGCAGAGACTTGAAGCGATTAAAACTCTTCGCACGTCTAAGATAGGTAGGAAGAGAATTCCACAGCCGAACAGCTTTGACTGTAAAGGAGTTGGTAAAAAAGGAAGTAGAATGAGAGGGCATCTTAAGGATAAGGTTTTGATTGGAACGGAGAGAACGATCGTGAGAGTTACACAAAAACTCAAATCGTTCTTTTAGGTAAGAGGGAGTTAAAGGATTGAACAGCACACGATGTAGAAGATGTAAGATATGGGTATTCCTGCGAAGTCTTATGGGAAGCCACTTGAGCATTTTTCGATAGTCAGAAATGTGGTCATATTTGCGAAGACCAAATATAAACCGTATACAGAGATTTTGAAGTCGCTCAAGCCTATTTAAATACTCATCTCTAATATCGAGATAACAAGTATCAGCATAATCAAGAATAGGTAGTAATAGAGAGTTTGCAAGCACAATTTTAGTAGAAATTGGAAGAAAATTTCGTAGTCTACGAAGGGAAGAGACTGCCCCAAAACCTTCCGGCCGTGTTCACTGATTTGCGGCTCCCAGGAAAGATATTGATCCATTGTAATTCCCAGGTTTTTAACTTTTAGCGCGTGCGGGATAGGTGTACCTTCAAACAACAAAGGTGTCAAATGAGACATATTTATTTTGGACAATGATTTACGACTGCCTATAACTATAGATTGACTTTTAGCGGGATTTATTACAAGCCCGTAAGATTTACTCCAAGTAGAAATTCGAGCGAGATCTTCATTTATTAGATTGATAGTATGAGGCAAGTACAGTAATGATGTCATACGGTAAATCTGCAAATCATCGGCATATAGGTGGTAGAGAGAAGATATTTGATGGCAAATTGTATTAATGAAAATTGAAAACAGGAGTGGAGACAACACGCCACCTTGTGGAACACCAGCATTTATAGCACACCAATCAGAATGCGAGTCTTCAATACGTATGCGTTGGCGGCGTTCACACAAGTAACTTCGAAACCAGTCAACCAGATCGGGAGATACGTTAAGAGAACCTAGTATGGCAAGCAGGATATCATGGTCTACTGTGTTGAAAGCGTTGTTTAAGTCCAATAGCACCAAGACAGTGACCATCCGATCATGCATGCCCTTTATAATGTAATCTGTTATTTTGATAAAAGCAGTTGTAGTACTATGAAAGAAACGGAAACAAGATTGAAAAGGATTTATTACATTTTGGTTACATAGGAAAGTGCAAAATTGCTGATGAACAAGGCGCTCGAGCACGTTGGATAAAAAAGGAAGTACAGATATAGGACGGTAATCAGAGAAGGAAGATGGATTTTTATTTTTTTTAGGTATAGGAACTATGTGGCCATCTTTCCAGGAGGAAGGAAAATAAAGGGAGTTGATAGATGCATTTAATATACACGTTATAACAGGAGCTAGGATCTCAATAATAGGAATAATCATTTTACGACAAATGCAATCCGATCCAACAGAATTAGATTTTATAGCCATAATATTTCTCTTGACGTCACTAATGGAGAATTGACTAAACTTGAAACTGGAATAATCCGGAATGGGAGAAGATAGAAGGTGACTCAATGTCCTTGCTTTGTTAGTGCTATCTATAGTAGCTGAAACGGAAAAAATGCTTATTAAGCTGGTTTAAATCTAAGTTATTAGGAATGATGTTTTGTTTTGTCTTCCCCACTCCAAGTGATTTTAGAAAATTCCAGACTCTTTCTGGGTCTTCTTCCTCAACAACAGACTTATGAATATGGCGTCGTTGGCTATCTCTACACACTCTATTGCAATGATTACGACTTTTTATATATTTATTTTTGTTTATCTCACTAGGGTTAGCTAAAAATTTTGACTTATTTACACGTTTTTTTAACTGTAGTTTTTTTATTTCTGGCGTGAGCCACGGAGCCGGGAGGTGCCTCATTAGGACAGGTCGAGCAGGTGCGTGAGTATCAAATAGCTGTAATAGATATGAAGTAAATAATGAAACTTGTTCGTCTACTGATTGCGCAGAAGTAACTACAGACCAATCAATATTACTAGCGTCAGTTCGCAAGCGTTCCAAGTCTAGACTATTAAAGTTGCGCCGCAGAAGAATTCTTGATTTTGCTTTAGGTGGCTTTAACTTGTACGATAAATACAAGAGATTATGATAGGAAAACTCAAGAGCTGAGCACTGACCATATTTAGCAACAAGTTCAGTGGAAGATACAATAATAAGGTCAAGAAGCGAAGGGCTGCAGTTAGGAAATTTATGAGTAGGAGCGAGGGGTAAGATATTTAGGTTTGCTCCAGTTATTAAAGAATTAAGACGTCGTGCACGGTGGTCATCCTTAACGAGACAAGTGTTGAAATCACCCATCAGCAACGTGTGATCATAAAGGGGCTTGTACTTGTCCAACAGAATTTCAAATGATGAGAAATAATCAATCGTAAGGTTAGGGCTATAGTATACTCCCATGAGTATTTTAGTATGACTGAAGGTTACCTCAAGAAATAAGTGTTCAGCATTTGCATTCCCTTGTGTCTGGGACACGTCTAGGATACAAAAAGGAATATGGGAACGCAAATAAATAGCTACACCTCCTCCAGACATCCCGTGACGATCATTTCTAATCAGTTGAAATCCTGGTAGTGCATAAGATACAGATGGTAAGCAAGGTTTCAACCATGACTCAGATACAAGAATAGCATGTATATTCTAATTTTCAAAAGCAGACAATATATCCGGAAAGTGAGCAGGAATACTTTGTGCATTAATATGAACTAGATTGAAATTTTTCAGAACATCTGAGAAATGTGACACCAGAGTTTCATTTAAAGAAGGAATACTAGAAAAGCTGTCATCGTTGCTGACATTATCAGAGGAAGAGGAATACGATATAAAAGAATAGCTGAGGTTATCACTATTTAACATAATTTTATTAATATTTTGGAACTAAAATATGTGTAAAAAAGAAAAAATAAAAGAACACAAAAACTAAATTAAATTAGTGTGTAATAAAATTTGTATATATGTTTAATTAAATTTATATATATATATTTATAAATATATAAAAAAAAAAAAAAAGTAAATAATAATATATAAAAAAATTCGTTTATATGAATAAATATAAATTCAACAATAATAAATGAAAATAAACAATACAGATTATATAAAATATAGATACAATTATACAAGCAAGTTTTTAATATTTGGCAGCGTAAAAAATATACTCACCCACCAGTTACACGGGAAGAGATAAACACTTTACGTACACATGACAATAAAAATAAGAATAACATTCAACATACATAACAATATATATATATTTTTTTTATTTTTTCTTCCTTCCCCCTTTTTAAGTGTGTATACATTAGCAAAAAAAAAAGGAATAATTAACTAAAAAAAAGGAATAATTAAAAAGACACACAAATAAATTACAAAATAAAAAAAGAAAATCTTGGAAAAACAAGAAAGAAAAAAGAAGGGAGTTCAAAACATAATAACATAATAAACAGTACCTAATAGTTGAAGAAGCAACTTACCTAGAAACTAACATATGTATACAGGCATACACACTGAAGAAAGAAGAAAAAAAAAAAAAAAAAAAAGTAAAAAGAGTAAAACACGTATGTAAAAACAAAATACATTCTAAACACTATCACACTACAAGATACAGAGATAAAACTAATAATATATATGACCAACCAAGCAATTAGCATATATGTAGACATGTACACAAGAAAAGTAACACATAAGAAAATAAAAAAAATAAATTATGCTAATAATAATAATAAATAGGCAAAAACCTATTTTTTACTTATTACTCGTTTCGCCCTTAACGACACAGTCTTTTCAGTGTTTTTAGGACAAATTACTTGTGGAGGTGATTTAACTAGGTAATTAATAGCATCAAGATCCGTCTTGCATTCCACACGATGTCTATTACCATCGGGTGAGACAATATAAATGATACCATCCCTGGTCCAGCACTTGCCAATACCGAAACGTTGCCTCGCCGCCATAAATGTTTCGTGTCTACACCTGGTCAAGAACTCGGATTGAGTGAAACCTGTACCTTTAAGCTTCGTTTTTGCAAACCACACTTTATTACGCACTGAAATATCACTAAACTTCACCACAATTGGTCTGGGTTTATCAAAATAGCGGCCCAGACGATAACAGTCCTTGACACTTGCAGACGAGAAGTTAGGTAAATCTAAGTGCTCCGCAACTAGACTAGTGATCCTCTCAGTGATGTTTTCTCCCTTTAACTCGGACACTCCATGAAAAAGTACAGTTTTGTGTCTTCTTTTCATTTCTTGTCGGTCGAGCTCCAATGCAAGGCACTCCACTTGTCGTTGAAGTGTATTAAGCACAGAAAGTATAAAATTGCGAAAATTATTAAATTCCGCTGGCAAAGACTGATTTGACACAGGAGAAGTTTTTTTGTTTAAGTCTTGTTGGAAGTCGTTCATTCTTGCATTAAACATCTCGGTGAGTGCAGACAGTGATTCCTTAATAGACTCCATATTCAGTTTCAAGTGTTAAATTCAAGTAGTATTTACAGGAAACAATTACTGGTGAGTGATTTAATTCACATAGACATAATATATTACTTAGTAACGTTTATAAATAGAAAATATTGAATTAATTATAAACAGCTGTTAATAGAACGTCCGTAGCGTTTCACTCCTCACACTCATATATATATATATATATATATATATATATATATATATATATATATATATATATATATATATATATATATATATATATATATATATATATATATATATATATATATATATATATACATATATATATATATATATATATATATATATATACATATATATATATATATATATATATATATATATATATATATATATATATATATATATATATACATATATATATATATATATATATATATATATATATATATATATATATATATATATATATATATATATATATATATATATATATATATATATATATATATATATATATATATATATATATATATATATATATATATATATATATATATATATATATATATATATATATATATATATATATATATATATATATATATATATATATATATATATATATATATATATATATATATATATATATATATATATATATATATATTCACACTCTTGTCCAGAGTGGACCTAAAGTGATTTCAGGTCGTCCTCCCATCTTCTCTTTTTACGACCTCGACCCCTACTGCCATCCCTTGGGTACCAGATTGTCACCTGTTTGCTCCATTTCTCCTTTTTACATCTAAGCATATGTCCAGTCCACCTCTATTTAAGTTGATCTATATATATATATATATATATATATATATATATATATATATATATATATATATATATATATATATATATATATATATATATATATATATATATATATATATATATATATATATATATATATATATATATATATATATATATATATATATATATATATATATATATATATATATATATATATATATATATATATATATATATATATATATATATATATATATATATATATATATATCCGCCTCGATGACGGAAATGCAAAAAAACGAATAAAGGCCTCCTCGGACCGGAAACAACAAACAGATGCAACAATAAACATAGACATAAGAAAAACTCCAACGTGTTCTCCCCCAATCCGGCCGGTCACCGTGGGGGTAGCTGTCCACCACCCTCCAAAATATCAGACAACAAAATCAAATACCCAAAAAGAGAAACAAAACGAAGCAGTTTATATATATGTACACTAAACACACGAACCTTGAGAACATCGGAAAGTTTGCATGAGCTTGAGTTAGCTATTGAAAACCTCAAGTGGGATATCTTGGGCATAAGCGAGATGAAGAGAATAGGAGAAGGAATAGAAGAGCGAAACAACTATATTATGTACTATAAATGCGAAATCGCTGGACACAGCGGGGTTGGATTCCTGGTAAAGTCGAAATTAAAAAGCCAGATAATCGGTTTTGAAGGAATATCGGACAGTATAACTTTGATTCACATTAATTTACCAGGGTACAGGAAAAAATGGACAATTATCCAAGTCTACTCGCCGACAGAGCAAGCAACAAAAACAGAGATCGACAAATTTTACGACAAATTACGTGAAGCTACGGAAAGATATCCCGAAAACAATCTCGTGCTCATGGGAGATTTCAATGCCCAAGTGGGCGTCCAAATACCTGGAGAAGAACATATAATAGGGAAATACGGAAGAGGCAAGAGAAGTAAAAATGGAGAAAAACTAGTAGAGTTCCTTCTTGAGCAGAACTTAACACTTCTAAATTCCATGTTCCGTAAAAAACCCAAGCATAAATGGACATGGATATCTCCAGACGGAAAGATCAGAAACGAAATCGACTACATAATAACCAACAAAGCCAGGGTATTTAGTGATACAGAAATAATACAGAAACTAAATTTCAACACAAACCATCGCATGGTACGCAGCTGTCTTAATGAAAGATGTCCAAAAACTCCTAGACATCATATGGACAATATGCAAACAATCTACATACAAAGGGACACAGACATCACCATGGAAGACCTGATGGAAGCCGTTAATTCAGATATGGACCTGAATGAAAAATATAAAAAAATTGAGAATAAACTTAAAATACAGACAACAAAACAAACAAAGAAGAGTAAAGAAAACTTTTTAAGTGAGAGAACGATAAAACTAATTGAAGATAGAAAGAACTTGCTATCAAAAAAGGATAAAAAGGAGAACCAAGAAAATATATCTAACCTTAGCAAACAGATTCGAGAAAGTATGAGGAAAGACAGAAAGATCAGGAGAAACAGAGTATTAGAAAATCACATCATTAAAACAGGAGGCACGAAGAAAGCCCTTAAGAAACTTCGTGAAAAAGGAAGGGAATGGATACCAAAGTTGAGAGACAAAGAAAAAGAACAGCCAGCTACTACTCGAAGTTCAATCCAAAATACAGCAACAAATTATTATCGGTCACTATACTCAAATCATTCAAGCTTTGACACACACAATAGTGGATATAAACAAACTGCAGATATTGAAGACATACCAGAAATATTAGTATCGGAAGTAGAAAAAGCTATAAAAAGCCAAAAATGGACAAAGCACCCGGCCCTGACAGGATCACAAACGAACTTATGAGAGGGACAATCACAGAACTAAGCCCGCTACTAAGAAAAATCTTTAACGATATTCTACATACCGGTATCATCCCTAGCCAATGGGCAGAGTCACATATAATACTCATTCACAAGAAAGGTCCAAAAGACGATATCGGAAATTACAGACCCATATCTCTCATCTCAAATGTATACAAAGTTTTCGCCAAAATAATTCTTGACAGAATATCAGGTACACTCGACGAAAATCAGCCTGTGGAACAAGCGGGCTTCAGGAATGATTTCAGTACAATAGACCACATTCACACTATCAAACAGCTTATAGAAAAATATAATGAATACAAAAAAACTATTTACATTGCCTTCATAGACTACGCCAAGGCTTTTGATAGCCTCAGACATGATATCGTATGGCAAAGCCTAAGAGAGCAGGGCATCCAGAACACCTACATCAACATAATCAAAAATATTTATAGTGAAAGTATAGGTAGGATACGATTGGAATCAACAGGAGATGCTTTTGCAATAAAAAGAGGTGTCAGGCAAGGTGACCCACTTTCACCAAAGCTGTTCACAGCAGTGTTAGAACAGATGTTCAAGAAGTTAGATTGGGAGCATCTAGGTCTAAACATAAATGGATCACGATTGAATCATCTTAGATTTGCGGATGACCTGGTCCTATTGGAGGAAGATCCAAAACTACTGGAGTCCATGATACAAACTCTAGCAGACAAAAGTAGACAAGTAGGCCTAGAGATGAACTCCAGCAAAACTAAGATGATGACTAATTCTTTTCCCAGAGACATAACAGTAAATGGACAGAAACTGGAATATGTAGAGGAATATGTATATCTTGGCCAGATAATATCACCAAATGACCAGATGTCGAAAGAAATAGAGAAAAGAATTGCAACAGGGTGGAAAACATACTGGGCTTTGAAAGAAATCACAAAAAGCAAAGAAATATCCATTAAAATCAAGAAGAAGACCTTTGATACCTGTATTCTACCCGCCATTACATACGGTTGCGAAACCTGGGCTTTGACAAAACTCCATAGGGTAAAACTTGCAAGATGTCAAAGAAGTATGGAGAGAAGCATGTTAGGATTAAAACTTAAAGATAAAGTAAGAAATGCAGACATCAGGCACAAAACGAAATTAACTGATATCTTGGTCCGTATTGATCAACTTAAATAGAGGTGGACTGGACATATGCTTAGATGTAAAAAGGAGAAATGGAGCAAACAGGTGACAATCTGGTACCCAAGGGATGGCAGTAGGGGTCGAGGTCGTAAAAGAGAAGATGGGAGGACGACCTGAAAATCACTTTAGGTCCACTCTGGACAAGAGTGTGAATATATATATATATATATATATATATATATATATATATATATATATATATATATATATATATATATATATATATATATATATATATATATATATATATATATATATATATATATATATATATATATATATATATATATATATATATATATATATATATATATATATATATATATATATATATATATATATATATATATATATATATATATATATATATATATATTTCTCCTTTTTACATCTAAGCATATGTCCAGTCCACCTCTATTTAAGTTGATCTATATATTATATATATATATATATATATATATATATATATATATATTATATATATATATATATATATATATATATATATATATATATATATATATATATATATATATATATATATATATATATATATATATATATATATATATATATATATATATATATATATATATATATATATATATATATATATATATATATATATATATATATATATATATATATATATATATATATATATATATATATATATATATATATATATATATATATATATATATATATATATATATATATATATATATATATATATATATATATATATATATATATATATATATATATATATATATATATATATATATATATATATATATATATATATATATATATATATATATATATATATATATATATAATACTTTATTGTACACCATATGTTAAATATACAAAAAAAAAAGATCCATACATAAAGAAGTAATAATGTACAGCAAGCGACCTTAACGAAATAAGCGATCTCTGCCAGGCAACCTTAGGGTATAGGAGTATACAAAAAACGGTAGGCGGTGTACTTGCTTACTTTAAATATACACATACATAGACATACATAAACACATAAACATACATAGACATACATAAACATATATAGACATGCATACATAAACATACATAGACATACATAAACATATATAGACATACATACATAACATACATAGACATACATAAACATATATAGACATACATAAACTCACACTTAAATAAATACATAAATAATATTAATTAATAATAAACATACTTATAACGTGTATTTAGCCATACTTAAAAAAAAAAAAAAAAAAAAGATTAAATATAATAAGACAAAATTCTTATGTGAGGATCATGTAAGAAATTTTATATTATATAATATAATACACATATATTTACAAAATATATATTTACAACTTATTAATCTAATAAGTGAAAAAAAAAAAAATAATAAAATAAATAAGTAAATAAATAGGAATAACCGACAATGACGATACTACATAAAATTACGTATAATTTAGAGAACTACAATACTAAAAATAATTATAATAATAATAATAATTTAACGAGCAAGATAGTGTGATTTTAGCAGAGACTTGAAGCGATTAAAACTCTTCGCACGTCTAAGATAGGTAGGAAGAGAATTCCACAGCCGAACAGCTTTGACTGTAAAGGAGTTGGTAAAAAAGGAAGTAGAATGAGAGGGCATCTTAAGGATAAGGTTTTGATTGGAACGGAGAGAACGATCGTGAGAGTTACACAAAAACTCAAATCGTTCTTTTAGGTAAGAGGGAGTTAAAGGATTGAACAGCACACGATCTAGAAGATGTAAGATATGGGTATTCCTGCGAAGTCTTATGGGAAGCCACTTGAGCATTTTTCGATAGTCAGAAATGTGGTCATATTTGCGAAGACCAAATATAAACCGTATACAGAGATTTTGAAGTCGCTCAAGCCTATTTAAATACTCATCTCTAATATCGAGATAACAAGTATCAGCATAATCAAGAATAGGTAGTAATAGAGAGTTTGCAAGCACAATTTTAGTAGAAATTGGAAGAAAATTTCGTAGTCTACGAAGGGAAGAGACTGCCCCAAAAACCTTCCGGCCGAGTTCACTGATTTGCGGCTCCCAGGAAAGATATTGATCCATTGTAATTCCCAGGTTTTTAACTTTTAGCGCGTGCGGGATAGGTGTACCTTCAAACAACAAAGGTGTCAAATGAGACATATTTATTTTGGACAATGATTTACGACTGCCTATAACTATAGATTGACTTTTAGCGGGATTTATTACAAGCCCGTAAGATTTACTCCAAGTAGAAATTCGAGCGAGATCTTCATTTATTAGATTGATAGTATGAGGCAAGTACAGTAATGATGTCATACGGTAAATCTGCAAATCATCGGCATATAGGTGGTAGAGAGAAGATATTTGATGGCAAATTGTATTAATGAAAATTGAAAACAGGAGTGGAGACAACACGCCACCTTGTGGAACACCAGCATTTATAGCACACCAATCAGAATGCGAGTCTTCAATACGTATGCGTTGGCGGCGTTCACACAAGTAACTTCGAAACCAGTCAACCACCTCAGGAGATACGTTAAGAGAACCTAGTATGGCAAGCAGGATATCATGGTCTACTGTGTTGAAAGCGTTGTTGAAGTCCAATAGCACCAAGACAGTGACCATCCGATCATCCATGCCCTTTCTAATGTCATCTGTTATTTTGATCAAAGCAGTTGTCATACTATTACCGAAACGCAAACCATATTTCAAATGATTTATTACATTTTGGTTACATAGGAAAGTGCTAAATTGCTGATGATCTAGGCGCTCGAGCACTTTGGATAAAAAAGGAAGTACAGATATAGGACGGTAATCAGAGAAGGAAGATGGATTTTTATTTTTTTTAGGTATAGGAACTATGTGGCCATCTTTCCAGGAGGAAGGAAAATAAAGGGAGTTGATAGATGCATTTAATATACACGTTATAACAGGAGCTAGGATCTCAATAATAGGAATAATCATTTTACGACAAATGCAATCCGATCCAACAGAATTAGATTTTATAGCCATAATATTTCTCTTGACGTCACTAATGGAGAATTGACTAAACTTGAAACTGGAATAATCCGGAATGGGAGAAGATAGAAGGTGACTCAATGTCCTTGCTTTGTTAGTGCTATCTATAGTAGCTGAAACGGAAAAATGCTTATTAAGCTGGTTTAAATCTAAGTTATTAGGAATGATGTTTTGTTTTGTCTTCCCCACTCCAAGTGATTTTAGAAAATTCCAGACTCTTTCTGGGTCTTCTTCCTCAACAACAGACTTATGAATATGGCGTCGTTGGCTATCTCTACACACTCTATTGCAATGATTACGACTTTTTATATATTTATTTTTGTTTATCTCACTAGGGTTAGCTAAAAATTTTGACTTATTTACACGTTTTTTTAACTGTAGTTTTTTTATTTCTGGCGTGAGCCACGGAGCCGGGAGGTGCCTCATTCGGACAGGTCGAGCAGGTGCGTGAGTATCAAATAGCTGTAATAGATATGAAGTAAATAATGAAACTTGTTCGTCTACTGATTGCGCAGAAGTAACTACAGACCAATCAATATTACTAGCGTCAGTTCGCAAGCGTTCCAAGTCTAGACTACTAAAGTTGCGCCGCAGAAGAATTCTTGATCTTGCTTTAGGTGGCTTTAACTTGTACGATAAATACAAGGGATCGTGATAGGAAAACTCAAGAGCTGAGCACTGACCATATTTAGCAACAAGTTCAGTGGAAGATACAATAATAAGGTCAAGAAGCGACGGGCTGCAGTTAGGAAATTCATGAGTAGGAGCGAGGGGTAAGATATTTAGGTTTGCTCCAGTTATTAAAGAATTAAGACGTCGTGCACGGTGGTCATCCTTAGCGAGACAAGGGTTGAAATCACCCATGAGCAACGTGTGATCCTAAAGGGGCTTGTACTTGTCCAACAGAATTTCAAATGATGAGAAATAATCAATCGTAAGGTTAGGGCTATAGTATACTCCCATGAGTATTTTAGTATGACTGAAGGTTACCTCAAGAAATAAGTGTTCAGCATTTGCATTCCCTTGTGTCTGGGACACGTCTAGGATACAAAAAGGAATATGGGAACGCAAATAAATAGCTACACCTCCTCCAGACATCCCGTGACGATCATTTCTAATCAGTTGAAATCCTGGTAGTGCATAAGATACAGATGGTAAGCAAGGTTTCAACCATGACTCAGATACAAGAATAGCATGTATATTCTGATTTTCAAAAGCAGACAATATATCCGGAAAGTGAGCAGGAATACTTTGTGCATTAATATGAACTAGATTGAAATTTTTCAGAACATCTGAGAAATGTGACACCAGAGTTTCATTTAAAGAAGGAATACTAGAAAAGCTGTCATCGTTGCTGACATTATCAGAGGAAGAGGAATACGATATAAAAGAATCGCTGAGATATTCACTAGTTAACGTCATTTTATTAATATTTTGGAACTAAAATATGTGTAAAAAAGAAAAAATAAAAGAACACAAAAACTAAATTAAATTAGTGTGTAATAAAATTTGTATATATGTGTAATTAAATTTGTATATATATATTTATAAATATATAAAAAAAAATAAGTAAATAATAATATATAAAAAAATTCGTTTATATATATATATATATATATATATATATATATATATATATATATATATATATATATATATATATATATATATATATATATATATATATATATATATATATATATATATATATATATATATATATATATATATATATATATATATATATATATATTTATATATATATATATATATATATATATATATATATATATATATATATATATATATATATATATATATATATATATATATATATATATATATATATATATATATATATACGGCTGACAGAAAGCAGTGGAAAGAGTTGAGTTGAAGAATATATATATATATATATATATATATATATAATATATATATATATATATATATATATATATATATATATATATATATATATATATATATATATATATATATATATATATATATATATATATATATATATATATATATATATATATATATATATATATATATATATATATATATATATATATATATATATATATATATATATATATATATATATATATATATATATATATATATATATATATATATATATATATATATATATATATATATATATATATATATATATATATATATATATATATATATATATATATATATATATATATATATATATATATATATATATATATATATATATATATATATATATATATATATATATATATATATATATATATATATATATATATATATATATATATATATATATATATATATATATATATATATATATATATATATATATATATATATATATATATATTCTTCAACTCAACTCTTTCCACTGCTTTCTGTCAGCCGCCACTCTTGTCCAGAGTGGACCTAAAGTGATTTTCAGGTCGTCCTCCCACCTTCTCTTTTTACGACCTCGACCCCTACTGCCATCCCTTGGGTACCAGATTGTCACCTGTTTGCTCCATTTCTCCTTTTTACATCTAAGCATATGTCCAGTCCACCTCCATTTAAGTTGATCAATACGGACCAGGATATCAGTTAATTTCGTTTTGTGCCTGATGTCTGCATTTCTTACTTTATCTTTAAGTTTTAATCCTAACATGCTTCTCTCCATACTTCTTTGACATCTTGCAAGTTTTACCCTATGGAGTTTTGTCAAATCCCAGGTTTCGCAACCGTATGTAATGGCGGGTAGAATACAGGTATCAAAGGTCTTCTTCTTCTTTCTTGATTTTAATGGATATTTCTTTGCTTTTTGTGATTTCTTTCAAAGCCCAGTATGTTTTCCACCCTGTTGCAATTCTTTTCTCTATTTCTTTCGACATCTGGTCATTTGGTGATATTATCTGGCCAAGATATACAAATACTTCTACATATTCCAGTTTCTGTTCATTTACTGTTATGTCCCTTGGAAAAGAATTAGTCATCATCTTAGTTTTGCTGGAGTTCATCTCTAGGCCTACTTCTCTACTTTTGTCTGCTAGAGTTTGTATCATGGACTCCAGTAGTTTTGGATCTTCCTCCAATAGGACCAGGTCATCCGCAAATCTAAGATGATTCAATCGTGATCCATTTATGTTTAGACCTAGATGCTCCCAATCTAACTTCTTGAACATCTGTTCTAACACTGCTGTGAACAGCTTTGGTGAAAGTGGGTCACCTTGCCTGACACCTCTTTTTATTGCAAAAGCATCTCCTGTTGATTCCAATCGTATCCTACCTATACTTTCACTATAAATATTTTGATTATGTTGATGTAGGTGTTCTGGATGCCCTGCTCTCTTAGGCTTTGCCATACGATATCATGTCTGAGGCTATCAAAAGCCTTGGCGTAGTCTATGAAGGCAATGTAAATAGTTTTTTTGTATTCATTATATTTTTCTATAAGCTGTTTGATAGTGTGAATGTGGTCTATTGTACTGAAATCATTCCTGAAGCCCGCTTGTTCCACAGGCTGATTTTCGTCGAGTGTACCTGATATTCTGTCAAGAATTATTTTGGCGAAAACTTTGTATACATTTGAGATGAGAGATATGGGTCTGTAATTTCCGATATCGTCTTTTGGACCTTTCTTGTGAATGAGTATTATATGTGACTCTGCCCATTGGCTAGGGATGATACCGGTATGTAGAATATCGTTAAAGATTTTTCTTAGTAGCGGGCTTAGTTCTGTGATTGTCCCTCTCATAAGTTCGTTTGTGATCCTGTCAGGGCCGGGTGCTTTGTCCATTTTTTGGCTTTTTATAGCTTTTTCTACTTCCGATACTAATATTTCTGGTATGTCTTCAATATCTGCAGTTTGTTTATATCCACTATTGTGTGTGTCAAAGCTTGAATGATTTGAGTATAGTGACTGATAATAATTTGTTGCTGTATTTTGGATTGAACTTCGAGTAGTAGCTGGCTGTTCTTTTTCTTTGTCTCTCAACTTTGGTATCCATTCCCTTCCTTTTTCACGAAGTTTCTTAAGGGCTTTCTTCGTGCCTCCTGTTTTAATGATGTGATTTTCTAATACTCTGTTTCTCCTGATCTTTCTGTCTTTCCTCATACTTTCTCGAATCTGTTTGCTAAGGTTAGATATATTTTCTTGTTTCTCCTTTTTATCCTTTTTTGATAGCAAGTTCTTTCTATCTTCAATTAGTTTTATCGTTCTCTCACTTAAAAAGTTTTCTTTACTCTTCTTTGTTTGTTTTGTTGTCTGTATTTTAAGTTTATTCTCAATTTTTTTATATTTTTCATTCAGGTCCATATCTGAATTAACGGCTTCCATCAGGTCTTCCATGGTGATGTCTGTGTCCCTTTATATGTAGATTGTTTGCATATTGTCCATATGATATCTAGGAGTTTTTGGACATCTTTCATTAAGACAGCTGCGTACCATGCGATGGTTTGTGTTGAAATTTAGTTTCTGTATTATTTCTGTATCACTAAATACCCTGGCTTTGTTGGTTATTATGTAGTCGATTTCGTTTCTGATCTTTCCGTCTGGAGATATCCATGTCCATTTATGCTTGGGTTTTTTACGGAACATGGAATTTAGAAGTGTTAAGTTCTGCTCAAGAAGGAACTCTACTAGTTTTTCTCCATTTTTACTTCTCTTGCCTCTTCCGTATTTCCCTATTATATGTTCTTCTCCAGGTATTTGGACGCCCACTTGGGCATTGAAATCTCCCATGAGCACGAGATTGTTTTCGGGATATCTTTCCGTAGCTTCACGTAATTTGTCGTAAAATTTGTCGATCTCTGTTTTTGTTGCTTGCTCTGTCGGCGAGTAGACTTGGATAATTGTCCATTTTTTCCTGTACCCTGGTAAATTAATGTGAATCACAGCTATCCTGTCCGATATTCCTTCAAAACCGATTATCTGGCTTTTTAATTTCGACTTTACCAGGAATCCAACCCCTCTGTGTCCAGCGATTTCGCCTTTATAGTACATAATATAGTTGTTTCGCTCTTCTATTCCTTCTCCTATTCTCCTCATCTCGCTTATGCCCAAGATATCCCACTTGAGGTTTTCAATAGCTAACTCAAGCTCATGCAAACTTTCCGATGTTCTCAAGGTTCGTGTGTTTAGTGTACATATATATAAACTGCTTCGTTTTTGTTTCTCTTTTTGGGTATTTGATTTTGTTGGCTGATATGTTGGAGGGTGGTGGTCAGCTTCCCCCACGGTGACCGGCCGGATTGGGGGAGAACACGTTGGAGTTTTTCTTATGTCTATGTTTATTGTTGCATCTGTTTGTTGTTTCCGGTCCGAGGAGGCCTTTATTCGTTTTTTTGCATTTCCGTCATCGAGGCGGATCTTTCTCGCGTTACAAATATAAGTATGCTTGGCTTAAGTACTTCCTTATTTGTATTTGGGGGCTGGGTTCCAATTTTTATATATATATATATATATATATATATATATATATATATATATATATATATATATATATATATATATATATATATATATATATATATATATATATATATATATATATATATATATATATATATATATATATATATATATATATATATATATATATATATATATATATATATATATATATATATATATATATATATATATATATATATATATATATATATATATATATATATATATATATATATATATATATATATATATATATATATATATATATATATATATATATATATATATATATATATATATATATATATATATATATATATATATATATATATATATATATATACATATATATATATATATATATATATATATATATATATATATATATATATATATATATATATATATATATATATATATATATATATATATATATATATATATATATATATATATATAAAAATGTATATTGAATAGGGTAGGTGTATATTTCGTTATACACTGGTGCCAAATTAAACAACCAAAACTTTATAACTGGGTTTAATACAAAACATGTGTACAGCGTTGCGATCGGAGAGAGAATGAGCAGAATGACAATTGACAATTACTAAAGTTTACCTTTAAAAACAATAAATATTATAACACGTAAATTGACTATATTGCTATTACAAAATATAAGGAGCAAACAAAGAATGACAAGACTTTGTGAAGGCGCTATAGGCCGAAACATCCTCCCGGCCGTTGAAAGACTACTTTCAACTCTTGAGCTCCTCCGCTGTGGGAAGCTTGCACAGTCGAGTGAATGGCTGACGAACACAGCCCCTAATTGTATCAATATCTGCAACTCTTGATATCCCATCAGCTCCAGGGAATAGCTTCAAAACACGTCCCAAACGCCAGCTCATGGGGGGTACGTTGTCTTCAGCTAGCAGCACCATATCTCCAATGTTAAGTGTAGCTGAGTTGCTTCGCCATTTAGTTCTCTGCTGCAATTCTGATAGGTACTCCTTCTGCCATCTTTGCCAAAAATGCTGCCTTATCATTTCGAGTCGTTCATAGCGGCTCTGTAGACCTTCGCTGCAGTTTTTTGTGGCTGGCACTGACAATGCGGTAAATGGCCTTCCAATGATAAAGTGACCTGGGGAGAGGGAGAGACGGTCAGTAGGACAGGACGATAAAGGGCACAAGGGACGACTGTTAAGAATTACCTCCACTTGTGCAAACAAAGTTAAAATTTCTTCGAATATATCTATTGCCAATAACACGACGTAAATGATATTTCGCGGACTTTACCCCGGCTTCCCAGATGCCGCCGAAGTGAGGAGCGTAAGTTGGTATAAAATTAAATTTAATTCCCTCTTGACTTGCAAAATCAAATAGTGGTTCTTTGTATTCTTTAATAAAATTTCCTAGCTCCTTTGCAGCAGCAACGAAATTACGCCCATTATCGCAAAATATTTCCGTTGGTTTGCCTCTCCGTGAAATAAATCTCCTGAGAGTCATAATAAATGCGTCCTTCGTTAAATCACTAACGGCCTCTAGGTGGATACATTTATATCATAAACACACAAAAAGACACAAGTAACATTTTATCAAGCGACTACCTCGACCCTTACGATTTATAATAAAAAATGGTCCAGCGAAGTCCAAACCAACAGACAAGAAGGAAAAGCCTGGGTTTATGCGCTGAGGGGGCAAGTCACCCATTTTAGGACATAGCGTTTGAAGTAATTAAATCTAGTTTTTATTGTTATTCAATTAAATTTAAAGTTTTAAACAAAGAAAAATATTGCATCATCCTTTAATATCTATCTACCTACTTTAAAAATTATATGTAAAATTGTTAAGTATAATTGCTTATTTAATATCTATACCGTGGTCTTCTACATCGTTGATCTCACGCAATAGCGCTTATAATAACATGTTGTTAGATTTTACATCTTTGCATGATTTGACGCAATACAACTCAATACTTAATGACAAGAACAACGTTTTGGATTTGATCTTGAGCAACATTAATATAACTAGCTTAAAAACTAGCTGTAATCCGCTATCTACGGTTGACGTTGCACATCCGCCGCTGGAGTTTTCTATTCCATTCCGTCCTTCAAACGATTTGCCACATAATAACAATATTCGTTTTTGTTTCTACAAAGCTGACTACGTTTGCATCATCAATGATCTAAATGATGTATCCTGGGAAGAAAATTTTCGTCATTGTGAAACTGTCGACGAAATGGTCTCAGTGTTTTACACTATATTACAAGCAATAATAAAAAAAAATGTCCCTGTCTCTAGACCGCACACTAATAAATATCCTATATGGTTCTTCAGAATTAAAAGACCTTTTACGGGAAAAACTAAAATATCGGAATAAAATCCGCAAATACAATAACAATCCACGAGATGTGCTGTCTTTCAATTTACTAAAAAGAAGATGCTATAAGTTGTCAGCTTCATGCTATAAAAAATATATTTTGCAGCTAGAGGTTAATATGTCCTCAAATCCCAAACTTTTTTGGTCCTTCTTAAAACGTAAGAAAGGTATTAGTTCTTCTTTCCCCGCCAAATTATATCTTGATGACAAAAGCTCATCTAGTGGCATTGATATATGTAACCTTTTCGCCCATTATATTAGTTCGACATTTAGATCTGACACACTTACTTCTCGTGAGTCTTTTGGTAAGAAATACAAGACACCAAATCATTTGTCGTTGATTTCCTTAAGCGAGGACGAGATTTTAGGAGCTTTAAAAGGTCTCAATATTTTCAAGGGTGCAGGTTATGATGGCATACCGGCAATATTTGCACACAAGTGTGCTCAAGCACTTGTTACCCCCCTTCACATTATTTATAATAAATCTCTCACCACAGGCATTTTTCCGTCTCAATGGAAGAAATCCTTGACCATTCCTTTACACAAAAGTGGACAAAAAAAATTAATAAAAAATTATAGACCTATATCAATTCTTCCTGTATTCGGAAAACTTTTCGAAAAATTATTACACCCATACATGGCCTTTCATATTAAGCAAGTCATTTCAGTGCGGCAACATGGTTTTACTAATTTTAGATCTACAGCCAGTAATCTTATTACCTTTACTAATAGTGTGGCTTCTAGTATTGACAAAAAATCCTGCGTTTATTTCGTTTATACTGATTTTAGTAAAGCCTTTGATACCGTTAATCATAAAATATTAATAGAGAAACTTGCAAACTGCGGTATCACTGGATACTTGTTAAAGTGGTGCGAATCTTATCTTGTCAATCGCAAATCAAAAGTGGCAGTAAAGCGCTATGAGTACGATTGGTTCACAACATCATCTGGAGTTCCTCAAGGCTTTCATCTGGGCCCGTAATTCTTTAATGTCTTTATAAATGACATTGGTGATTGTTTTTTACATTCGGACTATTGCCTATTTGCAGACGATATGAAGATTTATAAAATTGTTAACAGCGCTACCGATGTCTTAAATCTTCAGGAGGATCTGAATCGTCTAGTTTCTTGGTGTAATAACAATAAACTTTGTTTGAATGTTGATAAATGCCTGCTGGTTCGTTTCTGCAGGAAGAAACATCTGACTTCCGTCTCATATAGTTTACAGGGCGTTACCCTGAAGGAAACCAACACTGTTCGCGATTTGGGTGTAACTTTAGATAGTACATTGAAATTAAATATACACATCGACACTATAGTCAATAAGGCATATAAAAACTTGGGTTTTATCTTAAGAAATTATCGAGATTTTAAGTTTCCTTAGACCAAAATAACGCTATTTAATGCTTTGGTTCGATGTGGTCTCGAGTACTGCAGTGTGGTATGGAATCCACATTACAACATATATATAAAAAGACTCGAAAGTGTACAAAGGAGGTTTCTTTGGCATCTGTCGTACCAATGCAATCTAAGCAAATCGCTTATCACATATACCGACAGATTGAACTTTTTTAATATGGACTCCTTGTACAACAGAAGATTCATTTTAGATTGCCTTTTTTTACACAAATTAGTCAATGGAAGAATCGACTGTCCGCAATTGCTAGCTTTATTGTGCTTGTCAGCCCCGATTAAACTTCCTAGGCGTGGTAAATTTGACTTATTCACTTCTACCACGTCGTCCTCTAATCTAGGAAAATTTTCTCCTATGAATCGCATTATAACAAATTATAATTCAATATTTAGGGAAGTGGATTTAGATATTTTTTCAACAATGGGCACAAGCTTCGCAGTACAATATTAAAGTCATTGCGATCTACTAATATTTAATAGTACTTCTTTTACTAATTAATAAATTTTGTTTTTTTATTTTTGTATAAGCTTATCATATTAAGTAAGTAAGTAATTGTGTTTTTTTTTGTAAGTACATTTTTCATTTTTTTCAATGCTTTTAGTTTAGTATTATAAATATTTTTGTATTGTAGGTGTAAGAAACGCTTGCCGTCGTTGCCTATAATTGCGGCGGCACTTTGTTAATTATGTTAAAATATCCAGTCCTATATGTATTGTAAGTGTATGCTGTGTTGGTGACTTAAATAAATAAATAAATAAATAAATAATCGTAATAATAAAGGTATCGATTGCTTTAAAACTCATTTTGGATTAATTATAAAAAAAAAATTATTATTATATTATTATATTTGTTCATTTTAAAATAATTTCGTAAAAAGTAGCATTAAAATATTTATATTTTATTCTCCCTTTGCTGTATTTAATTTTATTTTGCCGTATGCTTAGACCATTTCGCCGATAATTCCAGATATTATCGTTGGTTCGCGGCGCAGCTAAAGAGCAGCGGCAGCGTTGAGCTACGACCAAAGCTGGTTGGCGTGCCCGGTTTCTCGTTATCGTCGGATGTCATCGAGGCGAGGAGCGTGAGCCTTTATTATTTTTATAATTCTAATAATTATTTTAAATTTTAAATTGAATTTAATTATTTTCTGTCACTTTTAATTCACAATGCCTAACGATACTACGGATAAAAGTCGCTTGAATGATCTTATTACGAAACGATCCTCGGCCAAGGGTCAGATTACTAAATTCAAAAATTATTTAAATGGTATAGCAAATATGATTGAATTAAATAGTATTCAATTAACGGAATTAAGTCTTAAACTTGCAAAATTCGAGGCATTGTCGGTTTGGGTGGATGGCTTGCAGAATGAAATAGAGGTTCTAAATTCTGAAAACATTTCTAGCGAAATTGACGAGCGCGACAATATCGAACACGATGTTATTATTAATATCGCTACTGCTAAAACATTACTAGATAAATTTATAAAGAAAACGGAAAGCGAGCAGAGACGGGCCTCGATTCTTGACAGTTCTTATTGTCCAGATCATCAAGAAATCGGTTTAAAACTTCCTCAGATTCAAATTGCTAAGTTTGATGGAGCATATTTCCGTCGGCTAGAGTTCCGTGACACTTTCGAAAATTTAATTCACAATAATATGCGTATGTCGCCTATTCATAAGTTTCACTACCTGATATCATATTTAGAAGGTGATGCGGCTCGGATAATTTCAAACCTCGAGGTCTCGTCCACAAACTATTCAGAAGCGTAGAAATTATTATGTTCTCGTTATAATAATATAAGAATTTTGATCAATCATCATTTAAGTTGTTTATTTAATGTCAAGCCGCTTCCTCGAGAGTCAGAAAGGTCTTTAAGGTTTTTAGTCGATCATGTTACAAAAAATTTACGTGCATTGGCCAGCTTAGGCCAACCAACAGACAAGTGGGATGTGTTAATAATTTTTATGATAACGTCAAAATTAGATAGCAATACTTTAATAAGATGGGAAGAATGTCGTAATAATTTAGATGGCGATGCACCCACATAGAGCAGTTTTATAAATTTATTATTGATCGAGCAGATGTACTAGAAGCCTTGAATCGAAACAAATATGACGCTGTAACGCCCAAGCCACAGGTAGGTAATACACGCAATGCAATAATGCACACTAACAATAATAATAAGTCAGGTGGAGCGTATGCAAAATCATTTTTTAATTCTAATTCTAAACCCATTAAAACCAATTTTCATTCATGCATTATTTGTAATGATAATCACAAAATATACGATTGCCCCGTATTTAAGGCAAAAGGAATTGATGAGAGAATGAAGGATGTAGCTAAATACGAGCTGTGCATTAATTTTCTTAGGCATGGTCATCCTACAAGTGAATGTCACATGGGACCATGCCGGGAGTGTAAAAAACGACACAACAGCTTACTTCACCGAGCAAATTTTTCTGTTAATAACCATATAACTGTTGATGAATGTAGCCCCTCGACCGCTAATTTATCAATACAAAACTCAACCCAAGTAATATTCTCCACGGCTTTGATAAAAGTCTCTAATCCATTGACCCACAAGTACAAAAATGTACGGGCACTTTTAGATTGCGGCAGCCAATCATCTTTTATTTCTAAATCGCTGCAACAATGTCTAGCGCTAAAAACAAATCCCATTGACTCACTAAAGGTCATAGGAATAGGTAACAATGTTTCAAATAATATTGTCGAAAGTTGCAAGATACAAATTGTATCTCTAAAGAGCAAATTTAATGTACAGTTATCTTGTCTTGTGCTTAATGAATTAACGGGCTATTTACCAAAATATCCAACTAATATAAATAATTTAAATTTATCTAAAGATATTGCACTAGCAGACCCTACATTTAATCAAGCTGGTCCCATAGATATTTTGATAGGAGCTGATTTATTCGAGGACATCTTAGGTAACGAGCAACTTTCCCTTGGTCCGAATAATCCAAAATTGAGAAACTCTCAACTTGGTTGGATTATATCTGGTCCGGTTAATTTAAAAATTTCAAAAGGAAATACCTACTGCAATGTCGCATCAGCTTCTAAAGTATTGGAAGATAATATTGATGCCTCACTTAGGAAGTTTTGGGAGCTAGAGGAAATTCCACAAAATAAAATCGTAAGCGAGAAAGACAAGATTTGCGAAACTTACTTTGTCAATAATACTCGTAGGGATAATAATGGTAGGTTCTGTGTTAAACTTCCTCTAGTAGATAGTCCTGATTGTCTAGGGGACACATCTAAGTTGGCTAAGCGACGATTGCTTAATCTGGAGAAACGATTTAAAGGAAATCCACAGCTAAAGTCGGATTATACTAACTTTATTAATGAATATGCGGAGTTAGGGCATCTTTCGTTGGTTAGTGACGAGCCATTGACGTCGTATTACTTGTGTCACCACGCTGTTCAAAAACAAGATCTGCAACTTCATCATCTGGTTACTCGTTAAATGATCTATTAATGGTAGGCCCGAACCTGCAAGATTCTCTCTTTGATATATTAATACGTGCCAGGCAATATAAATTTCTTCTTACTGGTGATATCGAAAAAATGTATCGCCAGGTTCTGGTTCTCGAAGAGGATTGTGATTTGCAGCGTATTCTATGGAGAGAGAACGATTCTCAGCCTATCAAAGCGTACAGACTAAATACTCTCACATACGGAACTGCGAGTGCTAGCTTTTTAAGCACGCGTTGCCTCTGGCAAATAGGGGAGGAACACCATGATGAAGTCATCAAGAATGTCATTCAAAAGGACTTCTATGTTGATGATCTCATTACTGGTGCTGATAATGAGAGACAACTTAAGTATATACAATCTTCTGTTGCTAAAGCTCTCAGTGCGGGTTGTTTTAATTTAAAAAAATATAAGAGTAATTATCCTGATATTTTTAATGATCTGCTTATAAACAAAAATGATAAGTGAATCGTCAAGTACTCTTGGCCTTGGTTGCATTCCAGTAACTGATAGTTTCTATTTTCCAATTAAAAACTTTTCTTCTGGTGAGGATGATATTGTAACAAAGAGATTTATTATGTCTAATTCATTTAAATTATTCGATCCCTTAGGTTTACTTAGCCCTATTGTAATTCAGCCTAAAATCATTTTACAAAAACTCTGGCAACAAAAACTAGATTGGGATCAGCCAGTTTCATGCGAAATAAAAGATGATTGGGTGAAATTTGCTAATAGCCTCCAATTACTTTCAAATTTTCAAATTCCTAGGTTAGTTCTTTGCGACTTGCCTGCTAGAATAGAGTTACACTCATTTAGTGATGCATCCCAAATTGCATATGGTGCATGTATATATGTAAAATCAACCGACGCGAAAGGTAGAGCTATAGTCAAAATATTATGCGCAAAGTCAAAGGTTAGTCCGTTAAAACCAACAAGTATACCCCGTCTAGAACTTTGTGCAGCTCTGCTCGCTGCTAGGCTGTGCAAATCCGTGGTAGATTGCTTGCGATATAAGCCGGACAGATTAGTTCATTGGTGTGATTCAAGTGTGGTAATAAGATGGATCAATAGTGATTTTTTTTTTTTTTTTTTTTTTTTTAGCTTCACGCTTTATCCCGCACAAGGCAGGGTGGGCAGAGGGAACTGCTGGGACCGTGGGAACCTGGTGTTAAGACACTCCGTTGCTTAGTCCCTGCTTTCTCCGTCCCCGCTTTCCGCCGTTTTCGAGGCATTGCGTGTTGAGTGGCGGAACTCAACGCCGCACTTTGCCTAATTTACCAGAGCGAAGAAAATGGAAATAGAAAAATCCATCTTCCCCGACTGGGGATCGAACCCAGTAACCGTCGCGTTACAGGCAGACGTTGCGCCTCTGCGCCACGACGGTCCTCAATAGTGATTTGACTAAATTAAAAACGTTTGTAGGTAATCGTACTAATGAAATATTAGAATTAACGAAACCCTCGTCGTGGCAATATGTACCTACCACATCTAACCCTGCAGACTTAATCTCGAGAGGTGTTCATTCTCAGCATTTAATGTCAATGGAACTTTGGTGGTCTAGTCCTACTTTTTTAATTAACAATGAGTCAGAGTGGCCAGTATTAAACGTAGATAAGTCAATTGAATTACCCGAAATAAAGGCTGACATAAGGCTATAATTAACGAGCCTATATTAGATTTTAATAAATATTCGTCCTTTAATAAGCTTCAAAGACTATTTGCATTTGTCCAAAGGTTCATATTTAATGTAAGAAATTCAAAAAATAGGCGTACAGGCATATTAACTGTAGATGAGTTGCGAAATTCTTTTCACTCCCTGCGTCTTATCTCTCAGCGGCACTCATTTCCAGTAGAATATGAATTGTTAAAGGAGGGTAAACTTCTGAAAAATAATTCAAAGATTTTATCGCTCTCACCATTTATGGACAAAGATAATTGTATATAGTATATAGTGAATATAATGAACTGCGTTCTGCTACCCAAAAAATGTATATTGAATAGTGGGTAGGGTTCAGCAATTGTGGAAGCGTGCTGAGGGGTAGCTTATTTATTAGTTATTTACCTTATAGTCGGTTTTAGGATAATAGAAATTGTACAGTACCTTATCTTCATAATTCACAACACAAACACTGATTGTTCACGGCTGCCATGGAATGTTTCACATTAGTCTTCTTCACTTAGGGTTACTTGCACTATTATCTTTTGTAGGTTTGTCTTTGTCAGGTTCAATATCAAGAGAGAATACACAAAAGGGAAATCAAATAAGGCTGAGGGAAAATCACACCGCTAATTAATATATCGATTCAGGAAGGACGTGCGCTCGCGTCGGCCGTCTCACGTGCCCCTTTTACTACTTCTCGACAACTACTACTGTTACAACTGACCGCTCACGCGGGGTGTTCGCACAAGACTCTAAACTAGTCGGGGTTGCCATATATGAACAAACATAGCCCCCGCCCTAAACATCTAATGTTTACGAGAAAATGGGAGTAGCTACTTAATAGGTAGACGAACTAATTTGGTTAAGGCTCTCTTTAGGATACCTGTCGATGTCTTAACATCGACCACACGCACAACGCCATCTTTACCAGGATAAAGTTGGGAAATGCGACCACGTCGCCACTGTAAAGGGGGTAAATTATCATCTTTGATGAGGACTAGCTCGCCTACTGTTGGAGGATTCACTGGATCAGTCCACTTCTACCTAGTCTGCAGAGTGTATAGGTACTCTAACTGCCACCGCGACCAAAAATGTTGAGTTATCTGTTGCACTACTTGAAAACGGGTTAAACGATTAATTTTTACATTGTTATAGGGATACTCCGGCATAGCACTAAGAGGTTGGCCAATCAAAAAATGACCAGGCGTCAAAACTTCTAGATCGTTAGGGTCATTAGATAAGGGACATAACGGCCGGGAATTTAATACCGCTTCAATTTTAGCAAAAATTGTAGTTAATTCCTGGAATGTTAAAGGAGTTTCATAAACGACCACCGACTCTGATGATTCCTTCTTTGTCAAGAAAGAGTGAGAGTCGTCTTAGGGAAGACCGCAAGGACACGCTACGCGCTAACGCTATAAGGATACAGATAGCTCAACGGGTAAGTTTCGGGTTTTATTTATAAATCTCACCATCGTTATCTAAGGGGTTAGCAATCATGGGTTGAGGGGTCTCTTCGACCTTCCAGAATCTCTCGATGAGACGGGATAAGGATATTCCAGTCATGGGGGGCTCTAATTCACCATAATCGGCAGCGACTGGACCGCAAACAATATAACCAAAAATTGTAGATAAAGCAGTAAGGCCGTTAAAGTTAAATATTTTATCTTGTAATAAAAGCGCGCCGAACACGTCAGCACCCAATAGTATATCTATCGGGCCAGGCTTATTATAGGTAGGGTCAGCAAGGGAAAAATCACTACTAGGAAAAAACACAGACTCAGGGAACTCAAACTCAGGATGCGTACCGGCAATCACATCTATAACCATAGCAGAGGTTGACACCTCAGGGAAGGAATTATACAAAGGTTTAAAACACAGGGAAATAGAACCACGGGAAACCACTAAAGGAATATTACCTATGCCACGTACAGGGGCACAGGAGGGGGAGATGGTCAAATTGAGGTAATTAACAACAAGATCGGTTGTAATGAGGCAACCCTGGGCACCGGTATCACATAAGGCACGCGCTTCAATATAAACCACTAGCAGTTTTAACGTGTAATTTAACAGTAGGCAATAATATAAGGGAATTGGGTGAGATATTAAGGCAAGGGGAAGGGGGAGTAATACAAGTATCTAGCTATGTGGGTCTATCTTCTCTATTATAGGAATTATCACGATATCTTATATTATGTTCAACCTGTCTAGGTTGGGGCGGAGCATTTTCTCAGGGGGGAGTAGCTCTCTGGGAATGTCGTTGGGGGGAGCGCTGGAGTTGCGAAGGGGAATATTTCTTATGCTGGCCCCCGCCCATATGGGGACCGCGAGTAGAAGCAGGACAGGTACGCGGATAATTGCGTTTATTAAATTTGGAATTATAATTATTAATGCGATTGGATGAGGTGGGATACATTGGGTTACGGGAATCATTAAAACATAGCATAGTGTGATGGGATGAGCGACCGCAGGTTGAACATTTATAGTCCCGCTTACACATAAGAATTGAATGTTTGTCCAAACACCTATAACATAACCGGGAATGTTTTACAAATCCCGATCTAGCTCTAGGATTCATAGCTCTAAATTCGGGACATTCACGGAGGTAATGGGAAGAGGAAGCACACAGGTAACATTTTTTACTATTATTTATTACAGGTAACATTCCTTGTCCATTGTTTAATATAGGGGAGGGAGGAGCCGCAAAGTAAGTATGTTTAGGTACAGTACTTTTAAATTTCGTCAGGTTAGAATCTACAAGGGAGGTGTTGCCAACGTTGTCATGGTGACGACATTCGTCTTCCAAAAAGGTAGTAAGATTTTTAAAGGTAGGTAATTCATCAGCGTCACCGCCATAACAACGCTCAAAACGGGATTTCAAATCAGAGGGAAGCTTAGTCAAACATATATGTACTAACATATAAGACCATGAGGAGACGGGTAACTCTAAACGTTCTAAACAGCGATAGGCAGTTAACAAGGGGTTCAGGAAGGCCGCGCGCAAACCTGTAAATTTATTCGAAATCTCCGGCAGGGTAAGTATCTGGGTTATGTAGGTATCAGCAAGAACCCGTGTATTGTGATACCGCTGTTTCAACAACTCACGAGCAACTTCATAGTTGCCTTCTTCAATTTTTAAAAGTAGCAACAACCGCTTAGGTTCATCTGCTAAGGATCCAACTAAGTACTGTAATTTCATTGTGGGGGTTAAATGGTGTTGGGAATCTACTACACTGTCAAACTGATCAATAAAACTTATCCAGGAGTCAGGACGTCCATCAAACTTAGGGATAGGTAAATCAGGTAATCTATTATAAGGAGTTCGTTCAGTAATATTTCTACTACTCATTCTTACGGGTGTACTGGCCATGACAGGATCAACTACGGGAGCAGGTGGGCACAACTCTAACTGACGCACCCGGAGGTCGTCTATTTTCTTATTTAGTAAACGCACTTCTTTTTTTACATAACTAATTTCTTGGTAATCGATAGCCGGGTCTAACCCACCCAGGAGCACTGAGGACGCGTTTACAAATGAATTACAATGAGAATCTAAATCCTTGAACCTAATTAATAACCTAGGTATTTCAGATGTACCAAGAAGTTCCGAGGTATCGGTAATCCAATCGGAAACAAAGCGTATCACACCTATATTTTTTCTATATTCCGCGCTTTCCGTAAATAAGGAACATTTTACTGTTTCATCATGAGTAGCCATTTTAAATTATCAAGTAAACTAATAACTGAACTAAAATATTAAAAATTAATAAACGCGTAATAAACAATGAACCCACTACCAACGGACGAGATCAGAAATCAAGTAAACAAATAACTGAACTAAAATATTAAAAAAAATAATAAACTCGTAATAAACAATGAACCCACTACAAACGGGCGAAATCAGAAATCAAGTAAACAAATAACTCAACTTAAATATTAAAAAAATAATAAACTCGTAATAAACAATGAATCCACAACAACTGGCGAGATAAGAAACCAGTTACGGTCAAGTTCAGGGACGCGTCGCATCTACATATATATATATATATATATATATATATATATATATATATATATATATATATATATATATATATATATAAAAATGTATATTGAATAGGGTAGGTGTATATTTCGTTATACACTGGTGCCAAATTAAACAACCAAAACTTTATAACTGGGTTTAATACAAAAGATGTGTACAGCGTTGCGATCGGAGAGAGAATGAGCAGAATGACAATTGACAATTACTAAAGTTTACCTTTAAAAACAATAAATATTATAACACGTAAATTGACTATATTGCTATTACAAAATATAAGGAGCAAACAAAGAATGACAAGACTTTGTGAAGGCGCTATGGGCCGAAACAGTAGGCAACTAAGCTCTGCTACCAAAAAATGTATATATTGAATAGGGTAGGCAACTAAGCTCTGCTACCAAAAAATGAATAGTGTAGGGTAGGGGGGTATGCCGCAATAGTGGAAGCGTGCTGAGGGGGAGTTATATATTAATTATTTACTTTATAGTCAGTCTTAGGATAATAAAAATGTACAGTACCTTATCTTCATAATTCACAACACAAACACTGGTCGTTCATGGCACCATGGAATGTTTCACATTAGTCTTCTTCACTTAGGGTTACTTGCACTATTATCTTTTGTAGGTTTATCTTTGTCAGGTTCAATATCAAGAGGGGAAAACACAAAGGGGAAATCAAATAAGGTTGAGGGAAAAACGCACCGCTAATTAATATATCGATTCAGGAAGGACGTGCGCTCGCGTCGGCCGTCTCACGTGCCACTTTTTGACTACTCGCGCCGGCTGTTCACAAAAGACTCAAAAACTAGTCGGGGTTACCAGATATGAATAAACAATAATAATAGTGCGGCTGGGCTCGAGTCTTTCTTAAATAAATTTAATTCTTCTTTTGAAGCTCTTAAGCAGTTGAAATTAAACGATTTAACCGATTTTATGTTTTTACACCTTGCTATACAAAAATTAGATTCCGATACTATTAAATTATTTGAAATTACTTATCGTAAACAAAAAATTCCTTCGTATGAAAATCTTGTAGAATTTATTAAGGATCAAAGTAAAATTTTATCTCGTGGTAATTTTAAATCGAATGATTGGTTAGATCAAAATAAACTTCGCCCACGCCTAAATCTGCCACTCGCTCCTTTGTTAATATGGAAGGAAGTACAAGTGCATATTATAAGTACACTTTGTGCAATAATAATAAACATGAGCATTTATATTCGTGTCCTGTTTTTATGAAAATGAACCCGTATGAAAGATTTAATTTTATTAAAAATAACTTATATTGCAATAATTGTTCAAATACTAAACATAAAACTTTTGCATGTGTTTCTCAGCACACTTGTAATCATTGCTCGCTAAAGCATCATTTTTTGCTACATTTCAATAATCCTAATAAACTTAATTGTAACGTCGTCGTAAATAAGTCTTCGACACGTAATTTTCCGCGTAGCGTTTCTTCTCCCGCACCCGCACCCGCTCCCGCTCATGGCTCGTCCCGCACTGTGTCGGCCGGTCAATATGAATGCTCCGGCGTTCAACCCGCTAATAATAATAATATCACCTCTAACACGAATAACGTTCGCTTTTCTGAATCTCATGTAGATTCTTATGTTTCCGCGGACACGGACATGGGTCTCTCTTTAAACGACATTCTTCATACAGGTTGTAATTTACAAGCAGATATTTTCAATATATTATTAAACGTTAGACTTTTTAAAATTGCTTTTTTCGCTGATGTAAAGCAAATGTATTTGTGTATTCATGTACATCCTCCGCATCGTAAATTTCAAAGAATTTTATACAGATTTTCTTCAGAAGAATCGCTAGAAACTTACGAATTTAATAGAGTCACCTTTGGATTGCGCTCCTCTCCTTTCCTTGCTCTTCGTACGTTACGCGAGTTAGCGAGACAAGGAAAAGATAAATATCCTTATGCCGCTTCTGTGTTAGAAAGGGACGTCTATATGGATGACCTTGCTTCTTCAGCTTCTGCGTTGCCAGAAGCAGTTGAAGCAGCCAAACAACTAATCCATTTATTTAAAGATGGCGGATTTGACCTGGTTAAATGGACAAGTAATTCTTCTGACTTACTCAGTCACATAACAGAGTCACATCGTCATTCTGATAGCGTATTCTTCGATGACGAAAGCACCTTCAAAATCTTGGGGTTGCATTGGTTTCCCGCTTTTGATAGTTTAACATTCTGTGTTACACAACCTCCGCAAACTGTTTTAGGTCTGGTTGGCCCAGTTATTTTGTTAGCAAAATTAATTATTAAAGAATTATGGATTTTAAAATTGTCTTGGGACGAAGCTCCGCCTTTTCACATTGGTGAGAAGTGGCACACATATATAGCCGAATTGCCTTTACTATCGCAACTTAAAATACCTCGTCATTTAGGCGTTGAAAAACAATCTAAAGTCTCTCTGCTCGCGTTTGCTGACGCTAGCGAAAAGGCATACGGGTGTGTCATTTATATTCATATTTGTAACGGACTCGAAAGTCCTATTGTTAAATTAATATGTTCGAAATCCCGTGTTTCGTCTCCTTCTAACGTAATTACGCTAGCCAGATTAGAATTAAACGCGTTGTTATTGCTTGCGAAGTTAGTTCGTACAGTATATGACTCGCTTTCTGTAAGACATCCTATCGATAATATTTTCGCATTTTCCGACTCAACTGTCGCACTGTGTTGGGTTTGTTCTTCACCACACAGATTTCACACTTATGTCGCTAATAGAATTTCGCAGTTTCAATCGCTTTTACCGCCTGATTGTTTGTATCATATCGCTGGAGTAGAAAACCCAGCCTATTATATTTCCCGTGGACTTCTACCTTCGCAATAGTTAATATTCAATTTTCTATATTATTTTTTTGTATTAGTGTATATTATTTTATTAACTTTAGAATTCGCAATTACTTAATTTTCTTAATTTAAAATATTTATTCGTAAAGGAGTTCCTTCACGGCCGGGGGGGTGTTTAGTATTAAATTAATAGGGATTTATTTTTGACTAAAAATATTATATTTAAAAAACCGCCACTCGCAAATAACTTCCCATTCCCATCCCTTTACAACACGCACACTATACTTATTGCGATCCTTGCCGCACTTCATTCACTCGGACGACCGGCAAGAGGGCGCTTGCTTCCTTTTACGACTTCGATTATGTCCACGCTGCTATAGACAACGCGTGCGCCTTGAAAATTCAAAAATATTAGTATATTTCTCAATATTCGCATCAGTGTTATTAAAATACAGTAGTTCTGTGTATGTAACATAAAGATAACGATAAACAAGGCCTAGCTAGGTGAAGATTGGAAATAACCAGCCGCGGCTGGGCCACCACGTGCAACCACGACGGAAGTATCCAAGGAAAACAAGACGAAACCTTTAACCAAGTAAGTGTGCGATTGTTCTACTTTCCCCAGCTACATATATCTTTTATTTTGTCCAATTAAACCCGTACTGTAGCTGGTAAATCAATTTTCCTTTTCTATTCGTTGTTGTGAGTGTCGACCATTATTATCGTGTTCTTTCACTAATTTTATATCAACCAAAAATACAGTCCACTAGCTTTAAATTTAAGTCCCGCTATTATTGTTTTAACCGCACCGAATTGGCGGTCAGTCACCCACTTTTACACCCATGTCACTTTCTTTCAGTCCTTGGAGACAGCTATCCAAATACAAATTGAACAACCAAGCCGACATGGCGCAGCCCTGTTTGACACCCGATTGGATGCCAAACCGAGGCAACATGTCGGCTCCTACTCGCACACAGGCTGAGTGATCTCTATAAAGAGATTTTACAGCCTGCAGCAAGGGTCCGTTCACATTGTACCGGGGTAGTATCTCCCACAATTTCTTTCTCACAACCCTGTCAAACGCCTTCTCCAAGTCCACAAAAGCACAGAAAACCTTTTGGTTTACAGCCAAAAACTTCTCTGTGATCATACGGATGGAAAAGATCTGATCCATGCATCCTCTTCCAGGTCTAAAACCTACTTGGGCCTCCCACAGTAGCCTTTCGGATCTTTCTTGCATTCTTCTCGCTAAAATTTTTGCATATACTTTACCACCTAAGCTAATCAAACTGATAGCCCTATAGCTTGCACAGTCTATCTGTGAACCTTTGCCTTTATACAAAGGCACGATGACTGCACTTTGCCAATCATCTGGGACCTCCCCCGATTTCCAGCATAAATTGCACAGAAACCGGAACAAGTCCAAGATGCGAGGTCCACCACGAAATTACCTCAGTTATTACTCACTTGATCAATTTATGCTTCAAAATGGGAATATTCCCAAATTCATTAAAAAAGTCTATAATTACTCCCGTATACAAGGGCGGGGCTAGAGACGATATAAACAATTACAGGCCAATTTCAGTTCTACCAGTATTGTCAAAAGTAATGGAGAAAATGTTGAATGTTAGGCTATTGAGTTACTTACGGGCTTTTAAAATAATTTCTCCTTGTCAATTTGGTTTTCAGCAGAATGTCTCGACACAAGACGCTGTTTCATCTTTAGTTTCGTTAGTTTCAGAAAATCTCGATAAAGGAAAAAAATGTCTTTCTGTCTTTATCGACATAAAAAAAGCTTTTGATACAGTCTCTATCCCTGTCCTCCTACATAAGTTAGAAAAAATAGGAATAAGGGGACCACATCACGCAATATTTAAAGACTACCTTTCTAATAGAATTCAAAAGACTAAACTAGATCAACTTAACTGTAGTGGCGAGGCTCATGTATCTTACGGCGTTCCGCAAGGTAGTGTTTTGGGCCCCACTCTCTTTTTAATTTATCTGAACGATCTATGTACTATGACTATTAAAAATGCAAAAATAATTTCTTACGCAGATGACACTGCTATTGTTTTCTCTGGTAATTCGTGGGACGCTGTTAGAAAAAGCACTGAAGAAGGTATGGCTCAAGTTGCAATTTGGCTAAAACTCAATTTTCTAACATTAAATACCCATAAAACTAACTTTATCACTTTCAGTATAAAAAATAATTCACAACCCAAACAAATTTTCATATAAAAATTCATAATTGTAATGAAGTAAGAGGTAATACCTGCAACTGTCCATTAATAAATAAAGTGAGTCAAATAAAATACTTGGGAATAATGGTCGACCAGAACTTATCATGGTACCCGCAAATTGAACATGTCGCGGCACGCATTAGGAAGTTCACGTGGATGTTCAAATCACTGAGACATATCGCAGCCAATAATACTGTAAACGACTCCTCAAACAATCTTTTAAGTCAAATTTATATAGCTTTGGTGCAATCTATAATAACATACTGCTTACCTATTTGGGGAGGTGCACGTAAAACACGTTTCATGGAAGTTGAACGAGCTCAAAGAGCATTGATTAAAGTAATGTTCTCTAAAAAACAACGGTTTAATACTGAAAGACTATATGAAGAAAGTGGTTTATTAACTGTACGGAAATCATACATTGTGCATACTGTTCTAAAAAAACACAAGTCTTTAACCTACGATATATCGTTACTCAATAAACGTATAGCATATAATGTTATATCTATCCCTGGTACTAAAACAGTCTTCGCTAGCTTTCAGTATGATAATAGATCTGCTTATTTATATAATAAAATAAATAAATACGTTGATATATATTCAAAAACTTGTAAAGAGTGTAAAATTAAAATAATAAAATGGATAAAATCTTTAAGTTTTCAAGAAACGGAATTTCTTTTAGAATATAGGGACTAGCATCCATATGCTACTCACACTAACATATAACACACACACACACATACACACAAAAACTCACAAACACGCACACATGCGCACACACACACACACATACACACACACAAATGCGCATGCGCACGCATGCATACACATACATTTTAATCCAACATTTGCTTCTTATTTTGTAGGCTACTTCTCTTGTTGTTACTTCATATTATTTCTTTATTATTGTTGTAACTTAAATATCTTGTATAGGTACTTGTTACATAATTCATGATATGGAAGAGCGGAGTTTCCTGGCACAGGCTTTTCATATGCTTAAAAGGAGACTCCAACAAATTTATATTTAAGTACAAGCTTGTAAAAGTAAATAAAGAATTTTTATTTTTATTTTTATTTATTACCATATTTGATCATCTCGGCAGTAACTCCATCCGCTCCCGCTGACTTACCACATTTCAAGCTTCTTATTGTACTCTCAACTTCTTTTATACTGATTTCGCCATCTGCTACATCAAGACTCAGCTTGTCGCTGTGACTTGAGGCAGAAGCGTCATCACATTCATACATCTCCTTGTAGAATTCCGCCCATCGCTGCAAAACGTGTGATCTGTTTGTAAATATCTCACCGTCCTTCGAAAGCACCCCTTTCATTTTAAAGGTTGACGAACAACTCCGTGAATCACTAACTTCTCGCCAGAAAAGCTTCGTATTATCCCGGAAGTTGCTCGTCAACCTTTCATCTCTTTTACTCTCGGTTCTTTCACGCTTCATCTTTATCAGTGCTTTCGTTTGGTGCTTTTGCAGCTTATACTCTTTCTTTTTAATCTCTCTCATACTTTTATTCTTACTCGAGGCTTTATAATCCTGCCATGCCTTCTTCTTTCTTTCTACAGCATCTTTCACTTCATCATCCCACCATTCGTCACGCTTTTTACTAAAGCCTCCTTTCTTTGTACCACATACCTCTGTCGCAGCTTCCACCATGATACGAACAAAGCCAATCCGCACTATCGGGCGTGCGCCGGCTCATATTTCGCCGTCGCGATGTAGACCGAGAGCGTGCGCGCCGAAAGTTGTGTATGCGATTTCTAAATGTAGGTTTTTGTGTTTCTAAATAATTTATCCGCAGATTTAATTTAGCTATTTCGGCCAAAATTAAAGCTGTGTCATTAGAACTTGAAGTATTAGCCCTTATTTCCGAAATTTCTTGTGGCCTTGACGTCTCCATTATCTTATCAGCGATAGCGGCCAGATTTTCTAAATTCTTTACATCTGTAACCGCTAAGACAGCTCGCACTGAGGCAGTGAGGTGTCCTTGCCACATAATAGATAGGGTTTCGTCTGGAATTTTGTCTCTCGCCAAATCCTTCATTTTTCGAAGTAATTGAGATGGTTTTTGATCTCCTACTTCCATTTCGCTGAGTAATTTTTGAAATTGCCGAATTTCAGATTCTTCATATACTTGCAATAAGCGTGATTTCAGAGCTTCAAATTTCTTAGTCTCGGGCGGCTTTAATAAAATGTCGCTTACTTGTTGAATCACCTCTTTGCCTAATTTAGCAGCAACCAAATTGTATTTTGCTTCGTCGCTCAGCTTCTGCGGTCCAAGTATTGCATCAGTTTGTACAAACCATAATCTGGGTTTATCACACCAGAACTCCGGAATTCTCAACGACACTGTTATCGATGCTAAACCGGAGGAGTCATTTTGCGCTGCTCCTCCTAATCCTGAACTATTGGAGCTCGTCATTATGTAGTTTCTTGTGTCGGTGTCACCAAATATACCTTTTTACTGTAGGTATTTTTTTATAATTTAATTAAATATTTTAAGAGGTGCAGAACAAAACCACGAGTCCAATTTTACGTCTCTTTATTGCGCTTTCTACGGTATGACTGACGGTACAGAGAAGTTACACATCGAGCTCGACTATCTTATTATAAAAATATATTGTTACAAAATTAAATAACTATGTGCACACGGCACATTCCAAATGTTTTTTGATAGTCTTCGATCTGTAAGTTTTATAGTCGTGTTTTATGTATTTACTTATTAGTTTGTAAAGTGCTAACAGCTCGTTTTTTGTAGCCCTAGTTTTAGGTTTAACGATTTGTAGCTCCTGTGTTCTCTTAATAAGTGCCAGTGTGCACTCTTGTAAAACTTTGTGCGTACCTTTTGATGTTTCATTAGGTGTTCGAGCGTCTCGTAAGCTCTGGATTATGATACTTGTTAAGGTATTACAGTAAGACTGTAGAGATGTTTTTTCTTGACTATTATTATTTATTTCCTGTAAGTGGGACGCAATATTTTGTTGGTAATTTGATATTTCTTGCTCGGTTTTCAACGAAGAGTATAAATTGATTTTATATCCCGTGCGATTCTTTTTTTGTTTTGTAATGGTCAGAGTTGCTCTGACTGGCCTGTGATCTGACGAATAGTTGAAGTTTAAAACTTCTACATTTTGGAAGAGGTTAGGTTGGTTTGACAAAATGTAATCAATTTCGTTTTTATATTGACCGCTTGGTGATCACCAGGTCCATCTTCGATTAGGTGTTTTGTAAAAGAAAGTATTTAAGATTGCAAGTTTGTATTCAAGCGCAAAGTCAATTAGCTTGTGGCCTCTCTGGTTTCTTTCACCATAACCGTTTGCTTTCATTATTAAACACTCGTCTTTTCTCGGTTGTCCTATTTTGGCATTTGAGTCACCCATGACTAGGTAGTTCTTGTAAGCTTAGTTGATAGCCTTATTAACATCCGAGTAGAACATGGTCATCTCCTCTTCGCAAGTCGGAGCATATACCTGTATAAGTGACATGACCTGACCTTGAATTTCTAGGTTTAATAATGCTACCCTGTCACTAATGCCCGTGAAACTTTCAATCCATTTCTTGCGAACTTTAATCACCGTATTATAAACCCGACTCCATATTTACCAGGTGTCTGACCCGTGTGGCATAGTATGAAGTTTTCGTGTTGTTCTATTAGGGTGCCCATTCGCCTTGTTTCGCATAAACCCATTATTTTTTTTTTTTTTTTTTTTTTTTTTTTTTTTTTTAGCTTCACGCTTTATCCCGCACATGGCAGGGTAGGCAGAGGGAACTGCTGGAACTATTAGAACCTAGTGTTAAGACACTCCGTTACTTAGTCCCTGCTTTCTCCGTCCCCACTTTCCGCCGTTTTCGAGGCATTGCGTGTTGAGTGGCGGAACTCAACGCCGCGCTTTGCCTTAGTTGCCAGAGCGAAGAAAATGGAAATAGAAAAATCCATCTTCCCCGACTGGGGATCGAACCCAGAAACCGTCGCGTTAGCCGCTTTACAGGCAGACGTTGCGCCTCTGCGCCACGACGGTCCCACTATATCGTATTTAATTCCTTCGAGTGCTTCGCTTAGGTCAATTAAGCGTTCGTGAGTGGATAAAGTTCTGACGTTGTAAGTTACTATGTAGAACTTATCTCTTGTTTTATTTGTAGGGTTAAGTGAATCTTGTGGTTTTGTCGCTTGTTGTAGCCTTGGTGGAGTTTGAGAATTTTTCTTTAGAGGGTTTTGGTCTTGATCTCCCACGGTGACTAGCCGGGTTGGAAGATGTGGTTTGTTTATAATTGTTCTGTCCTGCATGTTTCCTATATCGGAGGGGGGCGATAGTTGCTACAAGTTGTCAATTTTGTTGCACTGAGAGCCATGCGCATTGTTTTGATTTTTATTTATTAAGAAATTAAGCATGCCTGGTTTTACTATTCCTTCAGACAGACTAGAAGTTCTTTTTATTTGTGTTAGGTGTTTATTTTTCTTGTTGGCCTGTGTTTTTGTTCCGTTCTCCGTTGGTGTTTCGGGAGATAATGTAAGCATTTATCGTAGTTGATCTTTACTATATTACCTTTTTCCTTCTCGATCTTAGCCTAAGCTTGTAGCTCTTTTCTTTTTTCTAGTATTTCCTTCGGGTAATCTTCGGTTATGTAATATGTGGTGTCTTTTAGTGCCTCTCTTCTTTGTTTAAATATTTTTATTTTAGTGCCAAGTGTAGTAAATGAGACAATCATGGGTCGGGGCCTTTCATTTTTTACCAATTCTCTTAACTTTTTGAATGTCTCTGTGGTCCAGGTCTAGAGAGAATAGGCAGTTAACAAGGGGTTCAAGAAGGCCGTGCGCAAACCTGTAAATTTATTCGAAATCTCCGGCAAGGTAAGTATCTGGGTTATGTAGGTATCAGCAAGCACACGTGTATTGTGATACCACTGTTTCAACAACTCACGAGCAACTTCATAGTTGCCTTCTTCAATTTTTAAAAGTAGCAACAACCGCTATAATCTATTATAAGTAGTTCGCTCAGTAATATTTTTACTACTCATTTTTACGGGTGTACTGGCCATGACGGGATCAACTACGGGAGCAGGTGGGCACAACTCTAACTGACGCACCCAGAGGTCGTCTATTTTCTAATTTACTAAACGCATTTCTCGTTTTACATAACTAAGTTCTTAGGAATCGATAGTTGGGTCTAACCCACCCAGGAGCACCGAGGACGTATTTACAAATGAATTATAATGAGAATCTAAGTCTTTGAACCTAATTAATAATCTAGGTATTTCAGAAGTACCAAGAAGTTCCGAGGTATCGGTAATCCAATCGGAAACGTTAAACATAGTCGCCAATCGCTGTGAAGAGTAGACGTGTATTTTGTTAATTACGCAAAACAGTGAATTAGTGTTAATTAAGTTTGACTTTTAGCTAAAAAATTAACTAGACTCGTAACTGTGTGAACATTCCTAGTGAGTTATTATTGTTTGCAATTGAAGCGCGCCTGTGCTAGCTAGCGGGGCCACCTGCCTCACACCCGCGAAAGCAGAACGGTTGTTATTTTTTAACTCGCTCGCACACTGACTCCGCGTTAAGCGCATACGCTGCTGCAAGAAAGTTAATACATCGAATGTTGCATTGTTACCGACAATATAAATATTATAAAATACTTATTTTGCTCGCTTGGAACGTACGATATTAATAATGAGCGCAACAAAATCGCCCCCGACTGTCACTGGCGGTGGATCACAACCTTATCTATCAAAATTAGACAGGGATAGTACTGGCTCACAGATAACTTTTCGTAAACGGAAACAACCAGCCGATCATGACTGTCAGTGTTCGCAAGAAATTAAATTAATGCGCAGCGAGCTAATCCGTATTTCGTCACCATTAGAAACATATACTGGGTCAAGCGCGCCAATGATGGGCCAAATGAATGAATGTATCGCAACGGTAAAAAATGAAATTGCAGATCTTAAGACCTCTCATGAAGAAATTAAAAAGCTATTCAGCAGTAACATAGTTAAGTAAACGAAGTTAGTTCTCAAATCCAAGATGTAAAATCAGCAACCTCAAAAATGTCATTAGAACATAATAACATAAAAGCGCAATTAACTAAACTAGAAGTAAAGTTAAATAACGACGAGAAAAAAAATTAATTACTAGAAACTAATATTAAGGAATTAAAAATATGTCCTGCCTCTGCATCTCCTAATAAACAAATATACACAAACGAACAAATAATTAGAGAGGTACAAGATAGGAAAAGGAGGGAGAATAATATTATTATAATGGGAATAGCTGAAAATAGCGCCACTAATATACAAGAAAGAAATTTTCAGGATGAGAGTGAAGTGCTTAAAATAATAAGACAGATAAATATAGATATTCCAAAGCCAGTTAAAATGTTCTGCATTGGAAAATACAGTCCTGGAAAAGCTCGTAGGATCAAATTATGTTTTGATAAGCCAGAGGCAGCATTATCACTTCTCAAAAATAGAGATAAATTACCAACCAATCTTAAAATGTTTTCTGACCAGACTCCGACTCAGCAAAAATACTACTTACATATTAAAGAAGAACTGCAGCAACGAATGAATAGGGGAGAAGCAGATATCACTATAAAATACGTGAACGGAACACCAACCATCATTAAAAACCCTCCAAAAAACTCCAATCATCACCATTAGATAAAAGTACAACTAACACTATAAATTACCAACTAGTTAACGACTATCAAGAATTACACACCGAAAAGTCACGCTTATCGTTTTTATACTTGAACGCACGAAGTATAAAGAAAAAGGGCAAATTAGATGAATTAAATTGCATTTTAAAAGCTATGCCAACCACTATTCATGCTATATTGCTCACAGAAACTTGGATATCATCAGAAGAACAAGCATTACAGTTACAGATAGATAATTATACACATTACTACAATTACAGGACAGACATGAGAGGAGGATGAGTGTCAGCTTACATTCATAATAACTTACAACATAGTGAAATCGAATCAATTTACCGAGGTGGTAATAACTACCTATGGGTAGATATCGAAAAATGTGCATTAGACATTGGCATAGTGTACAATCCTGGAGATACAAATTATGAGCAATTTCTTGAAAATTACGATAACCAATTACAGCAGCGAAAAAGGGCCATAGTGTTTGGAGACTTTAACATCAATCTATTGGAGAATAATAAGAAACTAACGAGATACAAACAAATGATAAATGAATCAGGTCACAGACTACTGAATAAAACAACATATTGTACACGAGATTCGACAACAAAAAAATCTATTTTAGATCATGTAAGCACCAACTTACAAACAAATTACTTCAACGTTGCCATTATTAACTCATCTTTTTCAGATCATAAACAAATTTACGTTCAAATTAACAAATTTAATACTCCTAGAAAAATTCGTACCACTTATGAAGCAATAGATTACATGAAACTTTATAGCTCTCTAGAATCGAAGTGTTTAAATAGCACAATAAATAATTATGTAGAACTTGAAACTATAATAAAACAAAATATAATTGACTGTAAAATTATAAAAACTAAAATATTGAACAATATACGAGAAGATTGGATAAATAAGGATATTATAGATAAAATAAGCCAGAGGAACTATTTATGGGCACTATATAAGAACAATCCGGAAGATCAGAAAATAAAAAAGATTTCAATGTAAAAATGTATGACACAGCTAAATTAATACGAGAAACGAAAGAATCATATTACTGTAAACTATTTACAAACAGCGCAAATAACTCAAAAAGAACTTGGAACTTGGTGAATAAACTATCTAATAATAAAACGAAACAAAGTTGTGCTCCCTCAAAAATTATCCTAGATTCAAAAGTAATCACCGATACAAATGAAATTTGCAATATTTTCAATAGGTATTTTTCTACAATAGGTTGCCTTCTAGCTGAAAAAATTCCTGCACACTACCATGATATCCTACACTCCATTCATACAATCAATAAAAATCACAGCTATGAACTTCTGGCATTAGAACCGTGTAATTCCAATGAAATTAAAAAAATCATAAATAATTTAGATTCAAATTCGAGTTCTGGCATAGACAAAATTAGTACGAAAGCAGTAAAATGTTTAAGAGATTTGATTTCAAAAAGCTTGGCGCAGTGTTTTAATAATCTTATGTCCGAAGGAAGATTCCCTGACTCATTAAAGATTGCAAAAATAACACCTATTTATAAATCTGGCTCTAAAACAGATCCAGGTAACTATCGCCCAGTTTCCGTATTACTCGTTCTCTCTAAAATATTAGAAAAACTGATTCACAGTCGTTTAACTGCATACTTAAATCCTTTTGATTGTATATCTGGACGACAATACGGTTTTAGGGCTAAAAGTAGTACTACTGTTGCAATTGTAGATCTCGTAACAAAAATAAGAAGATAAAACATAGACAAGAAAAAAATCGTATTAGGAGTTTTTATAAATAATAATAATATAATAATAAATCGCTTTATTTCCAGAACAATGTTCCAATTTTACAGACTCTTATTAAATAACACTACCTACTACAGTTAGATCTACAAATAAGAACTAAAGAAAAGTTAAAACAAAAACCTTAACTTAAAATATTTTTATCATACACTAAGCATTAGCACACTCCTTGATACTTTGTGTGTATTCTGGACCAATGCTCTAACAAATGTCCTATATTAATGTTCGAACATGCCTTCACTAACGAATTGTTGTTTTGAGTATATCTCTTCCAGGTGCCCGCAATTCTTACACGCATCCGTGTACTCTCCTTTCGGTGAACATTTCTGGCGCGCTACAGTATCTTGGTAGTCCGAACAGTAATCTGAATGCGTTGTTATACTCCACACGCATAGCGTTAATGGTACTTTGTGTGTATTTAGTCCACAATTCGGCTGTATACAGACACATACAATAAGTGCGAAATAATATAGATTTCACCTCACCGGTGCATACTCTGAATCGTCGTCATATCATGTCCGCACGTATGGTTATTGCTCTCCTTTGTCTGTTGATATCATCGACGTTTGAGAGGTCGTCCCTTATTGAGCGAGTGAGGAGCGCAGCGACGAGCGAAGCTCTCTGTTAGTGGGGGTCTATGCATTCTTTGTTCGCTAACTCCTCCTAGACCACTGAACCGATTTTGATCGGATTTGTTTTAAACGATCACTGTGGTCATGAGGAGTGCCAACATATATAAAAACTGTGATCGGACATGTCCTTGAGGAATAATTGAGAAAAAACCAACAAAATTCGATTTTCATTGAAAATGCATTGGATTAGCTTGCGCGTGCAATTTCTCTATGGCCAAACACATTGTGAACTTACTTTATTGAGAAACCCATTGAAATTTGCTAGCGCGCGCCATAAACAGAGATTTCAATTCCCCAGCATAACTCTATGGTACAATTATCACCCCTCATCCCTCAAGGACATCATTTCATGAAATGCGATATAGCTACCACTTGGACCTAATTTCCATGCAAAGTTTCATCGAGTTCTGTCAAACGGCGTCGGAGGGGACAGGCTACAAAAAACGGCGAAGTGAACATATAAGAGCTTCGCTTCAAAAAGTGTCTTTATTGTACCGCTTCCGCGCTCGCTCAATTAACAGGCCGGATGGGCTGAATACCTAGTTATATGTCCTAGATATTTCATAGATGACTCCATTTCAATAACCTTTCCATTAAGCCGAACTTGCGGAACTGTATCCGGCCCATTTCTATATTTAAATATTAGGAGACGAGTTTTGTGAACATTATATAGCATATTGTGTTCTTCAGCATATTTTTCACATTCTTCTATGAGCATTCTTAAGGCTCTGATGCTGGGCGCTAGTAACACCATATCATCTGCGTACGCAATGTGATTGATGCAGGTATTGTTTATATGACAACCGACCTTCGTTGCCAATAGCTTCTCACTTAAAGCATCCATATACACATTAAACAGACTAGGCGACATGGCTCCACCTTGCCTGACTCCAGTGCTCAGGAATGTCGGATCAGATGTATGGGTACCCCATCTTATGACATTCGTTTGTTGTCTATGCCAAAATTTTAAAATATTAATTATATATTCTGGTGCCTGTCTTTCATATAATTTATTCCAGAGATTTGTATGGGAAACTCTATCAAAAGCCTTGCTGAGATCTAGAAAGCAGCCGTATATTGTCGTTCGTCTTTTGTTATAGTAAGATATTGTCTGTTTAAGAGTGAAGATTGCAGTGTCGGTAGATGTACCAGGTTTAAATCCCATTTGGTGATCCTTTGTGTGTAACTTTTCCCTTAGGTGAACAAATATTACTTTTCTCATTTTTATTGATCTGAAAAAAGCGTTTGATACTATAAGCCATAAACTTCTATTGCATAAACTTGAAAGCATCGGTATTAAAGGTTCTGCTCTTGAAATATTAAAATCCTATCTGACGAACCGATTGCAAGTTGTTAAAATTGGAAATGACCAAAGCAGGACTTTGCCTATCACGTGTGGAGTCCCACAAGGATCCATTTTAGGACCGCTTCTTTTTTGATTTACATAAATAGTATAACATCTTTGGAATTACACGGTCACCTAACTTTGTATGCAGATGATACATGTTTGTTCTATTTTGGTAACAAAATAAATGATATCACTCGAGCACAAAAAGATCTAGATCTTCTACATGAATGGTTCCGCCATAACTTATTAACTGTAAAGGCCTCTAAGACATGTTACGTAATATTTAAACTTAAAAATAAAATAATTTTGCAACATGATCCGCTAACTATTGACAACATTGTAATCGAGCAAAAACCTCTGAAAAAAATCTTGGCTTAAGAGTAGATAACCACCTTAATTTCCACAATCAAATAGACCATATTAAAGGAAAACTTTCGTCTTTAATTGGGTCACTAAAGAATATTTCTAGATGCATACCACAAAAACTACACTATAATATTTACAACTCTCTGGTTAAGTCTCATTTGTTATACTTAATTGAAGTATGGGGAAATGCTAACAAAACAAAATTACAAGAACTTCAAAGAAAACAAAATAAAATAATAAAAATACTCTTTAAATATCCGTTATCTACATCCACAGTTAAAATTTTTGAAGAAACGAAGATTATGAATTTAAAACAACTTTTATGCCGAGGGGGAGTCCGCCGGCCGCCCATTTTTCCGAAGAAGGCACAATTGGCCCTCCTTCCATGGCTTCGGGAACCTCTCGCACGTCAGACACGCACTAAAGAGGTCCCGAAGCCTCCCTCCCATCTGGGAGGCGGCGATGGCCACAACTCTGGCGGGGACGCCGTCTGGACCTGGGGCCGTCTTCTTGGTCCGGAGGCAGAGAGCTGCCATCTCCACCTCCTCCTCCGTCACTGGGGGGACCTCCTCGGCCGATGGAGCCGCCACCAGAGGGGCGCTCATTACTGGTGGGGTGAAGTTGTCCCTGCGCGGAAACAGGGACTGGACCACTCCTGTATGCAGCATAGAGGCGGCCCTCGTAACCTACCCTTTTTTTTTTTTTGTCGCTGTGTAGTGTATTAATTATAATGTTAGGAATTATGTATGTAACTGTACTTGCATTTAGCTATGTAAGCATAAATTTATTAGCATAATTTTTATTCATATTTGTGACAGTCCAATAAATGCAACGATACAGTAAACAGTTGTTTCCTTTAACTAAAGAGTAAGGTTCCAACATCACATGGCGACCCTGCCAGGATTCTGCCAAGGAGCCTCTTTCTTCTGCTTTGGCTCTTGGATGCAGATAATTAATAAACTGTAAAGATGTGTCAGTCAAAAGTCGAAAAGGAAGATGTGTTTTTGAATCAAAGTGCCGTTGGCGACAATAGGGCTTAATTGGAAAGTTTTGGCAATCATCTAAGCAGCATAAGTACTGTAACGTATATTGTTTTAGCCCTGGTTTTGGTTGTTGTAATATTTTTTGGATGCAAGCTGTTCAGGGAGTGCCTTCGACCCGTTATTTAACAGAAATTGGGGATTCGAACTGTACCCCGCATCAGGTCATCATTACGGGCCAGGGGCCGCAGCGTCGAGGAGACCACTACGTAAGCAATACGACATACCTATGTGAGTGTTTTAAACTATTACGTACATTTAGTGTAATAAAGTGCTGTTATTTTCAATGAACTATGACTATATGTGAAAATGTGAGCTGTATTTAAACATTTTAGAATGTATTTGAGCAGTTCATTTGGTTTTATAATGTTAATGTTAAGTAAAATGTGTAAAGACGGTGATCAAATTTCATTACGCTAATAATTACAATTGACTAAACGGCGCAGAAACTTCGCAAACATAATACCTTGTAACAAAAACGCGTTACATTCCATGTATGTATGTTGCGAAATAGTTTTCAGTTTTACGTAGTTATGAATTATTATACAATATTTTAAAATTATAGGCATAAAATGATAGAAAGTTTGAAAGAATGTTATGATTTGTTACTTGAAATACGAAAATATTTGGTAAAAAGAGGTCAAAGTAGGTATAAAGGTAGTACTATTGCAACTAAACTGAAGGAAACAAATGCTATTTTTGAGAAATGTCGATCATTATTATTATTAAATTTAGAAAAGAGTAGTGATAAAGAAGTAGCTATATTAAGCAAAGAAATTTTTAGTAGGTGTCAAATATATACAATATTTGACACCTACTAAAAATTTCTTTGCCAATTAAAACTAACAAAATGGAGTTTGATTTAAAAGTAGCATGTAATTTAATTCCAGTAATGGATGATACTGAAAGCACCACTAAGAGAATGCTTGACTCTATAGAAATGTACGCTGATATGCTGGAGGATGCAGGTAAGTCCTTATTGATAGTTTTCGTCTTAAAAAATAGACTTTCAGAAAACGCAAAATTACGTATTTCTAACAAATATGAGAATGTTGACGACTTAATTAGAGATATACGCAATCATTTAATAACAAAAAAGTCGTATACGGCTATTCAGTCCAGGTTACAGTCTATGAGACAAGGTCAAAAGACCATTGAGGAATATGGTAAGGAAATAGAGCAGTTCGGTACTTAAACCCATAAATGAAAAAACTGCAATAAAAACATTTTCAGATGGACTGCGCAGCTCACGATTATCTACAATCATTACGTCTCGAAATTATAGCAGTTTGAAAGAAGCAGTACAGGCTGCCAAAGATGAAGACAGGCCAGCTCCACCACAAGGTAACCTCATGCATGTATCAAAGCAAGAACGTACTTTCTATAACAATAGGCACTTTAGTGCTAATCGTGGTCACCGTGGTAGTCACAATTATGGCCAAAACGCAAATTTCTTTCGTGGTCACCATAATAACAAATACAGTAATCAGCGTGGAACAGGACGTGCTAGTTATAGTAACTATAGAGCTAATAATTTTAATAATAACTTGAGAGCTAATTATGCTAATCGCAGACCTTCTTACATTACCAGAGGTAGGGGTTTCACAACAAGTAGAAATAACACTCAAAATCGAAATTTATATGCAATTGAGCACAATGTAGAGGAGTTTCAAAGTAGTCAACCATCAAATAATAAACCGATTCAGTTTTTTCGATCTTAAGAACACCATCTTATCATGCGATGAAAACACAAAATATGTGGCATTGTACATTAATAACATAAAATATTACTGGCTTATTGATACTGGTGCATCACTTTCTGTCATAAAAAATGAATCGATTCCTTTTAACACGCCAATACACAGAGATAATACATTAATAAATGGCATTGGTGGACAAACCAGAGCTAAAGGATTGGTAAATTTAACTTTAAAATCCAGTAAACATATACAGTTTAATCATAAATCTTCAGTTTTTGAGTCGTTACCGTTAAAGGCTGATGGAATTCTAGGGTTAGATTTTCTATTAAAGTACGAAGCAAACATTAATTTATACAGAAATTTAGTTACTTTACGTATAGACAACTTTACTCATTCTTTGAAACTAATAAACGGTGTCAATAAAAGTAATGAAGTCTTACTTATTCCTGCTCGATCAGAATCAATACACTTTCTTTATGTGAATGAATGTATAAGTGGGGATGTTGTTGTTTGTGGAAAAGAACTGAGCAAAGATATATATTTAGCTAATGAAATCACTACAGTAAAAAATAATAGGATTCCTATTAAGATATTAAATGTTACTGAACAAGATGTAGAGCTAGCATCTTTTACACCAGAATTACAATCTTTAGATAACTATAATATATGTACATTTAATAAAATCAATATTAGCGTTGATAGAGTTCAAAAGTTACTACACGAACTAAATTTATCTCATTTACACGATGATGAACAAAAAAGCATTGAGGCCATTTGTGCTAAGTACGCAGATGTGTTTCATATGGAAGGTGATAAGTTAACGACCACAAATGTTTATCAACAATCCATTACTGTTAAGCCAAATGTTTCTCCAGTATATGTAAAACCATACCGTTTACCACAAGCCTTAAAGCCTGAAATCGAAAACCAAATAAAAAATTTAAAAGCAAATGATATCATAGAGGAATGTAATAGTGAGTGGTCTAGTCCAATACTGTTAGTTCCTAAGAAAGCTGTTGATGGTCAAAATAACAAATGGAGACTAGTAGTTGATTATAGAAAATTAAACGGTCTTGTAGTAGATGACAAATTTCCGTTACCGAACATAAATGAAATCTTAGATTCGCTTTCTGGAGCAATTTACTTTAGTCACCTTGACCTTCACCAAGGTTACTTCCAAGTGCCCTTGACTTCTGAGAGTCGTAAATATACAGCATTTACAACTAGCTTAGGACACTATCAAATGAAAATACTACCTATGGGTCTTAAGGTTAGTCCCAGTTCGTTCAGTCGTATGATGTCTGTTGCTATGTCAGGCCTTGCATTTGAGAAATGTTTCATATATTTAGATGATCTTATAATATTTGGACGGAATTTGAGCTCGCATAATCAGAATTTGATAAGCGTGATGGAAAGACTTAGAAAAGTAAATTTACTTGTTCTAATAATTTTCCATTCACGAAAATCTTGCATTCTGTCCTTTCCTCGTCTCTTTCAAATACCAGAACCTTTGTCTTACTTGCATTCAGGCTTAGACCATTAGTTTCACACCCGTCTTTCAGAATGGTGACCAATGCCTGCAACTCGCTTTCTGATGATACAATAAGCACTGCATCATCTGCTGCATCATCTGCATCTGCATCATCTGATGATGCAATAAGCACTGCATCATCATCACCTTAAAAATATAAATATTTAAAAAAAATAAAACATAATAATATAATACATTAAGCTAACCACTACAATATGTACTAAAATACAAAAGAATAAAACATATATTTAAAAATATACAAATAAATATATAAATTCAAGCGATAAACGAAATTATAATAATAATAATAATCCTTTATTGCACACCCAAAGAATACAAAAAAAAGTACAATGAAAAAGTAAATAAGTATATATATGTACAAAAGGCGGCCTTATTGCTCAGTAGCAATCTCTGCCAGGCAACCTAAGGGCAGAGGAATAGCAAATTTCAAAAAAGTATAAAGGGTTAGGGTGTAAAAGTTAATAATAAATAGACATAAATAATCGTAATAGAAAGAAATAAGTCGTAAATAGATATATTCAAACAACATAGGTATCAACAATCATACAAATGTACACACAACATACATACATACATACATACATATATACATACATGCATGCATACATACATACACATATACATACATCCATACATAAAATAAAACAAAAAAACAAATAAATAAAAACAATGGCATACAAATAATAAAAAGGAAAAGCAGAAAGAAAAGTGAATTGGTAAATTTACAAAGCTAAAAAATGATTCTTTAAGCGACTCTTAAAGGTTACAAAATTTTGAATATTTTTGATATTACAGGGAAGGGAGTTCCACAAGCGACACGCAGTTACAATAAATGAGCTACTGTTAAAGGAAGAGGAATGGGTAGGTATTTTTAATGTGAGATTATTATCAGAGCGAAGAGACCGAGAATGTGACCCGCCCAAAAACTCAAAACGCTCTTTGAGGTAAGGAGGAGAATTAGGATCAAACAGAATACAGAAGAGAAGACGAAGTATGTGAGAATCCCTGCGAAGACGGATTGGGAGCCACTTGAGTCTTTTACGAAAGTCTGAAATGTGATCAAATTTGCGTAAACCAAATATGAATCGAATACATAAATATTGGAGACGCTCAAGTTTATTTAAATGCTCCTCTCTTAAGTCAAGATAGCATGTATCAGCATAGTAAGGAATCGGTAGAAGGAGAGTATTCGCTAGCATAATCTTGGTTGAAGTAGGAAGAAAATTACGTAGACTCTTGAGAGATCCCAATGAAGCAAAAATTTTTCTACTTACCTCACTTACCTGTGAATCCCACGACATGTTATTATCTAGGGTAATCCCAAAGTCTTTAACAGTTTTACAGTAAGTGATATAATATCACTATTAAGGAGCACTGGCGGTAAAACAGATAGGTCTATTTTCGAAATGAGTTTTCCACTACCAATTAAAATCAGTTTTTTTTGAGTTTAAACTAAGACCAAATGCCTTGCTCCACAAGGATATACTATCCAAGCTTTTGTTGATGTTTTCGATAGCATTAGGTAAATCAGATACTTTGGCTTGGTTATAGATTTGAAGATAGTACGCATATAAATGGTAGAGAGAAGAAATAGCATCAGAAATTGTATTTATAAATACAGAGAATAGCAAAGGGGACAGCACGCCACCCTGCGGAACGCCAGCAACGACCTGAGACCAGTCAGAATACGAATCTTGTACTCGAATCCGTTGTCGGCGCCCATGCAGGTACTCACGAAACCAGTCAATTGCATCAGGAGGTATGTCAAGTGACCGTAAAGTAGCCAGTATGACATCAAAATCAACAGAGCCGAAAGCGTTACTTAAATCAAGCAACACTAAAATTGTGACTTGTTGTGTGTCCATGCCTCTGCGGATGTCATCAGTAATTTTAACTAAGGCAGTTGTCGTACTATGACCAGGACAAAAACCGGATTGTAAAGGATTCATTAGGTTATGGGGAGATAGGAACTGAGTGAGTTGGTTTGAATTAGACGCTCAAGGACTTTGGACAAGAAAGGAAGAATAGAAATAGGGCGGTAATCGGAGTATTCAATAGGATAAGACTTTTTAGGTAAAGGAATTATTTCAGCATCTTTCCGAGTTGAAGGAAAACGTTTAGATATAATTTAGTGATTAAATATACCTGTAATCAGGGGAAGTATGATATCAAGGATGGGAATGATGATTTTACGACTTATGCCATCTGCACCAACAGCATCGAATTTAATGGCAAGAATGGCCTTCATAACATCACTTTCTGCAAATTGACTAAAGAAAAAATTAGGAACACAAGGAGTTGACAAAGCATTGAGATGGTTAATAGTAGTAATTTTAGTTGTGTCATTAATGACACCAGAAGAGGAGAAGTGTCAGTTAAGATCATTCAGATTAATGCCATGAGGAGTTACATTTTGTTGCGCTTTGCCAACTCCAGTAAATCTTAAAAAATTCCAGACTTTGTTGGAATCTTTCCTAAAGTCAAACATTCTCTTGGTGGTGGGCATTGACATGAGAAAGCCGTGTCTTTCCCATGGACAGTTATATGTTGGCTTATCTCGGGTTGGATCTCCTGATAGACAATATATTTTACTTCCAAATGGTAACATTACAACCAATACAGTTTACAGAGAAGTTTTGAACAATTAAAATTACCATAACCAGAGTAATTTTTCCCATCACTTGGTACTCATGGAATTCGTTTATTGCAAATCCCGCAGAAAAGGTGTTTTTTTTTTTTCTTTCGGACAGAGTTACTTTCGAATTTTGTATTAGCATGCAAATACAAACTATACCTACGTATAACTCACTTTTTGGCAGTTAGAAATTAAAACATAACACTCTGTACTAAAAAATGATTATTAAGATGCCCAACGAAGTGGGCACGGGTCAGCTAGTAAAATTATAAAAAGATAAAACACGAAAAGATTTTAAGAAGATCTTTTAAAATTTATAAAGTTTGCTAACCGCCCGCTAGTTACATAAAAAAACAAAGTCTAAGAAACAGTAAAAAATAGGAGCAAAAAATAAATAGAACAGAAAAATAAAATTGTAAATTTACATAAAACAGAAAAATAAAACATAAAGAAATAAAACAAAAATTAACAATCACATCAGTTATAACCACTCATACGTCGCCTCAAATGTCAAATATATATTTATATATTAGTACTTAGTTGCTAAGAGCTAACCACCTAGTGCAAATTTATATATAGTTATATACTCTGTTAAAATAGAGATGACAACTGACAACATAAATAGATGTATCTGTATCAAAGTAAAAGTATAATAAAACAACGCTATTTAGTGCAGAACAGAACTGACGTTTTATTTCAAAGTAGTTTTGAAGCTAACTAAACCATCACAGATGGCAGCACAAGTTCACAGATAACATATTAGATATTACTTTTCTACACCCCCACTATATCTAACAATGTTATATTGATAAAAATCAGTATAATGAACAATTATTAACTTAAACATATGTGCTGAACCCCCAACTTATCCAATAAATAATAATGCTTATTAGAGCACAAGCTCTTTGTAAGTAAGTCAGCTGGCATCTCAGCTGATGGCAAATATTTAACATTCACAATATTATTATTTACACATTCTCTAGAAAAATGATAACGTATGTCAATGTGTTTGCTTCTCTTATGAAAGATTGGATTTTGAGTTAACTTTAATGCACTCTGGTTATCATTATATAATTCAATAGTGTACTTCTTATTAGTTATTTCAAACTGTAAATTTCTTAAATAAAGAGATTCCTTACATGCTTCAGTTAAAGCCATGTACTCGGCTTCACTGCTTGACAAAGCCACGGTCTTCTGTTTCTTTGTCTCCCAAGAAATTACACAACCTGACAAAGTGAAACAGAAACCCGTGTAGGATCTTCTATCAATAGTGTTCCCACCTCAATCAGCATCTACAAATCCTTCAATGACAGAGTTCCCATCTGCAGAAAATTTTAAACCATAATGTTTGGTCAATTTTAAATATCGCAATATGCGTTTTACATATGAACAATGCTGTTTGGTATAGGAATTATTAAATTAACTTAAAAAGCTAACTGCAAATGCAATGTCTGGCCTTGTAAGAACCGCTAAATACATTAAAGAACCTATCATTTGTTGATAAGGAAACAATAACTTATCTACATTATTCTCATCTTTAGATGCATGTAACTTAGTCTCCATTGGAGTTTGAACAGTTTTACATTGACTCATTTTGAATTTAAGTAACAGCTGATCAATGTAATCTTCCTGACTTATTGATATTGTTTTCTCACATTTATTTACTTTTACATTTACTCCAAGACATTTCTTGATTTCACCTAAATCTTTAATTTTAAAATTCTCAGATAAAACATCTTTTAAGTGCTTAGTAGCTATAATATCATTTGAAAAAATGAAGAAATCGTCGACATACAGAGTAACAATAGTTTTTAACTTATCCTGTGTTTTTAAAAACATACAATCTATCTTAGATTTAACAAAGCCAATTTTTAAAAGACATTCCTCTACTCTCTTGTACCATACTCTTGAAGACTGTTTTAAACCATACATAGATTTTTTTAATTTAAGAACTTGATCTTTCTCTACTTTCTCAGAAAAACCTTCAGGTATTTGTATATAAATGTCTTCTTCAAGAATTCCATACAAGAAAGCAGTTGTCACATCAAGATGTGTTGTATCAAGATTAAGTTGAACAGACAGAGCAAATAAAAGCCACAATGTGGTATGCCTCACTACAGGCGAGAAAGTGTCAGTATAGTCCACACCTTGAACTTGCGAAAAACCTTTCGCCACTAGACGCGCACGAAACCGAATGTTATTATCACAATCATATTTTTTACGTAACACCCACTTGCACTTTACAACTCTAACATCTTGAGGAGGATTGCTAATCTCCCATGCATCATTCTCTTTGAAACTTTGTAACTCTTCAGCCATAGCTATTTTCCACTGTTCCTTTTCAGGTCTGGCTAAAGCATCCTGAAGAGACAATCCTGTCACATCATCATATGTGCTCTCACCAGCACAAAAATTTGAACATTTGAACCTGTCTGGTTGCTTCCTCTCCCGTGTAGGTCTTTGAGGTCTAATCTGCATCTGCCGGATATCTTCAGCTTCAGAATCACTAGGTTTATATGTCTCATCAACTAAATTCAGAAATGTGTCCTCTGAGCTATCTGTGTGGTCAGATTCCGAGTTTGGTTCATCTATATTAACTTCTTCTTCCCCCACTGAATCAAAACTCTGAGAGGAAACTTCCATCTGACATTCAGATTTTGATTCCTGCTCTATTATGACCACATCTCTACTAGTCAATATTTTCTTTGTTTCTGGGTTATACAGCCTGTATCCCTTTATGTTTTCTGGATATCCAAGGAGAATGCATTTTTCTAACTTCTTGTCCCATTTCTTGCGCTTCTCTTTAGCTACATGGACCATTGCAGTACTACCGAAGATTCTGATATGGCTTATGTCGGGCTGACAGCCAGTCCATATCTCATACGGTGTCTTATTACCCAATGCTGCAGCCACGCTTCGATTCTGTAGATATACTGCTGTGTTAGTAGCCTCACCCCAGAATTCTTTCCCTAGGTTGGCATCAAAGAGTAAGCATCTTGCCTTTTCAACAATAGTACGATTGAATCGCTCACATAATCCATTTTGCTGCGGTGTGTATGGATTACTTTTTTGGTGTATTATGCCAGCACCTTTTAAATAATTGTCAAACTCTTTATTACAGTATTCTAATCCATTATCACTCCTTAATACTTTGATTGTCTTCTTAGTTTGATTTTCCACCTGGGCTTTGAATTCCTTGAAACACCTCAAAGCCTCATTCTTGTGTTTTAGAAAATAAACAAACACCATTCGACTTCTTGTTGTTTGTCGATGATTGTATCATCGACAAACAACAAGAAGTATCTGGATCCTCCTATGGATATATTTTCCATAGGCCCACAGATATCTGTATGGACTATATCTAATAGGTCACTGCTTCTCTGATTGATACTCTTGAAAGGTAACCGACACTGTTTGCCTTCGCAACATATATCACATGAAGATTTACCAATATCCACTTTTTCATCAAAAGACATACCCTGTACTGCAGTCTTCATCTGATTCAGGTAGTCTTTATTAATGTGTCCTAATCTGCGATGCCATGTAACACCTGATACAACTGATGCAGCCAAATGTTCCTGGTTTTGTAAGTTTACTTTGTACACTCCATTTTCTAGTAATGCTGTTGCTACTAACTTATTATTTTTGTTATATACCGAGCAACTACTATCAGAAAAAGATACCTTGTTTCCTTTGCTTATGAGTTGGCTGACTGATAGCAAGTTAGTCGCCAGACTTGGAACACAATAAACGTCTTCAACCATAATTTCGTAATCAATATCACCAGTTGTAGTTATAATTTTCACATCGCCAGAACACAAAACTGACAACATTTCACTGTTCGCAACAATAATTTCCTGTTTCTGATCATACGACGCATTCATAACCAAACTTTCATTTGCCGTAAGGTGTACACTGGCTCCAGAGTCAATATACCATGCATTTTTACTGAAATTCCCGCTCAGGAACACAGCACTAAACGCATTAGACTGAATTCGGGGTTTTTCCTTGAAGTTCGACGCGTTATTTTCGTTATTAGTACATTGATTTCTATAATAGCCTTTTTGTTTACATCTGTAACATGTCACATTTGACTTTGACGTATCGGCAGTGCTACCAACATTGACATTTTTTCTTGACGCCATTTTATTTTTCTTGTACTTAGAATTCGAACGAGCTGCGAACGCGCCGCCAACTTCATCACGTTCCTCTATGGTTAACTCCATGTCTAACAATTTCGATTTGATAGAATCAGCCGTTATGCTAATGCCTGAATGCTCAATTGCCATGATCATCGGTGAAAATCGATCCGGCAATCCTGCTAATAACAATGAGCCTGTCCACTGGTCATTTATTTCAAAACCCGTGCCACTTAATTTTTGAGCCGTGTCAATAATTTGAGTCACGTAGGACGTTATTGAACTGCAGTTTTCCAATCTTATCGAAATTAGATTCCGTAACAGATTTATCCTTCTTGAAAAACCGTTGTCATCGAATAACTGTTGTAGTTTATCCCAGAGTTCTTTCGTTGTTCTTACACTTTTCACATGTACAAACAAAGACGGGTCGATTGTCATAATCAATTTTGCTCGAGTTTTCTCGTCGTCTGCAGCTCCTACTACAGCTCCTTCTGGCTTTACATAATGTTTCATGCCTTCAAGGATTAGGAAATTCTCTGCCGCGAAGCTCCACTCGCTGTAATTTTCCCGCCCGCGTAATTTGGGTACATTTACCAAGTAGTTTGCCGCCATCGTAATTCTGAATAAAATACTTTTATTTCACGAATGTCCAGCCAATCTACACAACACAGTGTAAACGCGTGTCGAAACAGTCTTTTTAACACTCGTACCGTGACGAAATACTTGTTAAAACACTACTTTTCATAAATTTTCTGGGCCCATCACCTATAATAAAACAGCGCTATTTAGTGCAGAACAGAACTAACGTTTTATTTCAAAAAAGTTTTGAAGCTAACTAAACCATCACAGATGGCAGCACAAGTTCACAGATAACATATTAGATATTACTTTTCTACAAAAAGAAATACTTTTAACTTCAAGTTATTCAAAAAATAAATAATATTACTAAATAAACAAATTTATAAGTATTATACTAATATCAGTGAGGCACCACGTACTATATAAAACTGGTTTAAACATACAGAAAAAAATAAGAACAAAAAAAAAAAAAGAAAAACATACAGAAAAAAGTAAAACATAATTAAAACAATGAGTATGGTTATTTTTTAGCCACTCGCTTACATCTCTGCACATTCACTTTATCAACTGAGTTTTTTGGAGCCACTGAAGCCACCTGCACAGCTTGTGGTGACCTCAACGAAGCGACGGGAATGTTCTGTAGTTCGGACATACACTCAATACGATAGCGAAAACCGTTGGGAGCTATAACGTTGATAGACCCATCGCGCGTCCAGCACTTCCCCATTCCAAAACATTGTCGAGCGAGTAAGAAGATACTATGACGATTTCTGGTCAAAAATTCGGATATAGTCACACCAGAACCCTTCAGTTTAGTTTTAGTAAACCAAACAGTATGATGTACTTGCCGACTCATAAATTTGACAGCAATTGGTCTGGGTTTGTCTCCCCGCGAATGGCCCAGGCGATAAGCTGCTTTAATGTCCGACAAAGAAAAATCAGCGACTTTGAGATTATCCACCACCAATTTTATTATGAGACCTGCAACATCTTCTGTTTTGTTCTCCTCCACACCGTGAAAAAGAAGTGTTTTTCGCCTTCTCGACGTCTCCAATCTGTCCACATCGCGAGTTAACATCTCCACTTGTTTTTGTAAGGAGGTCAAAGCAGTGTGAATAAAATTTTTAAAAGCACAGAAATCTGCAGATAATGTTGTAATATTAGGTGGTAATGCAGATTTATTCAGCTCCTTTTGAAACTCAGACATCATGGTGTTAAACAACTCAGCCATAGCTGTAACGGACTCCTTGATAGCATCCATTTTCCACTAATTTACAATTTTTTTTTACTGATAAAATAATATAGGAATATCACTAGCGGTAGGTTGATTAAATTACTAGCACATAAGTTACCTAAAACTCTTCATAAATATATTAAAATATAGTAATAAATACAGAGCTCAAAAATCAGCTGTTTACTTTTTCACTCCTACCCGCGTTTTCGAAATTAACATATAAAATTGCTTTGTTTGGTAAATAATTTTTTCACTCGACATTTGAATACCTTACGGACCTACGGATGGTCTCCGGCAAGTCATTCCAAAGTCGAATACTACAGCAAATGATAGCAAATACGAGCGATACGATACGAGCAAATGAGTTAGACATGAAACCAGAGGTGTGGCTAGACGTAGAGAGCATGAGACTCGCTTGGGATCGTAAGGACCTGTCATGAAAAGAGGAGAAGAAAGAGAAATCAGTAAATAGATAAGTCGGAGAATTAGGGTCGAAAAGGGTAGAATAAACTAACAAAGTACTCTTGGTTTTCTGCGATCACCCAAAGAAAGCCAACCAAGCTGCCTACTATAAGAAGATATATGATCATACTTGCGCAGGTTATAAATAAATAAAACGAATGTGTTGAAAATCCGTTCGAGCTTATTCATGAGGTCATTATTCATATCCAGGTAGCAAACATCACCATAATCTATCACTGGAAGCAGCAATGTTCTAACTAACTGTTTTTTGGTGCTTACAGGTAAAAAAATTTTAAGTCGCATTATAGAATGCAAAGAGCAACATATTTTGCGAGAGATATCACTAACATAGTCACGCCAAGATAATTTTGTATCCAAAATTATACCCAAATCTTTAACAGTACTGGAATAATGGATGACTTTGCCATTATATTTTAAGCTAGGTAAATTTGTGAGGTTAAGTTGTCGTGAGCTGCCAATAATTATAGCTTGGCATTTATTAGCATTTACATACCTCGATCCCATACTTTGAAGACCAAATAGATATTTGTTGTAAGTTGATATTTAAGGTTTGTATGGCATCAGCAATATTTTCAGCTCTGGCATGTTCATAGATCTGCAAGTCGTCAGCGTAAAGATCGTATCGAGAGGTTAAGATGGAAGTAATAGAGTTTATAAAAACAGATAAGAGCAATGGAGATAATATACCGCCTTGAGGCGCGCCAGCTGCCACATCGTGCCAGTCAGAATTGGTCTGACCTACGCAAATAGACTGCTGGCGTCCCTGAAGATAGGAAGAAAATCATTCTAAAGCGCAACTGGAGACATTAGCTTAAGACAAAAGAGCAATAAGTAAGTCGTGATCTACAGCATTGAATGCATTACTAAAGTCAATAATTATATAAGCACAGTTAGATGCGTGCTTTCCATTGCTGATCTAATGTCTTCAGTGACCCTCAATAGAGCAGTAGTAGTGCTATGTCCGATTCTAAATCCGGACTGCAGAGGATTAAACAGGCCACATTTTAGAAAGTATTTGGGAATTTGTTGGTACACGGTTGATTCAAGAATTTCGGAGAGGAAAGGCAGGACTGAAATAAGACAAAAGTGAGAAGATAACGAAGAATTTGATATTTTGGGTAGTCGGAGAATAAATGCCTTTCGCCTTATCTCCGGGAACTGACTAGTGGATAGGAAAAAAATAATGATGTGAGTAATAACAGGGAGTAGGATGTCAACAATTGAGGTAATCATAATGCGGCTTATATCATCCGCCCTACTGCTTTTGTAGAGGTAGCTAGAACAGTTTTCTTAGTGTCATCATCGGTAATAGATGAGAAGCTAAAGGCTGGGGAATCGAGTTCCGGCAAGCTATGAATCTCAGAAAGCGTACATGTTTTGATACACGAGTCAAGGGAAAAAAAAGAAGAAAAATGTTTATTAAGATCGTTTAAATTAAAATTAGAATCTATAGGACATGCTGAAAGTTTATCAACACAAAGGGACTTTAAAAATTTTAAGGTCGCCTCAGGAGAAGAATCACGTATTTTGTTACGAAAAAACTGGCGTTTTAATTTTCTACACATCTGATTACATTCATTTCTTGCAGACTTATACACTGACCAGTTGAGCTCATTACGATCTTTTTTGTATTTTATAAAAGCCCTGTCTCTCTCTTAGCTTTAGCTTTACGAAAATCGTCATTAAACTATAGCGTGAAATGATTTTTCATTTTAACAAGTTTCAAGGGAGCGTGCTTATCATACAATTTAAGAATATTACTATTTAAAAAGTTAACTTTCACATCAACTGTTATAAACACCTCTACCCTCGACCAGTCAATCTCAGACGCATCCTTATTGAGCTTCTCAATATCTATGTTGTGAAAGCTTCTAATTAAGAGAGATTTAGGTTTAGGCTTGAGAAAATTAAATCTGAAAGTTGCAAAAATTAGGTCATGAAAAGAAAAGCCAGGGGCAGGAAATTGACCAAAACTACGAACATGATTAGGACTAGAAGTTATTACTAAGTCTGAAAAAGTGTCGGAGTTATTGATATGGTGGGTAGGATTCAAGGGCAACACATGTAAATTTAGGGAAAGCAACATAGATTTAAGTTTTCTCGTTCTGGAATTGTCTCGCAACATACATGTGTTAAAGTCACCCATAATAATAATATGCGTGTAACTAACAGCTAGGTCTTCAATGACAATTTCTAGATTATTAAAATAGTTTTTGTTAGGCGGGCAGTAAACAACTCCCAGTGCCAACTTTACTCCTAAATCTATTTCTACAATATTAGTATTTCTATTACATTCAATACACGAATCCAGCGAGGAGACAGATTGACAAATCACTTTATAAGAAATGTGACTTTTTAGGTATATGGCAACAGCACCTCCAGGTCTTCCTAGGCGATCGTTTTTTATTATTATGTAATTCGGAACAGAAAAACAAGTGGATTGTAAGGACGGTTTTAGCCAAGATTCGGAAATAAGTACAGCATGAATATTTTGATTAAAGGTGGCATAAAAATCTGAGAAATGGCCAGAAATACTTTGGGCATTAATATGGCAGAGGTTAAAAGTCTTGTGAAGCGGTTCAGATTCGTTCGTCGAGTGGTAAACAAGTTTCATTTAAACTGCTAAAAGAGCTCTGTTTGTCGTCATCGGGGCTCAAAACAGAATAAAAAGACTCAATGCTTGATTCCATAATGTTAATTCTGGGTTCGCTCCCCAGTCTGAGAAGATGGATTTTTCTATTTCCATTTTCTTCGCTCTGGCAAACTAAAAAAAGCGCGCAAAGGGACGGAGAAAGCAGGAACTAAACAACGGAGTGTCTTATCACTAGGTTCTAATGGTTCCCTCTGCCTACCATAAAAAAACATGCGTGCGTACAAAGTACACATGTCAGAAGTGAAACTTCTTTGGCGAACTAATTTATAAATCTTGTTTATATTTATACAAATCTAAAACTTTAAATTTCCAAGATTAAGAGGAAGGGAAAAAGGAAGATAGGTTAGGAATTTAATTGTCATTAAAATAAAATAATTAAAGAGAATTATTAAAATAAATTTATTTTATATTGTTTGAAAAATAATATAGTCAAATCTCAGATGTTGAATATTAAATTAAAATTCCTCGTGATTTTTTGTAAATATTAAAAATACCTAATCCAATTTAAATATATACAAAATTTTTGTAAATTAATGATAACTCTAGAAATTAAAATTTTTAAATTAAAATTTCGTCATAAGAATTTATGAAATATTGTTATTAGTATTTTATGCATAATGATTTATTGAAATCTCAAATGACGAATTGTAAATAAAAATGCCACGTGTTTTTTGTCAATATTAAAAATTATTAATTCAGTTTTGTTTTTGAATTCAAAATTTAGAAAAGCGAATTTATGAAATATTTTTATTTTATGATAAATGATTTATTAAATTATCAAATGACGAGTGGCAAGTTGAAATACCACATGTTATTTGTAAATATTAAAACTATCTAACCTTCAAACCAATTATCATAAAAAATTGTAAATAAACAAAAAGATAACAGATATATTACTTACTTCGAATAATTGCTTGATACAGGACAACTTACAAATTTATTCACAAAGTATTTTCACAAAGTTTTTCACAAAGTTTTTCACAAAGTTTTTCACAAAGTTTTTATTTATAAAATTCACTTACTGTTTATTCACTGTAGAAGTGCCTAATGATATTGTAAATATTACGCTATGCGACAGAAATGCCATCTAAAGTTCTAATAATTAACTATTAAACGAATACACAACCAATAGGGCGTGTTCTTTCTCGATATCCCGTATTCTCTCTCTCTCTTGTTCAATCTTTCTCACTATAGCTCTCTCCCACCTCACACTCCATAGCAGTATGCGTGATACGACGTTCGCTCTGTCTCACTTTTTCTCTCAATCTTTCTCACTCGCTTGCTCCCTACTCTCACTCCACGGCTAGTTGCTCATGCTACGTTCGCCCTGTCTTACTCTCTCTCAATCGGTCCCGATCACTCTCTCTCTCTTTTCCGACACTTCCGATGCATACAGGCGTGACGTTTCATTTGTAAAAATTTTACCCTCATGCGCCTAAAGAAGCTTCACTTCAATAATTTGGCAACAATAAAAAATATCTATTATGTTAACTAGTATAATAAATCATAAATTATGAGTATTATAAAGTGAAATTTAATATAGATGTTTATAGGTTTCTTAGAATATTTACAGTTTTGATTTTAGTGTCAATGGTTATCATCTCCGGTTTTATTCCTTTCTAAACATTTTTATTAATATGGGCGAACTCAAATTTATACACTATATATGTGTATGTTAGATTATTAAGAAGTTACATTTAGTATCTCCAATATAATCCTCACTTTTAAATGAAAATGAATAAATATTTTACACAAATACATATTTCGGCTAATTATCGTTAACGATATAATTAAAAAAACCTGTTGGTCACACTTACCATCATTACTGCAAAGAAAATAACAAGTTAATCCGTAGACGTAAGAAATCAAAGATTCGAGTATCTTCCTAAGGTAGATCGTCAAAACACGTATCAGAGTCCAGTAAAAGGATGTCTGTGAACTTGGCAGATCATTGTCCAGCAGATCAAAAATAAAAAGGAGTTCTATTCGCATGCAGCATAGTTCTATAGTTCTTGATAGATTTCGGAAATAGTTCTGCCGTTTTTATGTACAAAAAAATCAGTTAAAAAAATGATCTGCTAACTTCCCGTAGCAGATCATTTTCTTGCGAATAAAATTCTGGACGAGTTTTATATACATATTAGTAAACTCTATAGTTCCTGATAATTTTTAAGAATAGGTCTTTCGAATTGACTCATGAAAAAAATATTTAAATTATTTTTGAAATTTCATTTTTTCACGTTAAAATATTTCTCAAAAATTTTATATAAGGATCAATTAAAATAAATCTTAAAATTCTACAAAAATATATAAATATCTTTTAAATAAAAATATTAGAAAACCAGATTTTACATTAAAACCACCACAGAGCACACTTCAAATAAAAATTTACTGAAAAATCAATCATTTAGCAACAAACTAGTGAATTGACCCACATGTTAACAAATGAAACTAGAACTTATCGATTTCTCAAATAAAATGAATATATCTTTTATTATAAACCAGATGTAGCACCAGAACTCCCAAAAAAATATCAGCAGAGCATACTTAAATTACAACTTGTTGAAAAATGTCAATAAAAATCGTTTATTCGAAAAAAAATTATTAAAATAGCTGAAATCTTCCTAGGAGGCTAGAACTCCTCGATTTCTTGAAGAACACAAACATATCTTTCATTATAAATTAGATGTAGCACCAAAACTCCCAAAAAAATATCAGCAGAGCATACTTGAATTACAACTTGTTGAAAAATGTCAATAAAAATCGTTTATTCGAAAAAAAATCATTAAAATAGCTGAAATCTTCCTGGCAGGCTAGAACTCCTCGATTTCTTGAAGAATACAAACATATCTTTCATTATAAATTAGATGTAGCACCAGAACTCCCAAAAAATTATCAGCAGAGCATACTTGAATAACGGACTTGTTGAAATATCTCAATAAAAATCATTAATTAAAATCTTTCTGCAAGACTAGAACTCCTCGATTTCTTGAAAAACACAAAAATATCTTTCATTGTAAACCAAATAAAGCACCAGAACTCCCAAAAATATATCAGCAGAGCATACTTGAATTACAACTTGTTGAAAAATGTCAATAAAAATCGTTTATTGGAAAAAAAATTATTAAAATAGCTGAAATCTTCCTGGCAGGCTAGAACTCCTCAATTTCTTGAAGAACACAAAAATATCTTTCATTATAAATTAGATGTAGCACCAGAACTCCCAAAAAATTATCAGCAGAGCATACTTGAATAACGGACTTGTTGAAATATCTCAATAAAAATCATTTATTCGAAAAAAAATTATTAAAATATTTAAAATCTTTCTGCAAGACTAGAACTCCTCGATTTCTTGAAAAACACAAAAATATCTTTCATTGTAAACCAAATAAAGCACCAGAACTCCCAAAAATATATCAGCAGAGCATACTTGAATTACAGACTTGTTGAAAAATCTCAATAAAAATCATTTCTGTGAAAAAAAAAAATACTAAAATATTTTATGTCTTTCTGAAAGGCTAGAACTTCTCGATTTCTTGAAGAACACATATATATCTTTCATTCTAAATCAGAAGTAGCACCAGAACTACCAAACAAATATCAGCAGAGCATACTTGAATTACAACTTGTTGAAAAATGTCAATAAAAATCGCTTATTCGAAAAAAAATTATTAAAACAGCTGAAATCTTCCTCGGAGGCTAGAACTCCTCGATTTCTTGAAGAACACAAATATATCTTTCATTATAAGCCAGATGTAGCACCAGAACTCCCAAAAAAATATCAGCAGAGCATACTTGAATAACAGACTTGTCGAAAAATCTCGAAAAAAATCGTTTATTCGAAAAAAAAAAAATTAAAATATTTAAAATCTTCCTCAGAGGTTAAAACTCCTCGATTTCTTAAAGAACACAAACATATCTATCATTATAAATTAGATGTAACACCAGAACTCCCAAAAATATATCAGCAGAGCATACGTGAATTACAGACTTGTTGAAAAATCTCGAAAAAAATCGTTTATTCGAAAAAAAAAAAAAATATTTAAAATCTTCCTCAGAGGCTAGAACTCCTCGATTTCTTGAAAAACATAAACATATCTTTCATTCTAAACCAGATGTAGCACCAGAACTCTCAAAAAAGTATCAGCAGAGCATACTTGAATTACAACTTGTTGAAAAATGTCAATAAAAATCGTTTATTCGAAAAAAAATTATTAAAATAGCTGAAATCTTCCTCGGAGGCTAGAACTCCTCGATTTCTTAAAGAACACAAACATATCTTTCATTCTAAACCAGAAGTAGCACCTGAACTATCAAAAAAATATCAGCAGAGCATACATGGATTACAGACTTGTTGAAAAATCTCAATAAAAATCATTTGTGTGAAAAAAAATTATTAAAATATTTAAAATCTTCCTCGGAGGCTAGAACTCCTCGATTTCTTGAAGAACACAAATATATCTTTCATTCTAAACCAGATGTAGCACCATAACTCCTATAAAAATATCAGCAGAGCATACTTGAATTACAACTTATTGAAAAATATCAATAAAAATCGTTTATGATATTTATTTGAGAGTTCTGGTGCTACATCTGGTTTACAATGAAAGATATATTTGTATAATCGAGTTCTAGCCTCCTAGGAAGATTTCAGCTATTTTAATATTTTTTTTTTAATAAACGATTTTTATTGACATTTTTCAACAAGTTGTAATTCAAGTATGCTCTGCTGATATTTTTTTGGGAGTTCTGGTGCTACATCTGGTTTATAATAAAAGATATATTCATTTTATTTGAGAGATCGAAATTTGTAAAAATCTCCCTACAGAGATGCTAACAACGATATAAGTTGTATAAAAGCATATAAGAATTTCAACGCGGCGTGATGTAGAACGCATGGCTCAGTGGTGAGAGCGCCTGCACGGTTCGCAGGAGGGCGCGGGTTCGAGTCCCGTTGCGCGGACCTGGAAGTTGTTCGCGCGGGACGTGTCGCGCAGGAATGTCCGGGGTTGGACTCAAGTCGGGAGCGCAACTCGCGGAAATCTTTGATTGTCAGGGAGGTCATGGCTCAGTGGCAGGTAAGGTGGAGCTCGAGTGCGGACGGGAGAGAGCTGTTCTCTTTCTTTCCCGACGTGTCGGAGCGAGTAGCCTCGGTATGGGTCGAACCGGACTATGTCGTGTCGCAGATTTTGACCGGCCACGGCTGTTTCAGGTTTCGCCTACATCGGATGCGGCTCAGTGACACTGCTGAATGCTATTGTTGCAATGCAGCGGAAACACGCGACCACATACTCTGGGAATGCTAGTTATACGCGGAAGAGCGCAACGAAATGCTGTCTGACTGGCAAAGAGACTTGGTAGGCCCTGTATACCACGGTGACCTGGTGGCAAGTGCGGAAGGATTCAGGCGACTGCGAGCATTCGCGCACAAATGGCATAAAAAGAGGAAGGAATTGGAAATTTGATCTTCGTCTGCTCGGACGCGAAGTAATGGCTGTGTGTCGTCAAGCCCCAGAAAGGGGAGAGTTGACATAGAAGGGACAGGATATAGATTTGTAGGAGTCAAGAAACCGCACAGGGAAAGAGCAGGAATTCAATCCAAGAAACGCAAGTACCGTGCGGTCTCCGACGATTCGGTCCGTATGCCCAAAGGGCGGGTAGGACCATGGGTTGGTGGTGGGTTTGTCCCTATCCTCAGTGTGGATTAACACTTTAAAAATCATCAAAAATATATAAACTAATTTTATTTAAAATATGAAAAATAAAATTACATTAAAAATGAATATAAAAGTATTAGGAAAGGAAATAAAAAATAATGAAATAATTTTAATTCTATAATTTATCCTACCTGTTAATGCCATCTAGTGGCGTAATACGTAAAAAATATCAAACTTTGTTATGTCCTGGGCGAGAGTTGGCGCTAGTTTCCTTTGAAACTTATTTTGTATAGGAGTTTCACCCCCCTGACACTATGCGTGATACGACGTTCGCTCTGTCTCACTTTTTCTCTCAATCTTTCTCACTCGCTTGCTCCCTACTCTCACTCCACGGCTAGTTGCTCATGCTACGTTCGCCCTGTCTTACTCTCTCTCAATCGGTCTCGATCACTCTCTCTCTTTTCCGACACTTCCGTTGCATACCGGCGTGACGTTTCATTTGTAAAAATTTTACCCTCATGCGCCTAAAGAAGTTTCACTTCAAAAATAAATACAAATAAAATAATTTTTAAATGAAAATATTAATTAAAATACTTAAAATAACGAGAAAGAAATAATAAATAAAATATAAATAAAAAAAAACAAAGATGTCACACATACCTGAAGGCTCAAATTACCAAATAAAAAAAGAAACAAAATGTAGTTACAAAATTAACAAACCAAAATTAAAATTACTAAGACTACATTTACTAGCACAACACAATTAACTAGCACTACTTAAAAGAAATTATTTATTTTCATTGCTATTTTTTTTAAACAACAATAATAGAATAATTAAATATACTACAACTATTAATCATATTACAAAATACTTCATTTAGTTCAACAAAAAATAATAAAAAAAATAGTTACAAATCAACGGAACTATAAAATACTACTGTCTATGTAAGAAATATCAAATTTTAATATGACAGTTGACATTGACAGGATGTAAGCATTATAGCCTGGCGAGAAAATTACACCTGGCGACGTACAATGGACGAACGATTCAGCTGGACCATCACCTCACAGAACTGGAAGTAGAGTTAAGTCATATCAGCTGGAGTATTTTGGGGTTACCGGAAGTCCGAAGAGAGGGGGAGGATACCATTACCCTGGACTCTGGCCACTTGCTCTACTTCCGGGAAGGTGATAGGGCCTCCCAAGGTGGTGTCGGTTTTCTGGTTCACAGAGCTCTCGCTGGCAACGTGGTGGAAGTCAGTAGTGTGTCGACCCGGGTAGCGTACATCATAGTCCAGCTCACCGATATGTACTACCTAAAGATTGTGCAGGTATATGCGCCAACCTCGACACACTCCGATGAAGAGGTTGAAGCCACGTATGAGGACATCTCTAAAGCCATACATGGTACGACCTCATGCTTCTACAACGTAGTCATGGGAGACTTCAACGCAAAAGTGGGAGTACAGGAATGCGACGAATCGAAGATTGGACCACATGGGTTGGGGCGCAGAAATCACAGGGGGCAAATGCTGGTCAACTTCCTCGAGATGCAGGGGCTTTACTTGATGAATTCCTTCTTCAAGAAGAAGCCCCAAAGGAGGTGGACCTGGCAAAGCCCAGATACTGTGACAAGGAACGAGATAGATTTCATCATGGCGGACAAAAAGTATATATTCAGAGATGTCTCTGTGATCAACAGGTTTAACACCGGCAGTGATCACCGACTCGTACGAGGCACTCTGAATATATCCTTCCGGGCCGAGCGGTTGCGCCTGCTGAGATCTACTCTCCGACCTACGCAGCCCCAAGTAGACCGTGTGTCCAAGCAGTTTCAATTGGAACTGCAAAATCGATTCGACTCGCTGGAAACCACTGGCGATGTGGACAGGATAACCGAAAACGTGGTGAAGACGGTGTGTAAACTGGGCCATAGGCATTTACCGTCGACGAGTACCACTAAGCAGTCCAAACTTTCTCCCGAAACCCTGAAACTGATGAGGCAGAGACGTGAAATGCCATCTGCTCAAGCAGCTTCGCCGAAATAACGGGACCTCTCTAAGCGGATACGGAAACTCACACGCAGAGACCTTCGTTGCTCAAACACGAGGACTATTTTAACCCTCACTGAGCAAAATAGGGGGTCCAAAGTTTTCCAAAGACCGCTGGGGAGAAGCCACCTTGCAAAGCTTAAAACAGCGGATGGCACAGTAGTCACGTCAAAACCCCAGATCAAGAATGAGGTTGAGAAGTTTTATGATCTGCTCTACTCATCGCGCACACATAAGCCTATGGCTCAGGACGCTGAAGATCCGCGTGCACCACCGACGCGCCACTACTCGGGAGACATCCCGGACGTTGACGTAAGCGAGATTAGTGCGGCTCTTAAACAGCTCAGAAATGGGAAGGCCCCAGGTGATGACGGCATTAGAACTGAGCTCCTAAAGGCTGGTGGACTACCAGTTCAAAAAGCCTTAGCGGAGCTCTTTAATGTCATCATCCACCGAGGCATAACGCCAGAGGCGTGGTCCAGGGGTGTGGTCGTCTTGTTCTTCAAGAAGGGTGACAAGACCCTCCGAAAGAACTACAGGCCGATTACGCTTCTGAGCCATGTTTACAAACTGTTCTCAAGGGTCGTTACGAACCGTCTCGCCATTAAACTCGACGAATACTAACCTCCGGAACAAGCCGGGTTTCGAAAAGGCTATAGCACCATAGACCACATACATACTGTTCGGCAAATTATACAGAAGACCGAGGAGTATAATCAGCCGCTGTATATGGTATTTGTGGACTATGAGAAAGCCTTCGACTCCATCGAGACCTGGGCTGTTTTGGAGTCTCTGCAGAGATGTCAAATCGACTGGCGATATATCGAAGTGATGAGATGTCTCTACAACGCTGCGACGATGACCGTCCAAATCCAAGATTAGCAAACAAGACCTATTCGGCTCCATCGTGGAGTGAGACAGGGGGACTTGATATTCCCGAAACTGTTCACCAACGCGATAGAAGGTGTCTTTAAAGCCCTGGACTGGATTGAACGAGGCGTCAACGTCAATGGAGAGTATATCTCTCATCTTCTTTTTGCCGACGATATAGTAATCTTTGCAGAGACGCTGGAAGAGCTGAACCGAATGCTGAACGACCTAAATGAGTCCTCCCGACGGGTGGGTCTTGACAAAAGTCGACGAACTTGGACAAAACAAAAGTTATGTTCAACAGAAATGTCATGCCGAGACCAGTACGGGTCGACGGCGTTCTTCTCGAAGTTGTACAGGACTACATTTACCTAGGCCAGACAATACAACTTGGCCGACACAACTTTGAGAAGGAAGCGGATAGGAGGATTCAGTTGGGTTGGGCGGCATTTGGCAAGCTCCGTCGAGTCCTTACGTCGACAATTCCGCAAAGCCTGAATACCAAGGTCTTCGAGCAATGCGTCCTACCGGTGATGACATACGCTGCCGAGACGTGGACACTGACAAAGGGGCTGGTCCACAGATTTAAAGTCGCTCAGCGTGCTATGGAGCGATACAATAGGGGTTAAGTAGATTAATTTTCGGGGTCTCTCTCAAGGATAAAATCAGAAATGAGGTTATCCGTGAGAGAACGAAAGCAACCGACATAGCTCGCAAAATTAGCAAGCTGAAGTGGCAATGGGCCGGCCACGTCTGCCGCAGAACTGATGGCCGTTGGAGCAGACGAGTCCTGGAGTGGAGACCGCGTCTTGGCAAACTTAAGACGCCCTCCGGCCCGCTGGACCGACGACATACGCAAGGTTGCCGGAGCAGGCTGGATGAGGGTTGCGGAGGACCGGGATGTTTGGCGCAAACTTGGGGAGGCATATGTCCAGCAGTGGACAGCGATTGGCTGACGATTACGATTACGATTAAGCATTATAGCGTCAACTTGATTACAAACTGTAAGCCAACTAGTTACGTACACACACATCAAGAGGACCGATGATGCAGCGATTCCTTCGCCGTGAGAACCAAACTAAGTGTAAAATTGCAAATGTGATTTTATAATTTACTTTCTTATTCCAATTACTTACATCGAGTAGGTTAGACATGATATGATCATTAGGAAATAAGTTTTATTGTAATTTCTTTTAATTAAATCATTCCTCAAGACATTAAATTATTCATTTATAAATTCCATGACTATTTCGACGGACTGATAGGACTAGACTTGTTAACGAAATGGGAAGCTAAAATTGACTTAAAAGATAGATATTTAATTACTCGCACTTCCTCAAATTCAATTAGTATGTATGACTCTTGCAATGTTAATCTATACGAGGACATCATCCCAGCCGGAACTTCAAAATTAATTCGCATTCCTATTTACTCCCCGGATGGAGAAGTTTTTGTTAAAGAGCAATTAATTTGTAATTGTGTTATTCATGAATGTCTTACTACAGTAAATAATAGCCATGGTTATTTAGAGGTAGAGAACCCGACACCTAACGACATTATATTCTCTCTAGACCGGCCGGCGAGCGCCGAGTTGTTTAATATTGAGAGCACGCGTACCCGATATACGATACGCCGACAAGAAGTACTATCACGCTTGAGAATAGATCATTTAAATTACGAAGAAAAAAATAATCTAATAGCTCTTTGTTCTAAATATGCCGATGTTTTTTACATTGAAGGCGAACCGTTAACATTTACTAACAAAATTAAACACAGAATTAGAACCACTGACGAAATACCGGTGCATGCGAAAAACTACCGCTATCCATTTATACATAGGCAGGAAGTTAGGGACCAAATAACTAAAATGTTAGAGCAACGAATAATTAGACCATCCGACTCTGCTTGGAGCTCACCAATCTGGGTGGTACCAAAAAAGAATGACTGTTCGGATAAACAAAAATGGCGACTCGTAATAGATTATCGTAAATTAAATGAAAAGACTATAGAAGACAAATACCCTATTCCAAATATCAATGACATCCTTGACAAATTAGGTAAATGTAATTACTTCACTACCCTTGACTTAGCAAATGGGTTTTATTAGGTTAAGATGGAGGACCTCAGGACATTTCAAAAACAGCTTTTAGTGTAGAGCATGGACATTTTGAGTTTCTTCGTATGCCCATGGGACTGAAGAACGCCCCCTTTACTTTCCAAAGCGTAATGGATAACGTTTTACGAGGTTTACATAACGAAATATGTCTCGTATACTTAAGTGATATCATTATTTTTAGCACGTCATTACAGGAACATAGGAATAATTTGGAAAAAGTATTTCAAAGACTCAGGGAATCAAATTTTAAAATTCAAATGAACAAGTCAGAGTTACTCAAACTTGAAACAGCTTACCTTGGACATATCATAAGTAAAGATGGTATAAAGCCGAATCCCGATAAAATTGTAGCTATTAAGAAATACTCTATTTCAAAAACAACTAAAGAAATAAAACAGTTTTTAGGACTCTTAGGTTACTATCGGAAATTTATCCCCGACTTTGCCCGAATTACCAAACCCCTAACACAATGTTTGAAAAAAGGTAAAAAGATTACGTTTGACCCTGAATATATTAATAGCTTTGAAAAATGTAAAACTTTGTTAACAAACGACCCTATTTTACAATATCCCGACTTTACTAAAGAGTTTAACTTGACGATTGACGCTTCTAATTTAGCCATTGGAGCCATACTATCCCAAGGACCAATAGGGGCCGACAGACCTGTATACTATGCATCCCGAACATTGAATGACAGTGAAATTAATTACATCACCATCGAAAAAGAACTTCTCGCCATAGTTTGGGCGACCAAATATTTCAGACCATATTTGTTCGGACGAAAATTCAAAATACTGATAGACCACAAACCTCTACAGTGGGTGATGAATTTGAAAGAACCAAATTCTCGTCTCACACGATGGCGACTAAAACTAAGTGAATATGACTTTATAGTAATATATAAAAAAGGAAAATGAATAGTAACGCTGACGTACTCTCACGAATTGAAATACAGACTGGAGAAACCAAGACTTTAATAGACGAAATTGATGAACTGAATTCCTTATTAGGTAACCCCTCTGATTTTATATTCTCTCCTGTGAGAAATCTCCCTGACAATATACCTCCGGAACAAGATCCATCTGAAAATGCATCTCTAATAGTAAACCCTTCTGAAATAATACAAAAATCCCCTGAACATGCACCACCACCTTCAAACTCCTCGACCGATACTGTACATTCTGATAAAGAAAATGCTATATTAAATATACCCATCACAGATGACCCTCTTAATAGATTTAGTAGGCAAATATGTTTTACAATAGTTAATGACTTTAAACGAAAACCAACAGTGAAACCATTCGATAACCACACGAGAACCTCTATACAATTATTAGAATCCAACTTAGAAGAATATGTAGTTAATGCCATAAAAGAATTCGTTAATCCTAAAATTAAAACCGGTATACTTATAAATCCGCCTCTCGGAATGTACTCTATAATTCCTATAATTCAAGAAAAGTTTAAAAGTTCATCGATGAACCTCGTTTTGACGAAATTTGAAATTGAAAATATAAAAGAATATCTACGACAACAGGAAGTAATTTCTCATTATCATAATGGAAAGACAAATCATCGCGGAGTAAATAAATGCTTGCCCTATCTCGAATATACTATTGGCCGAATATAAGGGAACATATTTCAAAATTCATAAATGAATGCGCAATATGCGGACAAGCTAATAATAATAATAATAATATTCTTTATTGCACATAACTAGAAATATATAATAAGGAGTACAACAAACAGAAAATAATATAAGCACAACAAGGCGACCTTATCGCTTGAAGCGATCTCTTCCAGGCAACCTTTGGATGTAGGAATAGTATAAGAATGGGTGGTGCATATACTAAAAGATATATGAAATATATATTAATTAAATATATATAATAAATATACGATCATAAACATACATAAATAAATACACATAAATATGTACATATATATTCACATAAACATATACATATACATACACATACATATACACATATATACATACACATACGTACATACATACATATACACATATACGTCTACATAAATTGACAGTAATAGGTATATACTATAAATTTAGTAATCTAGGTGTACAAAAAAAAACAAACATTAATTTCATATAAAAAAAAAGAAAAAACAAACAACACTACTGGTTTAAATAGTATTCCTTAAGTTTCTTCTTAAAGATGTGTAGACTCTTAGCACGCCTGATCCTAAGAGGTAAAGAGTTCCATAGTCTAGCAGCTTTGATAGTGAAGGAATTAGAATAAAAAGAGGAAGAGTGAAGGGGAATTTCAAGTAAAAGGTTATTGTTGGAGCGTAAGGAACGTATGTGGGTGTCATGAAGGAACTTAAATTGTTTCTTCAAGTAAGGAGGAGTAGAAGCATTAAACAGCACTGAATAGAGAAGATGAAGTATGTGAGTATTCTTGCGAAGGCGAATAGGGAGCCACTTAAGCTTATTTCGAAATTCGGAAATGTGGTCATATTTACGTACACCGAATATGAACCTAATACAAAGATTTTGAAGCCGCTCAAGTTTATTCAATAGCTCCTCTTTAATGTCAAGATAACAAATGTCAGCATAATCAAGAATGGGTAATAGGAGTGAGTTTGCCAACACAATTTTGGTGGGTAATGGTAGGAAATTACGCAGCCTACGCAGACACGACGATGCAGCATAAATCTTTCTACTTACCTGTCCTACTTGTAGTTCCCACGACAGATGTTGATCTAAAATAACTCCTAAATTTCTCACCGATTCGGTAAAAGGAATACAAGTCCCATTTATTACTAAAGCTAAATATGACAGAAACCCAGTCAGACCTCAATTCAACGTAGTACCCCCAGCTAGTAAACCTTTTGAAATTATGCACATATTCACTGTACATAATGAAAAATATATTACCTTCGTAGACGTTTTTACCAAATATGGTCAAGCCTACCATTTACGTGATGGACCAGCCATAAGCATTTTACAAGCTTTATTAATTTTTTGTACGCATCATGGTGTACCTATAACTATTATTACCGATAACGGAACAGAATTCACTAATCAATTATTTTCAGAATTTACACAATTACACAAAATCAACCATCATAAAATTTTAGCTCACTCTCCTAACGATAATGGTAACATTGAACGGTTTCATTCGACAATATTGGAACACCTGCGTATCCTGAAGTTAAAACATAAAGATGAGCCCATAATTAACCTTATGTCATATGCCATTATTGCTTATAATAGTTCCATACATAGCTTTACTAGATGTAGACCCTTTGACCTATTAAACGGACATTTTGACCCGAGAGACTGCGTTGATATAGATTTCACTCAACACTTATTGCAACAATATTCATTAAATCATAAAGAAAGAATGAAAGGAGTGTATATTATAAACAGTACTTCTCTTGAAAACCATAGAGCCTTAATCGAAAATAGAAATAGAAAACTGCATCAGGATTTACGCAAGATACAGTTCTAGCTGACTTGCCTATCCACATCTTTACCTCTAAAAAACGTGGTCCTGTAGCAAAATCTAGATTAAAACGAGTCCCTAAAGGAGCTAACTTGTTACAGGATAGTGCTGACCATACACATGACGGACTCTCGAGATAAAACTTGAAAAACTGGACGATGGACCTGGATTATTACCGTATAAACTTGGACCGATAAGACTTACTTACTACCCACCACCATACATTTCTAAAGTATATTAAATTAGACAGTATAGAAAACAAAATAGAACTTTTAACGACTCAATCTTCAAAATCTTCTTAATAAAACACGTACTTACTCTACGAACTTTAAATAAATTATCTTACTGAAAAGCTTCAAAAAGTCTCTGATCAATTAAGGTCCTTGGAACCAAATCGCGTTAAAAGAGGTCTTGTAGACAGCTTAGATTCTGTAATTAAAAGTATTATAGGCAACTTAGATTATCAAGACGCATTAAATTACAATAATGCTATTAAATTATTAAAAAGTAATCAAGATAGAATAGTATCCGAGTTTAATAATCACGTTAGTTTACGTAAGGAATTGATGCTGAAACATAATGATATACTTAACGAACTAGTTGAAAACCAAATTAAAAATAACGATACTTTACAGCTTATTTTATATTCAAATGTCTATAAAGAAAATAGTTTATTTAAATATGCGAAATTTGCTCAACTTTTGGTAATAGTAGGAGAAAATGTAGAAAATCTGATGACCGAATTAATTAGAATAGAAAATATGTTATCTTTTATTCGTGTTGCTAGCACTCACCATTACATGTTAGATATACATGTTTTACAATTAATGCTAGATAAGTTAGCAAAGTTATATAATAAGAATCAGATTATAGACTTAGAATTAAGGGAATAATCATAATCATAATCATAATCATAATCATTTTATTTGGTAAATAATCTTTACAAGTCAACAAATTTTACAACTGGATAATTTATAATTAGTATTAACATTTTTATTTATAATTATTATATTACATCAAGGTTTAAAAATTCTGAATAGCTATAGAAGGACTGCTTGAGTAGCCATTTCTTTAACTTTGTTTTAAATATATACATGCTGGGAGCGTTGCGTATTTCTAAGGGTATTCTGTTGTACACCTCTGGTATGCAATGTTTTCCCAGACTTCGCTAATTTTCTTTTTATTGCAATAAGCCTGTTTCCATGACGAAAGTCAAAACGCCTCGATGTATTGTTTCGACATTCGAAATAATCTTTATTTTCCATTACATAAATAGCTACAGTGTAAGTCATTAATGAAGGTAAGGTCAAGATATTCAATTTTTCAAAGTAAGGACGTGCTGATGTACCTTGTGATATGTTTGCGATTATTCGTATTGCTCGCTTTTGTATAATTAAAAGACGTTCCCAATTCGCACCACGAGCCCACAGATCTATGCCGTACTGCAGTCGAGCTTGGACGGACGCAAAGTAGCAAGCCCGGACCGCGTCACGTGACAGCGTCGATGCCACATGACTGAGTGCGAAACAGGCCGTTGATAACTCGCTAAACAAATGATCTATATGTTGAGCCCACCCTAAACCCTGGTCTATGTGAAAACCTAGAAACGTTGCCACATCCACTTGCGTTATTGCTGATCCTTCGACGGTTACATTTAATTGACGACTTTTGTTACCAGCTAAGTTAAAACTGCTGTTTTAAGTTGCAGACCATTTGTTTGGAACCATTGGCAAATCGCACGCGCTGTACTGTTTAATGTTTTTTCTATTTTTTCAAGCGAGGGTTGAACAATAACGAGAGCAACATCATCGGCGTACATAAACACGTCTGGTTGTTTTATGTACAGAGGTGAATCGTAAAGCAATAATGTAAAGGCAAGATTAGAGAGTGAGGATCCTTGGGGGACACCATTTTTGGATGTGAGATCGTCTGATCTTATGTTTCCGCCCTCAGCTACGACACATTGTCGTCTTTGGTGCAAGAAATCACATAAAAGTTTCAAAGCTGGGCCCTCAATACCATAATGCTTAAACTTCATTTCCAAGATATTTCGATCAGCGACATCGAAAGCCTTGGATAAGTCGCACATAATCAGTGAGACCTCCATTTTCTGCTCGCGAGCTGTCAATATTTTGCGGACAACTTCACGTACTAAAGCTGTTGTGGAGCGACCGGTCCGGTATGCGTACTGACGATCTGAAAGCGCATCCGTGTCGTGTAGATACTGAGTGAGTCGTACAGACAGGCCATATTCAAGCACCTTAGCGATTGCTGGAATTATTGATATTGGCCTGTAACTACTGGCGTTACTTTTTTTACCTTTCCCTTTATATAACGGGCACACTTTCACGGCTTTAAAAGATTGAGGATAGATACCATCTTTCAAGCATCTATTAAACAAAATCTTAAGTGGATAACTCAAAGAATACGCTATTGATTGTAATAGCTGCACGGAAATACCATATATATCTTTTGAAGGTTTTTTAGCTATCTTTTTACTAATTATTAATTCAATTTCAAACGATGTAAAGGGCCTAAATCTGATATTTTGATTGCAACACACACTACTATCATTAATCAATTGTTATGCACAATTGACATCTGTTGTGACCCACAAGTTGCGGGCGCATTAGTAAACTGCGAATTAAGGTGATTCAACAGATCCAATTTAGAATCAAAATATTGACCATTTTAATTTTTGATCATATCTGTAATATCCATCATTGGTTTGCTGGTTTTACCAGATTAGCTATTTACAATACGCCACATTGTTTTTATCGGATTTTCACTTTGACTTATCATTTTAGTGTGATAAGAAGATTTTTCAAAATTTAATTTATTGTTGTAATATTTAGCAAATTGTTCGATTTTATCTTGTAACATATTATTATTAGGAAACTTAACTTTAATGTCCATCATTAAACTTAAAATTATTCTGGAATTGATTATGTCGTTTGTAACCCAAGATTTTTCATTTTTATTAAGAAATCTACAAAATTTGTAAGGAAAACATATATCTATTTTATTTATTAGTACGTTAATAATAGATATAGCTAACTCTTGAACAGACTGATATTTACAACATAAATTTATCCAATCAACGCTCTCAACTCGTGTTGCAAAGTTCACCTCGTTTTTAAAATTATAACACGCTAAGACATCGTGCAATTTCTTATATTCAGAATTATTTCTTAAATAATCATTGGTGACATTACCAATGATTATACAATTCATTTTTGTTTTACTTATTTTGTCAAGCAGTCCTTCCAATACTATTAGGAAGTCCGAAGTTTTTGTCAAATTAGATCTATATACACAAACAATCAATATATTCAAATTAATAATATTTATCGCCGATATTTCACATAATCTGTCCACTAAAAGATTACAAATTTCTAGATTTTCTACCGCTACAATATGTTTTTTTTACATAAATACAAGAACCACCGTGCATTTCTTTACCATTCCTGCAAACACTCGATATTAATACAAAGTTTTCTATATTAATGCAATTTAATTCAGAATTTGTTAACCAATGCTCTGTTATATCTAATATATCACAAAATAATTCATTCTGTAGCACTACTTCGAGTTTTTTCGCTTTATTATTTAAAGACTGAACGTTTTGTTGACATACAATTAACTGAGAGGTGCGGGTACTATGCACTGGTGTCGGTGTGGCTACGAGCGTTGCGATCTTTGAGCGGCCGCACGGCACGCCCGGCGCTTCTTCGAAACCATTCACTAACTTCTGTGCTAGGGGGCCAATTATATCAGGACGCATAAAATATTCAAATTTACTTTTCGGTACCGTAATGATAAACGAAGCATAATAGTGTTGTGATTTGTTATTTTATCACTTAATTGTACTGTAATTTATCGATATTTTATTATTATTTGTATAAAGAAATAAGATATTGTCTTGAATATTACTCGTTATTTGTCTATCAAATAATTTTAACATTTGTAATATCCGATGTTATAATAATTTATTAATTGTTATAATTGATTATATATTTTATTATGGAATTGTATTTCAAAAATTAAGCAGTCATGCTGTACTTTTTGATATCTGAATTGTACTCAGTATTAATAAATGTAATTGAAGAAGGAAGCTGGTTTGATTCATTACATCTCAGAAGTGTAAAGTTACACGCGCCCTGGAGAGGAGAAATTTATGTAAGTAAAAGAAATGAAAGTATTCTGTTTTAGCTCTTTATTTTCCGAGACTAATTGTCGTATGAAAGAATTATCAACCAGATAATGTGGTTTAATATCGTGAGTTTATTTTTCGTATAGTGAATAAGTACCCTCCATGCAAGTTTTGTTTAATGAAGGTAGAAAATATTTCTGATACGCATGTACGTTACTACTATATGAAACGTTTGAACCATATGAAACAGAAATTTAGTCCTATAATAATAGTTATTTATGATGAATATGCGAATTCATTTAAGTATTGTCAATTTTATATATGAATGAATTATAGATTTATTAATGCGATCTACTACCATGCAGGTGTATTGAATTATAGATTTGTGAATGCGATCTTCCACCAATTACGTGTATTAAATTAGATTTATGCATGCGATATACCACCAAGTAGTTGTAGAATTATAGATTGAATTGTTGAATTATAGATTGAATTGAATTGAAATTGGCGTGAATTATAGAATTGTGATCTACCACCAGGAAGGTGGCTTGAATTGTAGAATTGTGATCTACCACCAGGAAGGTGGCTTGAATTGAATTGATTGAATTGTGATGTACCACCAGGAAGGTGGCTTGAATTATAGAATTGTGATCTACCAACAGGAAGGTGGCTTGAATAACAGATGTGTGAATATGATCTACCACCATGTAGGTGGCTTGAATAATAGATGTCTGAAATGATCTACCACCATGTAGGTGGCTTGAATTATGTAAATGTGAGTTTGAATGTAGATGACTTGAAAGACGGACCTATGAATGTGACGTTATTGACTTGACTTGAAAAACTTGTAGGTAGCTTGAGATTAGTGATGTAACGAATGTAATTTTTTTTTAAACATTCGTGAATACGAATGCGAATATATGCTATCGATATTCGCAAATGCTACAATACGAATATTCAGTTTTGTAAATGATTATATAATATTGAAAACGTAAGTAATAAGTGATAAAACTTTTTTTTTAGTAGAAAGAATTTGTTTATTTGCTTATAGTGCTAAATAGAAATGGTTTCATGAGCAATAGGTAAAGTTAATATTTTTGTTGTTTTAAAAAAAAAACACAAAGTAAATAATTTCGAATTAATAACGTCTTATTGTAGTCAAATTTTAATTTTTCTGACAATAACTATCAGAAAATTTTGAGAATGTGAATACCAATGTGTAAATGTGCGAATGGAAATATTGGTTACTTCACTACTTGAGATACAGACTTCCGTGAGGAACAGCCATATTGGTAATTGTGTTGCAACCATGTAGTGCGAGATACAACCATATAGATGGTTTAAGATAACAGACATGAGGCAACATTATAGTCTCTTAGTAAGAATATTGAAGAATGTAGAAGAAATATTGTTGTGCTTTTAGTTATACAAAAGTAATTAGAGCTATATGAATGAGCTAAGCCAGATATTTACAAACGATGAAAATACTTATAGATTTCTGTTATGTTGGTCATATAGCTGAACTCGACTTATCAATTGCAGTAAGATAATTCAGCTATACAGCTGTAACGCAGTCAGTCAAACAGTAACTTTGGAATGACGAATAATTTCATGTTAACTAAGATTTTTCTAAAGCCGTTTTAGTATTTATAATCAAATCACGTGCGATTTTTTTTTAAATGAAAAGGTAATAGATGCTTGATACGTTGATTTGAAATAGCTTAAGCTAAGCTTAATACTAGTATACGTATGTTTTAAAGATTTATGTTCAAAGATGTTTATTTCTCAAAAGACAATACGGTCATTTACATGAGAACCAAATCTACAGTTTGTCAATAACTACAATTTTACAATCAGTCGTTATACTTGCACAATATTTTTTTTATCTACTAGAATAAACAAAAAAAAGGAAAATAACATTAATAATACAATTCAAAGGTTTGATTTGAAAAAAGTACAATTTTTTTATAAAATAAAAAAAAAGAGGCGGGTAGGATGAACATTTTGCCAGTAAAGTTGTAGTCAAAATGAGATAAATAATAACTATTTTAATACTATTATAAATATTTGGAATAATTTCTAAAAATGTTTCTTTAATTTTGACTTAAAAACATTGTACGAGCTTAATTTCTTATGTCGGTGGGTAGTTTATTATACATTGTGGTTCGTTGTATGTTATATTTTTCATAGCAATTTTTGTTCGAATGTTCGTACTTCGTTTGTATATTTGTGAGTTTTGCTAAAAGTAACATTTGTGTAAAAGTTATAAGTATTGTAAGCGTGGAGTTATTTTATATTCATTATTCCTAGTTCAGTATATTCAGTTATTGTTGAAGTAAGGTGGTGATAATAAAATAATAATTTTACTAATTTATTCTGTAACTTGTAAATCACGCAGTTTTATTTTAGGCACATTTCCCCAAATCTCGATTAGGTAGTTTAGGCGTCATTTGACTAGCAAATTATAGATACTGTAATTTAATTGTATTTTAATTTCTTGAGGATACACTGGGAGATATTACACAGCGAACCCAAAAGGGATGAAAGTTTGTTTTGATGTGTTCAATTTGGTATGTCCACGAGAGATGAGTGTCTGACCTCAGACCCAGGTATTTTTCATTAGTCGTTTGTTCTATAATCGCATTATTAACTACTAGTGGGTTATGAGATGAAATATTTTTATTTTTTTTGTTTAAATATTACATAGCACGTTATTACGGTGTCATTTGTCAGTAAGTACAATTTAAACCACTCAGTTAAGGTATTCAAATCTTTTTCAGCTTGTGCTACATCGTATCTTTAATGTTGGCCCCAAAGTAAAAAAAGGCAAGAAAAGTTTAAAATTTATAAACGAATGTGAAGCTTCGTAAATAGTTTTTCAGGTGACGAGAAAGGTTTTTCCATAAAGACAGAGTTGAAACGATATAGGTCTTCCACAGTCGTGAAGGAAGTTGAAATGCCGACCAATTGAAACAATTGTTGTGTTATGTGAAGACAGCCGATAAAATCCAAGTAAGAGTATAAATATATTTTTTTTTAAATTTGCTGTCAAGATGATAAACTATGTCTATTCTTTGAAGATATTCTTAGTAGATCGTGGATAAATGAAGAAATTATTTTTATTATAAGTTTTCATACTCGCAGCAGATGTGAAATAACGTAAATGCCGATAACTCCATACGTAATAAGATACAAGCTAAAGTGTAATAAACAATGTAATCAGTGATAAACAAAGATGTTTATTAAAACATTTTAGTATTATTCCAGATTTTAAAAGACCCGACAGTAGAATGGACCTATAATTTATAACAAATTCTCATTAAACTTTTAACTGAACTTCTAATTATTGTAAAAGATCAATTGTAAAGTGCACTAAATGGGTAAGTCGTCATCTTGATAATTAATTAAAACTAAAACCCCTTGTATCACATCATGTACGTACACATATCAAGTAGTTAACTTTAACTAACTAAGTCGTTCGTTAATTGTGTGTTCAAATACGTAATTTGAATTATTTGATGCTGGTAATAAATATTTCAAATTTGAATTCATACACTTTGGCAGCGATTGTAATCTAATGAAGTGTTCTAAAAATATCTGTAGTTAGGATATCGGTAGAAATTGAAAGTTTTGGTCACAATGAGCTAATTTTATTTTTGCTAATAATTTAATAAAGTACTAAAATTTAACTGCAATTAAAATGCAAGTACTAAATTCATTTTTACCGGGTGATAATTTTGAAAACTACTGAAATACTATTAACCTTACCATTTGTAGTGAGAAGAGTGATTCCTATATTATTAGTTTACACTACTATTATTAATATGAATATTCTAAAGGTTTATTTAAAAGATTTTTTTTTCGCATGACCCTATAGTAATATTAGTAAAAGGTTTCTTAACGGCCGGTCTCAATAACATGTTAAAAGTTAAACTAAAGTATATACCAGAGATTTCCTACAACTTTAATTTTCTGCGACCTACGACCTTTCCTGTAACGATAACTTAGCCAAACACATATTTGATATCTTTGGTTAACATATCCCAGCGAAGCGTTCTATTAATGTACCTAACGCTACGGCCGTATGATTCATATCATATGTTGTTGTATGATGATTTAAGTGGAAATTATATTATTCTTTTTTGAAATATATATTTATAATAATTTGCATAATTATGGAAAGGACATTGCTGAGCTGCCAATACATATTTTGACTAAGAATGAAAAACAATAAAAAAATTAAAATTGTATAGTTAATGATCACTATGTGTTGTTTAAATGAGATGAGAGTCACGGACACTTCAGAGAATCAAATAAAAACCAAAAGAAAAATTAATTTTAAGGTTATGATTTACTGTCATGTCGTCAATAAAAATATGTAATATATCGGTTTATTAATAGAATAAATAAATTAGAATAGCCATTAATTTAAGATAATTCGCCTATTTCTTATTTATTTTTTGTGTTTTGTTGCATTGAAATCGGACAATATAAGTTATACTCTTACCTCAGCTTGATTTAAAAAAGATATAATAACTAAATGCCTGATTCAGTTTTAATTTTTTGCTTATTAATACTCTTTCTTTCTTTTGCTTATTAATATTCTTTGATTATATTATAATGTCTAATCAAAGACTTTGTTCATGTGTTTTAGCAAAACTATTATTTTTTTTTAAAATAGGCCTATTATATTAATAACTTAAATAAGAAATGAGAATAATAAAAGCAAACTTAAAGATAGTTACTTTTTAATATTTGTGAAAAACATAAATAGTATGAAACAAAAAAAAGCAAGAATTAAAGTATTCATTTAGTTTATTTTTAATTTGAAACATTAATATCTTACAAATTGTCGGTATTTTGTACTAATATATCATTTAAAAACTGTGCAGGAAGATCGATCATAGATTTTTGGAGTCTTGCCCAAGTCAAATACCATACTATTGTACATACATGGGCGCAGCAACCGTTCAGCCTAGTATTTTTAATAATTGTATTCTTTATTGCACATAAAAAAAAATACAAATGAAATATATAAACAAGTAAATTTCGTTGACAACGGTGGGCTTATTTCTAAAAGAAATCTATTAAAGACAACAAATGGAAGTGAATAAATTTTAAAAAGAGGGAGTAAGTGGTGAAAATAATTAAAATGTTTAAAATAAACAAAAGAAATATAAACATTGAAATTAATACAATATAAATTAAATATATATTATATAAATAAGTACATATTTACATATACAAACAAATAAATACATACATAGACCTACATACATACATACATACATATATACTTACATACATTCATACATACATACATACTGTATATACACAAACATACATATTATGCAAAATATATGTCTTTTTTTATTCTTATAAAAACATAGTGCGAATGTTATACTGTCTATGACTTTAAATTAATTGTTCAGACAAGCAAGTAAATGATTTTTTCAATTTGGACTTAAAGGACAAAATTGATGGGCTTCTTTGGATAGGATGAGGAAGGTTATTCCAGAGGGAGGCTGCGTACACAGAAAAGGATTTCTGTAGAAATTTGGTATTGCTCATAGGTACGTCAAGCGACGGAACCACGCAAGACCGCCTAGAGCGTGAGGGAGGAGGAAGAACCTTGAAGCGGGAACGTAGATAGGAAGGAAAGTTATGAAAGTTAAGGATCTTAAAGAGGAATACAAGGATGTGCATATCACGGCGAAGACGGATTGGGAGCCAATTAAGTTGAGCACGAAATTGAGAAACATGGTCATACTTACGTAAGCCATAAACAAATCGTATGGCCAAATTTTGAAGTCGCTCTAATTTGTTAAGTAGCTCCTCAGTCACATCCAAATAGCAAATATCGGCGTAATCGAGGATAGGAAGGAGAAGACATTGCGCTAGCATAATTTTGGTTTTGAGAGGAAGAAAATATTGGAGACGCCTAAGGTTATGGAAGGAGAAATACATGCGCTTGCTAATTGCGTTAATGTGAGGTAACCAAGACATGTTACAGTCGATTATTAGCCCTAAGTTCCTTACTTCGTTACAGTAAGGAATTGTCACACCCGAGTATTGAATTGCAGGCACAGAATTCCAGTAGAATTTATGTCTGAGTTTATTGCTACTTATAATAATAGGTTGAGAATTTTTAGGATTAACTAGTAAGCCAAAAGATTCAGCCCAGGTTTTGATGGCGTCTAGGTCATTGTTTAATGCCTCAACGACTTCAGACAAATCATTCAAGTAACCATGACGATAAAATTGCAAATCATCTGCATACAGATGGAAAGGAGAAGTAATGACTCTTGAAATGTTATTAATAAAAATAGAGAAAAGAAGTGGAGAAAGAACGCCGCCTTGGGGAACGCCAGCAGTGAGATTAAGCCAGGACGAAGTTTCGTCTTTTGCTTTTACACATTGCCGGCGACCGAAGAGATAGGAGCGAAACCAGCTTAAAGCTTCCGAAGAAATATTAACTGCACGAAGAGTACCAAGAAGTATGTCGAGATCAACAGAGCTGAATGCGCTACTGAAATCCAAGAGAACCATAACGGTGAGCTTGGTGTTATCCATAGCACACCGAATGTCCTCCGTGATATTCAGCAATGCTCCAACTGTGCTGTGGTAAGGACGGAAACCGGATTGAAAAGGACATAGTAGATTGTTTTCAGAGAGAAAAGAGAAGAGTTGGCTATTGACTATGGATTCAAGGATTTTGGATAGAATTGGAAGGATAGATATAGGACGGTAATCAGTGATGTTGGAGGGGTTGGAAGTTTTGGGAAGTGGAATGACATAAGCACTCTTCCATTGTGAAGGAAAGACATTACTTAACAGTGAAAAGTTAATGATGTGGGTGACCACTGGTGCAATGCTCTCCAACACAGGAAGAATCATCTCCAGGCTGAGATTGTCGATTCCAAAGGCTTTTGTGGAAATTGAGTGAACACACTTCTTGACTTCATCCTCTGATACAGTTTTAAAAGAAAATGGAGTGGAGTCTGATAGGACATTCTGAGATAACAAAGCAAGTGTATCAGATTTTATTTGGGGATCAATGCTAAATGGAGGAATCGTGAAAAAAGAATTGAGTGAGTGAAGATCCACTGAGACTTGAGGAGTTACAGTGGTTTTGCCTATACCAAATGACTCCAAGAATCTCCAGATCTGTGACTGACTGAGATTCTTAATGGTATTATGGAAATAGCGACGCTTAGCATCCCTACACAATCTGTTGCAGATGTTACGCAACCTTTTATATGTCGCAAGGTTTTCAGGAGAAGGACTTTTTTTGTGTTTTACCTTAGCTCTGTCGCGTTTTGCCATGGTATTCCTAATTACTTGTGTTAGCCAGGGTGCAGGCGCATGCTTCATACGAACTGGTCTCACAGGGGCGTGGATATTGTAAATTCGAATCAGTTCAGAAGTTAATGATTCTACCATAGTGTCAATACTAGATGCTGACATTATGGGAGACCAGTCGATGTTCTCCACATCCTCCCTTAAGCGTTCAAGGTCCATATGCTTAAAATTGCGCTGTAAAAGAACTTTGCCTCTAACCTTAGGGGTGCGTAAATTATACGATAAGAAAACAAGATCATGAAAAGAAAATGGAGCGGTTATTTGTCCATGTGAATTGACAAGATTAGGTTTAGAGACAAAAATTAGATCAATCATAGAGGGTCTACAGTTAGGGAAGTAATGGGTTGGGAAAGACAAAGGTAAAATATGTAAATCATAAGATTCGTGAAGTTCTTTTAACAATCGAGTTCTACGATCATTTTTTAAAAGACATGTGTTTAAATCGCCCATGCAAATCACATGCTCATATTGAGGACGTAGATTTTCGAGAATACCACCCAGAGCACTAAAATAATTGACTTGGTCATTAGGAGAATACAGAACTCCGACAAGTACTTTTGAATGACGTAATGTCATCTGTAAGAAAAGGTATTCAAGAGAACCGTTCCAGTCAGGAGGAGAGAAAGCAACGACACTGGTTGGAATAGTGTTGCGGAGATAAATACACACACCCCCACCTCCCCGACCAGTGCGGTCATTGCTAAATAACTTATAGCCTGGTAGAGAGTAGCAAATGGATGAAAGCGAGGGTTTCAGCCAGGTCTCTGACACGAATATGCCGTCAACTACACCGGAGCTAAAGGATGCGAGAAGATCATTATAGTGAGCTGGAACACTCTGCGCGTTGATATGCACCAGGGAAATGCTTGAGGAACAATTATTAGCAAAAATATTTGACAGTTTATTATCAAGTGGTTCAGTGTCAGAATTGTCATCACTGTCTGCACTATCATAATTACTAGATGAGCAAGAAAAGTATTCGTTCTCATCTAACATAATATTATATTATTAATATAAAAAATAATATATATTTATAAATAAATAAATAAGAATATATGATTAGTATAAAAAAATAATAATAATTAATTAATTAAATGTTAATATATATCTGTGTATAATAACTTAAATATAAAAAAAACCTTAATATAACTTATAAAATTTACAACTATTATTTAACTGTACAAGTTGATTATCTAATAATTAACACTAAAAATAAAGAAATTAATATCAAGAATACAAAACAAAGGAATAGGAAAATGATAAACGTAAAACGAAATGTGACATCTAACATAATTGACACATGTCAGAAAGTTAAAGTAAACAAAAATATGCTTTAGTAAAATAAAAAAAAATTAACAATAATAATATTAAACCAAATATTAGTTTAACCAAAACACATATAGTAATATAAACAGAAAATAATTTAGTATCACTTGTTGCCGATGGAGTCTTGTTCAATCAGACGTTTGAGTTCGGCCTGTGTGGATATCTTCACCTTTGATTTATTTGCAAGTAATATTACAATTAATCCATCAGCAGACCAACATTTTTTTATGCCGAAGTGCTTACGGGCTGCTATGAAGACTTCCTGGCGGGGCTTTGTGAGGAATTCAGTCACAGTAATTTGAGAGCCTTTTAAATTTGTTTTCGCCCTCCACACACTGGAACGGAGCTGCACGTTGGTGAATCTGATAAGTACAGGCCGGGCAGAATTTTTTTTAGTCCCCAGCCTGTGGCAAGACTCAATTGAAGTTGAATTTATATCAGGCAATTTTAGCTGACTGGATAATACATGAAGCATCTTCTGCAGAATATTCTCATTATTGTCTTCTTTCAAACCATGAAACAAGAGAACTTTCCTTCTGGAGTTTGTTTCCAAGCGGTCCAAGCCAACTGCTACAAGCTCAACCTGGGATTTTAGTAAGCCGAGGGTTTTCCATACAAATGACTTAAATGAGTTGAATTCAGCTGCTAATGTTTATATTGTGGGAGAGGAGTTCACAGACCCAGTTTGAGATAAACATTTTTCAAACTCACCCATTCTAGATGAGAATGCAGAGGAGAGCTCTTCCATGCTTTTTAAAAGTTGTTCCACAGGTGTATTCATTGTGAATATAGTGTTGAAAATAAGTGTGTGAGTGTAGTGATAATCAACTTAAGCACAGGTATTCAAATATTATCACATAAATATATACTTTCGAGATATTATAAATAAATTTTTAAAGAGCTTTAAACAAAACGTCTATAAAGTTTTGTGTCAACAATCAAAAAAAAAAAAAAATAATGGATTGATTTATCTATTATGTAGATATAATATGTAAAATAAATTTTATAATATTTAAAATAAATATAAAATATTATATTTTTATTTTTTAATTATAAATCTTTGTCGTTTAATAGATATTTTCGTTTTTATATTTTGGATTTTTTAGAATCTTAACTTAAGACTTATATTTTTCAACATATTATATAATATCTAACTTGCATTTCACGAAATAGCACATATTTATATTTTGTTCTGAGATATTATTTTTTAAACAGCGCTCAGCGTTTGTTACAAATTGGTAACACTTTAGATATTTTGATTTGAAACAATGGCGTCGGTGTTTGAAAGTCAGTGACACGATTATTTAAAATGTTTACTACGTTCAGAAGTGTCCGTGAGATTTTAATGATTAAAATTAACGTTATAAAATAAATGATTATTTTTTATTAATATGGCAGTTTTGTTGATTCATGGGCTGATTTGAGCAATGTCCTTTAGTAAATTAAAATCGTGCTGAAATACGAATTCTGAAGCTAACATAACGCATTGTTATTTGCTATTTTTGTAACGGCAAGTTGCTGTGGCTAGTATATCTATTTAAAATTGATTGACTTATGTATTTCGTACGATATATTGATATTTTTTTTTTTTATTGTAAATTAAATATGTTTAATAAACATTGGAACAAAGATTTATTCCTCGTGTTGTTAAGATTTATGTGTCATTAAGGTTTCTTAACATTGCAATTTATTTTAAAATGTTTAAATTAATTTCTCTATTAATTTATTTCAGATTTTGAATGTCAAAATGATTAATACAGAATTATAAAATATAATCGCCATTACTTTATGCGCCTCAAACGCGGCAAAAGAATACAACAATTCAAAAGATCTCTTGCAATCCTTTATTCAAGATATCTAGTGGAGAAGTATCAAAAACAAATTATTATGCTGCTAAATGGTTAGGTAATTCAAATGTTGATTTAATTGTTGTTTATATTGCACTAACAGACGTGTAAGAATAGCATCTGATAGAATTAGACCTTGGATACGTGAATATTCTCCTTGCTGTGAAATTTCTTTAGCTTTATTAGAAATGGTACTGAATATAATGAAAAGTTGGTATTTTTATAATATAAGTAACAATTTAGAAGCTTAGTTTATTTATTGTTACTGAATTTGTATGTAAAAACCTCTTACGTAAATATCGCAAAACCGAAAGTCTAGGATATCAGCATTACATAGTGTATCATCATTATGATATTATCTTTATTATGCTTGATTGTTTTTTTATTAATATATTAAGAATTTACTGTTCAACATTTTTATAACTTGTCTTATATGATTGTCATTTCTTTTATTTTTATAGAAAAACTTTATACCTATAGATTGTTGCATGCGGTATTCACCTTGAAATGTATTTTTTATGGAAACTTAGTTAAAAAATTATTATTGTTATATATTGTAATTGGAAAAAGTATGCTGAGAAACAAAATTTTAGACAATCAAGTAATACTGATATTAGAGACAAAACCATTTGAAATGGGGCTAGACAGGCCACAAGCTGCGTTGCACCAGAAAAAGCAGAGTAAACAGGTCACTCTGTGGTATCCAAGGAAAGGGACTAGAAATAGGATGGTCATTGAGAAAATGGAAATACGAAATCTGCCCCACTGTGGGACCCTGCTGGACTGGACCTCTTGACTAAGGTGGCGGATGACCGAAACAATGAAAAGTTCAAGTTGAAAAGTGGAGGACATTATGTAATACGGAATAACATACCCTAATTGTGAACTTGGCAGAAAATGGTCATTATTATTATTATTATATATTGTAAGTACCACTGGTAAACCTATATAAATAAAATAACTCATAGAATATATGGATATATAATAACAAGTGCAGATGGGTTAAGTATAAATATGTATTATTGTAATTTTTATTTACCTTTGTTTGTTAATAAATTTGTTTTCTTAATAATTTGAACTTGAATTTTAAAAAAAATTGTTCTGTATACATAGTAAATATATCTTAACCGAGTGTTGTGATTTGTTAGTGCGTGCTCCGGAGAGAGCACGCGTTCGGATGGCCGAGTGTTGTGATTTGTTATTTTATCACTTAATTGTACTGTAATTTATCGATATTTTATTATTGTTTGTATAAAGAAATAAGATATTTTCTTGAATATCACTCGTTATTTGTCTATCAAATAATTTTAACATTTGTAATATCCGATGTTATAATAATTTATTAATTGTTATAATTGATTATATATTTTATTATGGAATTGTATTTCAAAAATTAAATTGTAATAGTTTAGTTGACAACATTAAATTGTATTGTAAGTGGTCAACTGTGTGGGGGTATAAATGAACTAGTATAAATATTTGATTGGCCATTCTTGGGAGAAACATTCTGAAGCGAACATTAAGCAGTCATGCTGTACTTTTTGATATCTGAATTGTACTCAGTATTAATAAATGTAATTGAAGAAGGAAGCTTGTTTGATTCATTACAATAGTTATGTTTTAATTTCATCTTTTCCACTCCATACTCCTCATAAGGATTCCTTTTTTATTAAAAGCTTTTTAAAAGCTTTTATTTAACTTGCAATGTATGTATATTTGTGTTTTATTTGTTCGGGTGAAATCTTTGAACTCAATTTTGAAGTAGATATATTCAACCGTTTGTGCTGAAATTTTGTGGACGCATTTTGTTGGGATGACATTATATATGTTAAAATATGTGACGTCATTCTAAATTCAATATGGCGGATCATACAAGATATCAGAACAGTTATGTTTAATCCACTTACACAATATGGGTATCAAATGAAAGGGCTTGTTAAGAGTGACTAGAAAAAGAATATGACGTCATTCTGAATCCAATATGGCGGACCATGCAGGATGGCGGAATAGTTACCTTTAGTCTACTTCTACAATATGGGTATCAAATGAGAGGGCATTTTGAGAGTAATAATAACTTGAAAAAAGAATGTGTTGTTATTCTAAATCCAATATGGTGGAATATGCAAGACGGTCGATTGATAAACTTTGACTTGTGTACTTTGGCGAGATAGGCGTCATCAGCATTGGTCTGCAACCTATCTAGGAGAAGGACAATTCCAAAATCAAACCCGGAACTGTGTTTCGTCAGGCACAAGTAAGCACCAAGCTGAAATAAGTGGCGCATTTGTCCTAGCACCCAAGTCAAGGTGAGGCCGTGCCGGGGACTGAGTGGCATCGGGGTGTAATATGATGTCGTGAACGTACCGCCTCAGAGCACCTGGGCGAACCCTGTTGTATATTAGCTCTTACCCTTCTAAGCGAAGCTCTGGGAGGGTCAACGAATATTTCTTCGGTACTCGTGGGAACAAAATGGAAAAAAACAACATCAACACAAAAGAAAAGAAGGCTGGAGAAAATGAAATTAAAACAGAAACAAAAACAATTAAATGAAGGAGAAGACGCAAAACGCCAAAGACTTGACAAAAGGCGTAATCAGGACAAGAGCGATACTCCTGCTCAACGACAGTTGAAGCTTGATAAGGCTAAACAACGCATGCGACGGTTAAGATCAACGGTAACACAAGAGAAACATGATTCAGAAATCGAAAAAAATCGTAGACACATGTCTGAAATACGAAAAAACCGAATCAGATGAACAAAGAGAGGTTCGTTTGAGCAAGGCATGAATATATATGTCCCAAGTTATAGCACACGAAACTCCTGAACAACGAGAGGTTCGTTTGAGCACTTTAAGAGAACATAACTCTCAACTACGAAAAACAGAAAAATTGCTAATAGAAAATTTTTCTAAAACAATACATACATTTTGTGACAAAGTTTGTGAAGTTTGTACTAAAAGATGTTGTCCAAACCAAGTCACTAATCACAAAATTAATTTTATTACAGCTTTGTTTCTTCCAGTAGAATTAGCAAGCAAAATAACCATATTGCTATGTCATCGTTGTAAGAAACATCTTACTAGTAAAAAAACTTCAGGGCCAGCTAAAGCTTGTCGCGAGGTTAACATACCTATCAACATTCCTTTATATCATAATAATTTGATTATTATATATAAATTGTGTATAATGAGGAGTTGTTATTATAATCCAAAAGGAATATTTTATTTTCTTCTTTTTAGAGCGTTTAAATAAAAGCTTTTTCTTAAAAAGTTTTTTTACTTAAAATTATTCATAACAAAGAATATTTTAGAACAGATAAATAGCCAAACCAATGAGCGTCTTAGATTGTTCATAACAGGTAATGCTGGGACTCGAAAGACCTTTTTGTTTAACTTATTGAAAAACCAAGTTAATCGGTGTTATGGCAAGCAAGTTGTTAAAGTTTGTGCGCTTACAGGGGTGGCAGCACGTTTAGTGGGCGGATCCACATTACATTCTACACCAAAATTGCCGGTACAGAAGGATGGTAGGATAGCACAAATGCCTATTCTCATTGGTAATTACTTGCGCTTGATGCGGCAACAGTGGCAAAATATCGAATTTTTATTTATCGATGAAATCTCTATGGTCCCGTATGAAATGTTGTGTATGGTGGATTCCCGACTTAAACAACTCAAAAACAACGAATTATTATTTGGTGGTATAAATATTTGTGTTTTGGTGACCTAATGCAGTTACCTCCTGTGCGAGGAAATCAAGTTTTTGATCAACCCTTAAGATTTGTACCAGCAACGCACCTATGGCGTTGCTTCTCCTTAATTGAATTGACTGTAAATATGAGGCAACTAGATAGCACAATTTTCAAAGACCTTCTGAATGCATTAAGAATTGGTGAACTTCAATCAGAATATTTTGCTATTTTAATGAACCGGCTAAACAAAGAACCTACTGGCGAATTTGCTATTGAAAAAGCCCTCCGAATTCATCCCACCAACCAGCAAGCGTTCAATCATAACAAAACTGTCCTCGAACATTTCCGAGCTCTTGGTATAATAATTAATAAAATTATTGCACAGGATAGCTTAGTAGATTGTACTCGTAATACTGAAAACTTAGATCTAAATAATATTATACCAACCGACATAAATAAGACAGGAGGGCTACCTAAGGAGCTGGAAATATTCATCGGAGCCAAGGTGATGTTGCGGCGGTCTCGTGAATGGTGCCATTGGACATATTATTGAAATTATATGGCCCTGCTTTCGAAGAGCACAAATGTACCACAACGACATACCATCTGTTCGTATTTACTTCGGAAGAGACGGTGTCCATCTAATTCAGCTCAAGTCTGTGCAATTTCCGGCAAAATATGGCCACGGAACTGCGGAACGAAGAATGCTGCCAATTGTAATATGTTGGGCTTGTACAGTTCACAAAATGCAAGGTAGTACTGTCGACTACGCCGTTATTTACGTAGGCTCAAAGCTCTTTGCTGCTGGTCAAGTATACGTGGCCTTAAGTAGGTAAAATCATTAGAAGGTCTACTGATTGAAGAGCTGGACTGTTCGAAATTAACCGGCAAACGTCCTTGCAACAATGATGCATTCAATGAGATGACCAAACTGAGGAACCTAGCCAGCGATAACTAAAAAGTAAAAAATAAAAAATTTTAAGTAGAAAAACTTTTTAAGAAAAAGCTTTTATTTAAACGCTCTAAAAAGAAGAAAATAAAATATTCCTTTTGGATTATACTAAAAACTCCTCATTATAAACAATTTATATATAATAATAAAAGCTTGTCGCTCGATTTACATACCTATCAACATTCCTTTATATCATAATAATTTGAGGTAAATCGAGCGACAAGCTTTTATTATTATATATAAATTGTGTATAATGAGGAGTTGTTATTATAATCCAAAAGGAATATTTTATTTTCTTCTTTTTAGAGCGTTTAAATAAAAGATTTTTCTTAAAAAGTTTTTTTACTTAAAATTTTTCATATAACGTTTTAGCACTTCTTCCGTAGTGTCGGGCTTAAAGAAACAAGCGTGGATTTTCTTTACTCGTTCAACCGTTTGTAGGTCATCATCGAAGGAACCACTCCCTCGAACTATTTGACGGTTTCTTGTTCATAATCGATTTACCACTTGCCAGTTATTTCTACTCGGGGGGTTCGATTCTTCACTTTTGTGGTCCGAGTCCGGAATATGAGAAGACGGTATAATCAAATCATGTTAATTTGTTAAAGCGTCTTGGGGTATCGTCACTTTCGTGGCCGCCGCATCTGGCCGTCGTCGCCCGCCGCTGAGAGCCGCACAGGGCTGCGCGGGCGCGGGCGCGCGCGGCGGGGAATGCGATATTGTCTTGTTTCTTAGAATTTACGTATATATAAACGGTCGTACATAATTTCCTCGTCTCGCCTTCGCCTCCACTTCTTTAGCGGCCTGCGTTGTGCTGGCGGGTGGAACTGGTGGAGACGCTGTCGGACCACCGATACGTGCGGTTCGATGTCTCCACACAGGGCTCCCGGGGCGGCCGCACGATTCGGTCGCACTTCCCGCGGTGGGCGCTCACCCGCCTGGACCGGGAGGCCGCCAAGGAGGCGGCTTTCGTGCAGGACTGGCTGTCGCCTCCTGTCGACAGCCGGGACGTGGACGTCACGGCGGTCCACTTGAGGGACTCCCTGACCGAGATATGCAACTCTAGCATGCCTCGGGCTCACCGTCCTCCTCCCAGCCGCGCCGTGTACTGGTGGAAAGAGGAGTTGGTGGATCACCGAGCCACCTGTGTAGCCACCAGGAGGGCCTACACAAGAGCCGGCGGCGCCGTCGACGTGACCTCGACAACGAGGGCCTCCTCTATGCTGCCTACATAGAGGCGAAGGCTACCCTGACGGCGCGAATGGCCGAGGCTCAGGGTAGCGCGAGGGGGGAAATGTTAGAGGGTCTCAACGTTGACCCGTTTGGGAGGCCGTACAAGGCGGCACGCAACAAGTTGCGTCGATGAGGTCGGAAAAATGTTCGAGAGAATCCTCGCCGCCTGCATAAACTGCCACTTGCGCGCAATTGGCCCGGACCTAGCGGACGCTCAGTTCGGTTTTCGAGCTGAGCGTTCGACAGTAAATGCCCTGTCCCGACTCAGTGACGGGGTAAAGGAGGCGATGGCCGCGGGGGATGGAGTGTTGGCTGTGTCGTTCGACATAGTCAACGCCTTCAACTCCATTCCCCACTCAACCGTGCTAGAGGCGCTCCGTTTCCATGGAGTGCCTCAGTATCTGCGGGGTCTGTTGGCGGACTATCTGAGAGATCGGACAGTCCGCCCAACCAACAGGTCGGGCGAGCTCCGCAGATACGGCGTCGAGTCCGATGTTCCACAGGGTTCTGTTCTAGGACCGCTCCTGTGGAACATCGGATTCGACTGGCTCTTGCGGGGCAATCTCTCCCGTGGCACGTCTGTCATCTGCAATGCAGATGACACACTTCTCACTGCCCGGGGGAGAAATTTCGGGGAGGCGGCCAGCTTGGCCTCGGCGGGAGGTTCGCTAGCAGTGGACCGAATGTCTAGCCTCGGGCTGAAGGTGGCGCTGCACAAGACTGAGGCCGTATTTTTCCATGGGCCTCGGTAGCGCCAACCGCCTGACGCCCATATTTACGTTAAGGGTGCCCGCGTTGAGGTGCAGGCACAGATGAAATATCTAGGCCTGGTGCTCGACAGCAAGTGGCGCTTCGGCGCTCACTTCGCCGGGCTGTCAACGCGCCTGCTGAAAACAGCGGGCGCCCTCTCGTGGCTCCTCCCGAACGTCGGGAGTCCCGGCGATCGATGCCGGCGTCTATACGCCGGCATACTGAAGATTATGGCCCTGTACGAGGGTCAAACTGAAAGTTTTTAGAACTGGCAACTTAAAAGCATTATATTAAAAAAATAAGTTTAAATTTTGAAAATAGAACTCTTTACCAATAATATTGAGTATACATTTCATTCATTTGTCATTTGTTTTACGATTTGGCGGCAAATTGAAAATTGTCTGTGCACGTCAGAATGAATTTAAGCCGAGAAAATTTTCGTGCAATGATTTTTTATGACTTTCGATGTCATATAAGTCAACAAGAAAGTTATGATAGACTTCGATTGGCTTTTCACGATGAAGCCCCACCTCGTGCCACAGTTTACAACTGGTTTAATGAATTCAAACGTGGTCGAATTAATCTCACCGTTGATTTGCGTGAGGGACGGCCTTCTACAGCGACGACTGAAGATAATATCAGTGTTGTGCGGCGTATGATAGAGATTGACAAAAGAGTGACTTATCAGCAGATTCGGACAAGTCTAGGCATAGGTATGAGTCAAGTGCACAAAATTCTCCATGAATATTTAGCGGTCAGGAAGCTTTGTGCCCGCTGGATACCGCATAATTTGACCGAGGCTCAAAAACTCCGCCGTGTTGATTGGTGCCGAGAAATGATCCAAAAATTTAACGGAGGTGACTCAAATGCTGTGTTCGACATACTAACGGGTGACGAAAGCTGGATTCACTGTTATGATCCGGAAACCAAAAGACAGTCTGCTCAGTGGGTGTTTCCTTCCGAAGAGTTGCCAACTAAAGTGAAGAGAGGTCGAAGTGTTGGAAAAAAGATGGTGGCCTCGTTCTTCGGAAAGACAGGTCATTACGCGACAGTTGTCTTAGAGGATCAGAAAACGGTTAATGCAGAGTGGTACACTAACAACTGTTTGCCACTTGTCTTGGAAAAAGTTCGAGAGAAACGACCTCGCAGCAGGATCCTCCTTCATCACGACAATGCCTCGTCGCACACCGCCAGGCAAACGATCGACTATTTGGCGACCATAGACGTGAAATTACTGAGTCACCCGCCGTATAGCCCCGACCTCGCACCCTGCGATTTTTATTTATTCCCGAAAATAAAAGAAAAATTTCGAGGAAAACGTTTTATGGACGCCGAAGAAGCAGTGGCTGCGTTTCAAAACGCCGTTGAAGAGACCCCTAAGGCCGAGTAAGCAAGGTGCTTTTCTCAATAGTTCCATCGAATGCAGCGATGTATTGATGTAAATGGACGCTATTTTGAAAAGTTATAATAAAACTAATAACTTGCTAGAATGCTTAGTTTTTGATTTTCTAAGAACTTTCAGTTTGACCCTCGTATGGGGCTCCCATATGTGCGTACTCACTGTGCCGAAGGGAGAACGCCGCTGCCATCCGCAGGCTACAAAGGGCCATTGCACAGCGGGTGGCTAGGGCGTACCGCACAGTGAGTTTTGCGGCGGCGTGCGTTCTGGCGGGCACCTACCCTTGAAAGCTGGAGGCGTGGGTGCTCGCCAGAGTATACGAGTGGACGACGGGGCAGAGCGCACTGAACCGTCGTCCAGATCCGGGGGATCGGGAGGAAATCCGCCGGGAGATGAGGGACGCCGTCACTCGGCAGTGGGCGGAGGACCACACCTCCGCGGCGTTCGGTCGCCGGCTGCTGGACGCCATCGAGCCCGTCCTGGGCGATTGGCTCGATCGGCGGCACGGCTCCCTCTCCCTGCGTCTTGTGCAGGTGCTGTCCGGGCATGGTTGCTTCGGATCGTACCTGCACCAGATCGGGAGAGAGGAGTCTCCAGCGTGCCACCACTGCGGGGCCGCGGTAGAATTTCGTTAATTAAAATGGCCTCGCCTACAGTGGAACAAAATAAATTATTATCTACTTTAGAAGATGTGGCGAATATGATTCAAAAGGCTCAAACAAATATTAAGAAGTGTCCGAAGCAAAGGTTAACTGAAGGTTATATAAAAACAAGATTAAACACTATAGATGAGTACTGGGACACATTTAAAGAAACGCATAAAAATCTTTTGAAGTGTACACCGCGAGAGCAAAGGGGAGTTTTACCTTACTTTCTTAATGAAGAATATTACTCATACGAGGACTTGTATATGTGTTTAAAGGGTGATTTATTAGATTTACTATCGAAAATAAATTGCAAACCGAAGATTCTTGAGGAAACTGACTTGTCAAACTTATAACATAATGCGCAGTCATCATTCGCAAAACTACATAGAATACAGTTACACTCGTTTTCTGGTAAATATGAAGATTGGCCCACATATCAAGATTTGTTTTTGTCGCTTGTACATAATAGATCAATTAACGATGTGCAAAAATTTCATTACTTAAAAACTAGTGTGACGGGAGAGGCAGAGATGTTATTGCGACACATAAAAATTACACAAGATAATTATGCCGGCGCTTGGGAATTACTTATAGGGCGATTTGGAAATAAAAAAATGATTGTTGTTTCAATTTTAAATAAGCTATTTGGTCAGAAAAAGGTTTCACATCAGTCAGCTTTTCAAATTAAAAACCTTTTAGACACAACTACGGAATGTATTAGTAGTTTAAAAAATTTAAATATTAGTACAGATACTTGGGATCCTATTTTGATATTTATAGTGGGACAAAAATTAGACTTGGAGCCCTCGAAGGAATGGGAAGAATATTCTTATAAGAAGAACAGTGATGAAATGCCTTCGTGGGCGGATTCTCAAAAATTTCTTGATTCTAAATTTCGTACACTAGAATTAGGCACTCCAATTTCAACAATAAGGGACAAACTACAAACTTCTAAATCATTTCATGTCTTAAACAAAGGTAATGAAATCCATCAAACCCAGTATCCTAATAATCATTTACAACCTTCTTGTTCATATTGTAAAGGGGTTCATTTCATGTATTATTGTAAAGATTTTGCAAAGCAACCAGTGGAACAAATATTTGAAACTGTAAAGAAAAATCATCTTTGTTTTAACTGCCTCGTACCAGATCACAATGTATACAATTGTAAAAATAAAACAACATGCCGAATCTGCAGAAGAAGACATCACTCCTTATTGCACCGAGTAAAAGACACAAACGAAGAACTAGAAGAACAACCTAAACAGATTATAACATCTGCTCATCTCGCTAAACAACAACTTGGTCATGAGGAGTTATTGGCAACAGCACAAGTAGAAGTCAGGTCAAGAGATGGTGGTACACACTTGCTTCGTGCTCTAATTGACCAAGGCTCAGAGACTTCATTAGTATCGTAAAGAGTTGTAGAATTACTAGGGATGAAAAGAATTAGTATCAAGGGTGAAGTCTCTCGAATAGGAGAAGAAACCCGAGTGCCTATAAAAACCTTAGCTTGCCTGTCAGTTGCATCGCGATTTAACAATAATGAAGTCATAACAGTGAAGGCGTATGTGCTGAAGGCCATATCGACTCAATTACCTTCCAAAACCGTCTTGATGAACTGGCAAGGGCTGAAACAAATAGATTTGGCTGATCCGAACTATTATAAACCAGGAAGTATAGACATTTTACTGGGCGCTGATGTCTTTAGTAAAATTATAGAAAATGGTTTAATTAAAATGCCTGATGGAATAGTAGCGCAAAAAACGTATTTAGGGTGGATATTATCGGGACAAAGAGAAAAAGAGATTTTGAAGAATCAACACAATATAATTACATTACATATAAGAAGCCTGGTTACAGAAGATAATAATATATTAAAGAAGTTTTGGGAAGTAGATAATGAATTATACAAGAAGAAGAAGATACTTACAAATGAGGAAGAGAAGTGTGAAGAAATTTACAAAAACACAACTAAGAGAGATGAACATGGAAGATATATAGTACATTTGCCACTGAAACAAAGCGTAGAAGATACAGTCCAGTTATGTGGAGATACAAAACAAGGAGCTATAAATAGATTCAAACAATTAGAAAGGAAATTTCAAAGGAATGAGAAGTTAAAGGAAGAATATTTAAAGGTTATAAGGGAATACATAGCAATGGGTCACATGAGAAGATCAGAAATAACAGACAACAATTGTATATACTTACCTCATCACGCTGTAATCCGCGAAGACAAAGACACTACAAAGGTTAGAGTAGTATACGATGCATCAGCAAGTGGACCTAAAGGCAAATCCTTAAACGATGCTATGATGGTAGGTCCTGTATTACAACCTGATCTTCGAAGTCTAATAACTACTTGGCGTGCATACAAAATTTGTGTAGTAGGAGATACAGTGAAGATGTACAGAATGATAAAAATGACAGAAGCATATAGCTTGATACGTCGACTTTCTGTTTAAATAAAATACGGCAACTATATAACGATTATTATTTCGTATTTCGAAATTCTAATTTACAAAGATCCGTGCGGATGATAAAGCAAACAGGAAAAGCAAAGAATGATGTGTAAAGAAAAAAATTAACGAAATTAGCAATCGCGGCAAAATTGGTAAAGCTAGAAATTGGCATTCGTAGCAGGGAAAGGAATTTAAGGAAGGGGTTTAGTTGTCGGTTCCTGATTCGACAATATGTAGGCAGGTGTAACACTTCTTTCCGCTACTCATAATAAGCCCCTACGATCCTCTCAATTACTAACCCTTTTCATACCTTCCCATAAATCTGGCTTTGTCTCCCACTCCTTCTCTCTAGTTGCAGCACGGCTTTGGAACACTTTGCCTGATTCTATTCGTAGAGCTCCATCGCCCGACTCCTTCAAGCGCCAAGTAAAAGAATTTTATCTGTCGTCTATCAATACTACTTGATGTCTTTCCACCAAAATTATTATCATAATTGGATTATATGTATATGTATATGTAAGTGTATGTGTATATATATATATATGTGTATGTGTGTGTATGTATGTATGTATATGTATATATATATATATATATATGTATGTGTATGTGTATGTTTATGCATATTTATGTATAGGTATATTTATATATTATGTATAACATAGAAATATACTGTTTTATTATTATATATATTTTTAGGCATCTATTGCTATGTATGTATTTAAATTTTTCTTTAACTTTTATGAGCACACCCTACTGACTACTCTCCTACACTATTCTGGGTTGGCTGGCAGAAAATGCTGTCATAGCGTTAAGTCCGCCCCTTGTACATTTTTTTTTAATTTGTGCAATAAAGTATAAAAAAAAAAAAAAATTGATACTGTGACCGGTCCTCTAGCAGTATGTACTGTAATTGTTTTGTCAGTCTTTTCCAAAACTTTTAAAGGGCCTGTGTATGGTGCTTCTAAGGCGCCTCTTAATGAATCCTTCCTTATAAATATATATGAGAAGAAACTGCTTAGCATTCTATGGATTCACCGTGCGGGTGCCGGGCCCATTGCGTTGTAGGAAAAGGAGCTCCGATCAGCGCTTGGGACTTGCGACCCAAGTGTAGGTTTAAAGGTGCCCCTTTAAAATGCATTAACGCTCACCTTCACTGTCCGAGCTCCTCCCACTACCTAACCAAATTCTAAACGATTCTACCAAAGCCGCCTTTGAAGTGCGTTCTAGAAATGAATTTATAATAGTTCTAGATAGGCCGAGATCTTTTAGTAAACTATAGAGAGATTTCGCTGTTACACTTCTCGCTCCTACTTCCACCGCATATGAATTTACTCTAAACCTATTCCTGGTCAGTTCGTAAGTAAGCTCGAAATATTTATTAAGTTTAAAATTATGACTTTTAGGGATATTTGTCTCCCACGGAACTGTAAGTTCTACCAGTACTACGCGTTTTAGGTTTCGAGAATAAAGAAAAATATCAGGTCTGGATGACGAAACACCAATGTCCTCAGGGATTTTATACTGTTTCTCATACGTGTCCATCAAAAGAGTCCAATCAGGAGCTGGATCTAATATTGAGAAAGGTTTGCGTGTGTTTGCGTGTGTTTTTTAACAGAACCTTCTTTCACAAACTCTGTTGAACGTTTGCTGGTTGTAATGTTTCTCTGTGCTCTTGCTACTGAAAGACTAACGGCTTCACGTATAATTTCTAGTACCTTGTCATGGCGCCGCGAGTATTGACCACTTTCCAGGATTACCCTACACCCCACCAGCATATGTTTAGCTGTCCCCACTGCCTCTTTACAGATGTAGCAAGATTTATCGGTAGCTTTACCCCATCTCACTAAATTACTTTGATCTGGAAGAGTCATTTGGAACGCATTCAGGTAGAATTTTAATAGTGCTGGAGACCAGTCATGAATTAGGGTGCGCCATTTTAAAGCTAAAGGGATACAAAATTCTCCCAGAGTTAGCCACTCGTTTTGCATTTCTAACCCCATTGCGTGCATCTTATACCTATCATTCTCGTCTTACCGTATAAAAGATTTTATTATGTCCATATCTTAAACTTTCCTCTTTGATCCTAACCCTACTTTACTTGATTGTGCTCCTATCATAAATTGTTTATGGAACTTAAGTCTTGACTCGAGCTCTAAGACACTTCTGTCTTTTGGAAGTGAGGTAACAATCTCATCTCGTGATTTTCGTGACTTCGAAACTTCTCATTGTGTGTCTGTTTCGATTTTGTTGGGACAGCAATGTCCAAACAGTTGAGGGACGCCTCCGGGCGTTTTCTCCCAAAAGGGCCTTCTCAGGGCCAACGTAAAGGCCCTTCTCAGGGCCAACCAAAAGGCCCTTCTCAGGGCCAACCCAAAGGCCCTTCTCAGGGCCAACCAAAAGGCCCTTCTCAGGGCCAACCCATGTCCCGCGATGCTTCGGCATCGAGAACCAGCCGCTCCGCATCCTTGGCCAGGCTGGCTAGAGGGAGCGACTTCGGGTCGGATTATTCCGACGTCGAGTCTATAAGAAGTGGATCGAACTGCGGCTCCACAAGCCGCCAGTCGAGAAAGAGGGCCCTCTTTAGGCGAAGCTCTACAGAGTCTCCGGACACTGCAGTGCAGCCCGCCAAAAGGGTCGTCGTACAAATGGACTTGGAGGAGAGGATCGCCTCCAAGGAGAAGCAGGCGCGGACCGCCAGAGCGAAGGCCGGCTACGGCGCCTGCAGCGTCCTCTACGTGGACCACTCCGTAGAGGAGATGGAGCGCATGGCACTGGAGGACCAGTTGGAGATCTTGGAGGTGGCATACAAGTCCTCCAACTTGAAGGGGACCTTCCAAAAGGCCCTGAAATGCCGGGCAGCGAGTTTGCTCGGCATCGTCAAGGAGTTGGCGCAACGCACCACTTCTGATGAGACGAGGCAGCTGCAGGCGAAGGTAGATCGCCTGCAGAAGGAGGTGTTCGGGCTGCACGCGCGCGTCGCCGAGCTCATGGCTCGACCAGAGGCGGCCGCGGAAGGTCCTGCTACGGCTGCTCTCCCCTCCAACCTTGAGGATATCATCCGCAAGGTTGTCACGGAGGAGAGGGCCTTCATCAGGACCTGTTTTCGCGGCCATAGAAGACCGGCTCCTGCCGGAGAAGCGGCTTCGCCCTCCTCTCGTGGCGGACTAGGCGATGCCTACCGCGCCGGGTCCCTCAGCGACCACAGCGCTCGGGGAGAATCCCAAGAACAAGGACAAGGGCAAAGGTAAGGGGAAAAAGTCCTCTGCACCTGCCCCGACTACCCAGACGGCACCTGAGGTAGTTGAGAGGGAAGACCCGCTTCTGCCCTCCACCACCCCTTCCAATGCGCCTTGGACAAAGGTGGTACCGAGGAAGCGGAAGGGGAAGAAGTCGGCCCCTAAGGCCCCTGCAGCCAAGCCTAAGGCCAGCCAGCCTGTTGCGAACAAGGGGAAGAAGCTTGCTCCTCCTAAGACCGCTGCTGTCGTGGTCACACTGACCACAGAGGCAGCGGAACGGGGGGAGACGTACGAGTCCGTACTTCGGCGGGCTCGTACGAGCATCGACCCTGCACAACTGGGGGCGGGCATAGTCACGTGCCGGAAAACCCAAACGGGGGCTCGTATTTTCGAGTTCCCCGGGTCTCAGGGCGGCACTAAGGCAGACCTCTTTGCGTCTAAGCTCAAAGAGGCTGTCGCCGACACGGCCAGGGTCGCTAGACCTATTAAATGTGTGGCTCTCGAAGTGACCGACCTCGATGATTCGGTCACACAAGAGGAGGTGGTGACCGCGATAGCGGCGGCGGGGGGCTGTGCCATCACAGCCATCAAGGGCCGGGCCATTAGGCTCGGCCGCGGAGGCATGGGCACTATGCAGCTGGAGTGCCCAGTCGTAGCAGCCAAGGCGGTTGTGGCCAAGGGCCGCCTTTCGGTCGGGCTTAGCTCGGGTAGGGTCCGGGCACTTGAGGACAGGCCGATGCGCTGCTTCAAGTGCTTCGGCATTGGCCACACCCGGGCTCTCTGTACCTCCACTGCTGAGTGCACGGAACTGTGCTTCCGTTGCGGCAAAGAGGGACATAAGTCGGCCACGTGCGAGGCTACGACTCCACGCTGCGCAGTATGCGCTGCCAGTGGTCGTCCCGCCGACCACGTGATGACGAGCAGGAAGTGCTGCCCGCCATCTAAGAAGGGGAAAGCGCAGGCGCGACCTGCCGCTGCGGCCGCCGCCGTCGTAACACCAGTTACCGCGCCGGCCACAGAGGGGAATGCCATGAACACCGAATGAACGGAGCCCATCGCATTCTCCAGGCGAACACCAACCACTGCAGAGCGGCCCAGGATTTACTGGTCCAAACCCTCGCAGAATGGTTGGTGGACGTGGCGGTTGTTGCCGAGCCGTATTCTGTCCCTAGCAGCTGGCTGGGAGACGACAACGGCTCGGTAGCGCTGGTAGCGCGGTCTTCCACAGACTCCCCTCCCCTCTCGCTCTTAGAGAGGGGACCGGGATACGTGGCCGCCGCGTGGGGTGACGTGGCCCTCATTGGGGTCTACCTCTCCCCAAACCGCCCTCTCACGGACTTCGAGAGATTTCTCGAAGTACTAGCCATGGTGGTCGCCAGAGTGATGCGGCAAAGGGTGCTGGTGGTGGGCGACTTCAACGCCAAGTCGGTGGTGTGGGGTAACCCAACCACCGATGCCCGAGGTCGCGAGTTGGAGACATGGTCCGTGTCGTCCGGTCTGTCCCTCCTCAACAGGGGCGCAGTCCTCACGTGCGTGCGGCGAGAGGGGGGGTCCATCGTGGACCTCGCCTTCGCCTCCCCTTCTTTGGCGGCCCGCATTGTGGACTGGCGGGTGGAGCTAGTGGAGACGCTTTCGGACCACCGATACGTGCGGGTCGATGTCTCCACACAGGGCTCCCGCGGAGGCCGTGCGGGTCGATCGCACTTCCCGCGGTGGGCGCTCACCCGCCTGGACCGGGAGGCCGCCAAGGAAGCGGCTTTCGTGCAGGACTGGCTGTCGCCTCCTGTCGACGGCCAGGACGTGGACGCCACGGCAGTCCGGCTGAGGGCCTCCTTGACCGAGGTGTGCAACTCAAGCATGCCTCGGTCTGGCCGTCCTCCTCCCAGCCGCGCTGTGTACTGGTGGTCAGAGGAGTTGGGGGATCTCCGGGCCGCCTGTGTGGCCACCAGGAGGGCCTACACAAGGAGCCGGCGGCGGAGTCGTCCCGAGCTTGAAAACGAGGGGCCGCCTCTATGCTGCCTACATAGAGGCGAAGGCTACCCTGACGACGCGAATGGCCGAGTCTCAGGGTAGCGCGAGGGGGGAAATGTTGGAGGGTCTCGATATTGACCCATTTGGGAGGCCGTACAAGGCGGCACGCAAGAAGCTGCGTCCGTGCGGTCCCCCAGTCGCCGAGACCCTCGAGCCGGCGCTCCTGGATGGGGTGGTCCAGTCCTTGTTTCCGCGCAGGGACAACTTCACCCCACCAGTAATGAGCGTCCCTCTGGTGGCGGCTCCATCGGCCGAGGAGGTCCCCCCGGTGACGGAGGACGAGGTGGAGATGGCAGCTCTCTGCCTCCGGGCCAAGAAGACGGCCCCAGGTCCGGACGGCGTCCCCGCACGAGTTGTGGCCATCGCCGCCTCCCAGATGGGAGGGAGGCTTCGGGACCTCTTCAGCGCGTGTCTGACGTGCGGGAGGTGCCCGAAGCCATGTAAGGAGGGCCAATTGTGCCTTCTTCGGAAGGAGGGGCGGCCGGCGGACTCCCCCTTGGCATACCGACCCATCGTTTTGCTCGATGAGGTCGGGAAAATGTTCGAGAGGATCCTCGCCGCCCGCGTCAACTGCCACCTGCGCACAATTGGCCCGGACCTAGCGGACGCTCAGTTCGGTTTTCGAGCTTCGCGTTCGACGGTGGACGCCCTGTCCCGACTCAGGGACGGGGTGAAGGAGGCGATGGCCGCGGGGGATGGAGTGTTGGCTGTCTCGTTCGACATAGTCAACGCCTTCAACTCCATTCCCCACTCCACCGTGCTAGAGGCGCTCCGTTTTCACGGGGTGCCCCAGTATCTGCGGGGTCTGTTGGCGGACTATTTGCAGGACCGCACAGTCCGCCTAGCCAATAGGTCGGGCGAGCTCCGCAGATACTGCGTCGAGTCCGGTGTTTCACAGGGTTCTGTTCTAGGACCGCTCCTGTGGAACATCGGATTTGATTGGCTCTTGCGGGGCAATCTCCCCCGTGGTACGTCTTTACGCGTCTTTTCCCGTGGTACGCTTCTCACTGCCCGGGGGAGAAGTTTTGGGGAGGCGGCCAGCTTGGCCTCGGCGGGAGGTTCGCTAGTGGTTGACCGAATCTCCCGCCTAGGCTGAAGGTGGCGCTGCACAAGACCGAGGCCGTATTTTTCCTTGGGCCTCGGCAGCGCCAACCGCCCGACGCCCATATCTACGTTGAGGGTACCCGCGTTGAGGTGCAGGCCCAGATGAAATATTTGGGCCTGGTGCTCGACAGCAAGTGGCGCTTCGGCGCTCACTTTGCCGAGCTGTCGACGCGCCTGCTCAATCAGCGGGCGCCCTCTCGTGGCTCCTCCCGAACGTCGGGAGCCCCGCCGATCGATGCCGGCGTCTATACGCCGGCATACTGAAGAGTATGGCCCTGTACGGGGCTCCCATATGGGCGGACTTACTGTGCCGAAGGGAGAACGCCGCTGCCATCCGCAGGCCGCAAAGGTCCACTGCACCCACCCTTGCGAGCTGGAGGCTTAGGTGCTCGCCAGAGTGTACGAGTGGACGGCGGGGCAGAGGGCACTGAACGGTCGTCCAGATCCGGGGGAGCGGGAGGAAATCCGCCGTGAGCTGAGGGACGCCGTCATTCGGCAGTGGGCGAAGGACCTCACCTCCGCGGCGTTCGGTAGCAGGCTGCTGGACGCCATCGGGCCCGTCCTGGGCGATTGGCTCGATCGGCGGCACGGCTCCCTCTCCCTGCGTCTTGTGCAGGTGCTGTCCGGACATGGTTGCTTCGGATCGTGCAACCACGCACTCCACGCAGGTGAGGTCGGAGCGCCGCTGGGTATTTTTAGTGGGTATACCGGGAATGCCATTACCGGGAGTCCCACATACCCCTCTCCCGTCCCCCGACGGGAAGGGGATGCGTAATGGCATTTTTTCCCAGCGACAAAAAAAAAAAAAAAAAAAGAGGACACTACGTAGAATTCAATACTGCGGGACTCCTTGACCGAGGTGTGCAACTCAAGCATGCCTCGGTCTCGCCGTCCTCCTCCCAGCCGCGCTGTGTCAGAGGTACTGGTGGTCAGAGGAGTTGGGGGATCTCCGGACCGCCTGCGTGGCCACCAGGAGGGAATACACAAGGAGCCGGCGGCGGCGCCATCGCGATCTCGAAAACGAGGGCCGCCTCTATGCTGCATACATAAAGGCGAAGGCCCTGACGACGCGAATGGCCGAGTCTCAGGGTAGCGCGAGGGGGGAAATGTTGGAGGGTCTCAACGTTGACCCGTTTGGGAGGCCGTACAAGACGGCACGCAACAACTTGCGTCCGTGCGGCCCCCTAGTTGCTGCGACCCTCGAGCCGGCGCTCCTGGATGGGGTGGTCCAGTCCCTGTTTCCGCGCAGGGACAACTTCACCCCACCAGTAATGAGCGCCCCTCTGGTGGCGTCTACATCGGCCGAGGAGGTCCCCCCAGTGACGGAGGACGAGGTGGAGATGGTAGCGCTCTGCCTCCGGGCCAAGAAGACGGCCCCAGGTCCGGACGGCGTCCCCGCCAAAGTTGTGGCCATCGCCGCCTCCCAGATGGGAGGGAGGCTTCGGGACCTCTTCAGTGCGTGTCTTACGTGCGAGAGGTTCCCGAAGCCTTGGAAGGAGGGCCAATTGTGCCTTCTTCGGAAGGAAGGGCGGCCGGCGGAATCCCCCTTGGCATACCGACCCATCGTTCTGCTCAATGAGGTCGGAAAAATGTTCGAGAGGATCCTCGCCGCCCGCATCAGCTACCACCTGCGCACAATTGGCCCGGAGCTAGCGGACGCTCAGTTCGGTTTTCGAGCTGAGCGTTCGACGGTCGACGCCCTGTCCCGACTCAGGGACGGGGTGAAGGAGGCGATGGCCGCAGGGGATGGAGTGTTGGCTGTGTCGTTCGACATAGTCAACGCCTTCAACTCCATTCCCCACTCCACCGTGCTAGAGGCGCTCCGTTTTCACGGGGTGCCCCAGTATCTGCGGGGTCTGTTGGCGGACTATCTGAGTGATCGGACAGTCCGCCTAACCAACAGGTCGGGCGAGCTCCGCAGATACTGCGTCGAGTCCGGTGTTCCACAGGGTTCTGTTCTAGAACCGCTCCTGTGGAACATCGGATTAGACTGGCTCTTGCGGGGAAATCTCCCCCGTGGTACGTCTGTCATCTGCTATGCAGATGACACCCTCCTCACTACCAAGGGTTGGAATTTCGGGGAGGCGGCCAGCTTGGCCTCGGCGGGAGGTTCGCTAGTGGTGGACCGAATCTCCCGCCTAGGGCTGAAGGTGGCGCTGCACAAGACCGAGGCCGTATTTTTTTATGGGCCTCGGCAGTGCCACCCGCCCGACGCCCATATCTACGTTGAGGGTGCCCGCGTTGAGGTGCAGAGGCCTTAGCCAAGACGCCACTTGACAATCGTTTACGCTGACAATATGTATGGACTTAACGATAAGTCACGTGATCTAAGACAACGAATAGAAAGATCGTAGCCAAAAATATAACGTCAACGAAGCGTTGGCGTAAAACGAGAAATTTTATCGTTTCTTCAGTGTCAAGCGCTAAATGACAGCCAAGTTACTCATTTTGACAAATAATAGCGGCTGTCAGTGTTAATGGTTAACGCTCACCTATCGAAGTATGAACCCTGCAGAAAACGCTACAAAATGGCGTCTCTTAAGTCAGTTATGAGCAATGGTCAGTTGTGAGCAATCCTTCGACTACTGTACATATATTCTTTTGAAAAATGCACGCATTAAATGTTTTATGGCAAGCTCATAATGAGGAAGTGTGGCTCAGGCGCCAACGAAGATTTAAAAATCGCCGCTACGCAGAGCCGGTTGAGGAAATGCCGGAATCCCTGTTTATACAGAGATTTCGGCTAAATAAGGTAGTTTTCCGGACCATGTGTAAGGAATTACGTGAGCTAGGTGGTCTGAAAGGATCCAATGAAATCTCAATAGAAATTAAGGTAAGATATTAGTTTATATCTTTATTTATATCTTCTAGGTTTTGTGTGCTCTTAGTTTCTTGGCCACTGGATCTTACCAGCGCATTGTAGGCGTCTCTCAGCATCTTGCCCAACGCACTGTGAGTCGTTGTGTTGCACAGGTTGTGGATGCTTTGAACCATCCTGCAGTAATGGCAAAGTGGATAATATTTCCACAATCGCAACAAGACAGGGAAAGAATAAAACAAGAGTATGTCTCCTAAACTATTTAAAAAGCTTATGTAAATTAATTTCGAATTCTTGGCATCTGTATGTTATTATTAAAAATACTCTTTTATATTTTTAGGTTTCAGAGAAAATTTGCTTTGCCAGGGGTTATAGGGTGCATAGATTGCACACATATAGCAATTATAAAACCAGACAATGAGGAGCACTTGTATTACAATAGAAAAGGTTACCACTCCTTAAATGTGCAAATGGTATATATTGTAATGAATCAAACCAGGTTCCTTCTTCAATTACATTTATTAATACTGAGTACAATTCAGATATCAAAAGGTACAGCATGACTGCTTAATGTTCTCTTCAGAATGTTCCTCCCAAGAATGGTCAATCAAATATTTATACTAGTTCATTTATACCCCACACAGTTGACCACTTCCAATACAATTTAATGTTGCCAACTAAACTATTATAATTTAATTTTTGAAATACAATTCCATAATAAAATATATAATCAATTATAACAATTAATAAATTATTATAACATCAGATATTACAAATGTTAAAGTTATTTGATAGACAAATAACGAGTGACATTCAAGACAATATCTTATTTCTTTATACAAATAATAAAATATCGATAAATTACAGTACAATTAAGTGATAAAATAACAAATCACAACACTCGGCCATCCGAACGCGTGCGTCGGTTAAGATATATTTACTATGTATACAGAACAATTTTTTTTAAAATTCAATTTCAAATTATTAAGAAAACAAATTTATTAACAAACAAAAGTAAATAAAAATTACAATAATACATATTTATACTTAACCCATCTGCACTTATTATATATCCATATATTCTATGAGTTATTTTATTTATATAGGTTTACAAGTGGTACTTACAATATATAATAATAATAATAACCATTTTCTGCCAAGGTCACTATTAGGGTATGTTATTCCGTATTACATAATGTCTCTCACTTTTCAACTTGAACTTTTCATTGTTTCGGTTATCCGCCATCTTGACTAAGGAGTCAAGAGGTCCAGTCCAGCAGGGTCCCACAGTGGGGCAGATTTCGTATTTCCATCTTCTCATTCACATTCCGTCCTATATCTAGTCCCTTTCCTTGGATACCACAGAGTGACCTGTTTACTCTGCTTGTTCTGGTGCAACGCAGCTTGTGGCCTGTCTAGCCCCATTTCAAATGGTTTTGTCTCTAATATCAGAATTACTTGACTGTCTAAAATCTTGTTTCTCAGCATACTTTTTCCAATTACAATCTATAACAATAATACATTTTTAAAAAGTTTCCATAAACAAATACATTTCAAGGTGAATACCGCATGCAACAATCGATAGCTATCAACTTTTTTCATAAAAATAAAAGAAATGACAATGATATAACACAAGTTTATAAATATAATGTCGAACAGTAAATTCTTAATATATTAATAAAAAAACAATCAAGCATAATAAAGACAATATAATAATGATGATACACATGTAATGCTGATATCCTAGACGTTCGGTTTTGCGATATTTACGTAAAAAGGTTTTTACATACAAATTCAGTTTCGTCGTGGCGCAGAGGCGCAACGTCTGCCTGTAACGCGACGGTTACTGGGTTCGATCCCCAGTCGGGGAAGATGGATTTTTCTATTTCCATTTTCTTCGCTCTGGTAAACTAGGCAAAGCGCGGCGTTGAGTTCCGCCACTCAACACGCAATGCCTCGAAAACGGCGGAAAGCGGGGACGGAGAAAGCAGGGACTGAACAACGGAGTGTCTTAACACTAGGTTCTCACGGTCCCTTCAGTTCCCTCTGCTTACACTGCCTTGTGCGGGATAAAGCGTGAAGCTAAAAAAAAAAAAAAAAAATAAACTAAGCTCCTAAATTGTTACTTATATTATAAAAATACCAACCTTTTCATTATTTTCAGTACCATTTCTAATAAAGCTAAAGAAATTTCACAGCAATGAGAATATTCACGTATCCAAGGTCTAATTCTATCAGATGCTATTCTTACACGTCTGTTAGTGCAATATAAACAACAATTAAATCAACATTTGAATTACCTAACCATTTAGCAGCATAATAATTTGTTTTTGATACTTCTCCACTAGATATCTTGAATAAAGGATTGCAAGAGATCTTTTGAATTGTTGTATTCTTTTGCCGCGTTTGAGGCGCATACAGTAATAGCGATTATATTTTATAATTCTGTATTAATCATTTTTACATTCAAAATCTGAAATAAATTAATAGAGAAATAATTTAAACATTTTAAAATAAATTGCAATGTTAAGAAACCTTAATGACACAAATCCTAACAACACGAGGAATAAATCTTTGTTCCAATGTTTATTAAACATATTTAATTGACAATAAAAAAAAAATATCAATATATCGTACGAAATACACAAGTCAATCAATTTTAAATAGATATACTAGCCACAGCAACTTGCCGTTACAAAAATAGCAAATAACAATGCATTATGTTAACTTCAGAATTCGTATTTTAGCACGATTTTAATTTACTAAATTTCCATAATTATGCAAATTATTATGAATATATATTTCAAAAAAGAATATAAATTTCCACTTAAATCATCATATAACAACATATGATATGTATCATACGGCCGTAGCGTTAGGTACATTAATAGTACGCTTCGCTGGGATATGTTAACCAAAGATATCAATTAGGTGTGTGTTTGGCTAAGCTAACGTTACTATACTTTTGTATTGTAATGGAGGTCGCAGAAAATTAAAGTTATAGGAAATCTCTGGTATATACTTTTAACATGTTATTGAGACCGGCCGTTAAGAAACCTTTTACTAATATTACTATAGGGTCATGCGAAAAAAAAATCTTTTAAATAAACCTTTAGAATATTCATATTAATAATAGTAGTGTAAACTAATAATATAGGAATCACTCTTCTCACTACAAATGGTAAGGTTAATAGTATTTCAGTAGTTTTCAAAATTATCACCCGGTAAAAATGAATTTAGTACTTGCATTTTAATTGCAGTTAAATTTTAGTACTTTATTAAATTATTAGCAAAAATAAAATTAGCTCATTGTGACCAAAACTTTCAATTTCTACCGATATCCTAACTACAGATATTTTTAGAACACTTCATTAGATTACAATCGCTGCCAAAGTGTATGAATTCATTTTAAATAAAACAATTTAACCGGATTTATCGCGTATATTATCATTTTTTAGTGAAACCCGACGTTTCGAACACTTTGCAGTAGTCCGTAGAGCACATCTCAGATATCAAGAATGGGCGTGTATTAAAGTCAGCTGTGTGTGAGCACTCCTTGAACAAGCCTAACCATTACATCAGGTTTGATAAACCTCATATACTCGCTAGGGAAAATAAATATATTCCTAGAATGATCCGCGAGGCTATTGAAATACAGAAACATCCTAATTTCAATAGAGAAGACGGTTGGAAGCTTTCTACCACTTGGGATCCACTTATAAAAATTTTAAAATCCCAAACACACCACACCAGAGGGCAGGATACAGTCAGCTCATTCTGCAGGAATCCAGGGCAGTACGCGAGGCAACTCAGGAACCGTTGGCGGTAGTTTGATATAATAATTGTATCAAATGACAGACGAATGCCACCTCAGTCTACCCGTGACCACGGACTACTGCAAAGTGTTCGAAACGTCGGGTTTCACTAAAAAATGATAATATACGCGATAAATCCGGTTAAATTGTTTTATTTAAAATGTATAAAAATCGCGAAAATCAAAGAACTTATTATTGTATGAATTCAAATTTGAAATATTTATTACCAGCATCAAATAATTCAAATTACGTATTTGAACACACAATTAACGAACGGCTTAGTTAGTTAAAGTTAACTACTTGATATGTGTACGTACATGATGTGATACAAGGGGTTTTAGTTTTAATTAATTATCAAGATGACGACTTACCCATTTAGTGCACTTTACAATTGATCTTTTACAATAATTAGAAGTTCAGTTAAAAGTTTAATGAGAATTTGTTATAAATTATAGGTCCATTCTACTGTCGGGTCTTTTAAAATCTGGAATAACACTAAAATATTTTAATAAACATCTTTGTTTATCACTGAATTAAGTACGGTGGCAGCGGAGGATCCAAAAAAAACCAAATCTTTAAACTTATTTATTAAAAAGAAATTACATTCTAACTTATAACTAAAAAGGTGACTACTTGCTCGATGCAAGAGACAAGAGTGTCTTATAATTGAAATTACTTATTAATATATGGTTGAAATTATATTAATAAAAAGAATACATGGAAAATGCTTTTGAGTGTTAAATTACATGCCGCTATTATTCTTAGATCTGTAACAATGGTGAACAAGTTTTGCGGAGCCTGACTAATTGAAATTATATTAAAAAGAATACATAGAAAATGCCTTTAAGTGTTAAATTACATGCCGCTATAATTCTCCGATCTAATGTAATATTGAACAAATTATGTGGAGCCTGACTAAGCGATCCCACGGTAGTGTGGGTACGTAACACGGGAGGTGTTACGTACCCACACTACCAATATTCTTCTCCAATCTTCGGGCATTCAGCCTCTATGTACATAAAATCATTTTCGTGAATTGCTTTTATAAGGTTGTGGAAGGATAGGGATTTCATGATTCATTTTAGGTACAGAGGACAGGTGATATAAGACATATTTTCTAGGATAGACAATCGGATATTTCTAAACTAAAATATTATTAAAGGAATTTCATCTAAGTAATCTCTAAGCTCATATTTAAAATTTCATTCTTCTTATAAAATTTAAATTAAACTTGAATTTAAAGTTTGAAATAATTCGAAAAAAATTTAATTAATTTTAAAGCTTGAGTTAATTTTAAAACTAGTCAAATTTAAATGGATTGTCAATCAATTTAAATAAAAAAAAAAAATTTAAGTTAGTTAAAAGTAAAGAAAAATTGAAGTTCATTTTGAAATTTGAAAAAAAAATTAAATTCATTTTAATTTTAAAATAAAAATTGAGTTAATTTTAAGATTTCAAAAATAATAGGTTAATTTTAAAATTAAAGTAATCTGAGCTAATGTTAAATTTTATAAAATTGAGCTTATTTTAAAATTAGAAGAATTGAGTTTAATTTTTATGTTCAAAAAAAGTTCAGTTAATTTTAAAAAGAAAAAATGACTTAATTTAAAAAAAAATATTTAGAGTTAATTTTATATTAGGACAATTTGAGTTACATTTAAAATTTAAAAAAAAATTTGGTTAATTTTTAAATTAGAAAAATTAAGTTAGTCAAAAAAATCGTATTTTAATTAATTGTTTACATTCTTTAAATACTTTAATAAATATTCTAACTACTTTTGGTTGCTAGCTAGCTTCTTCACATTTCTTTACGAAATTTTGAGATATCTAAATTTTTGAGGCAAAGAATATTAATTTTACGAACCACAAATTATTATTTTGCTCCAGTAAATTAATAACTATATGACGTCCAGTCGAAATTTACGGAAATACTTCTTATTTCTGAAACTAATCTATCAATGTCCTCTCTTAACACGATTAATTAAAAAAAATTCAGATATGGGGAAAATTTTTCTAATTTTATTTTAACTCATTTATTTTATATTTAAAACATACTAGTGCTAATTATTTGCAATGTAACAAAAATGAAGCTACTTTGAGTTTAATAATTTAATTTTTTTATTATTTAATTTTTTTTTTAACTCCCAGTATATTGGCCAAATTATTTTTTTTTATTGATCAATTAACTTTTTTCTACTTTAATCAGGGTCGACATCGATATCGTAACAATTGAACTAGGTACTTTTTTTAAATGTAGTATTTGCTACATGTAGGCGTTTCTTGTTATTTTTTTTTTTTGCTAATATGAATGAGTAATTGTTACCCTGTGTAAAATTAGGGGCAAGTTAAGGTCGATATGCTTTAGAATTTCTAATGAATATCTATCAGACAAATTATTAATATTATTACATTAATAATTTTAAAGTACTTTTTTTGATAAAATGTTTAGTAATTTAAAGTCTTCGATGTAAAGAGGTGTCATTAATAGAAATATTTTTTATTCGTTCATGATCGTCATGTATGTAATATTGCAGCAATTTCTCTATTGCAGCATTTTCTACAAATCAAATAAAATTTGATGGTTAATTATTGTATGAAATCTAAAAAAAATATTAATTATGGTGTAATTAAAACTTTATTTGAAATTTTGTGTAATAAACGTAGAGCCTTTATCTGTCTTATTATCTAACTTAGACATTTTTTATTTTCTTGAAAAAAAAAACTAATATTATTTAATTATTATTATCTTATTCTAAATGACGTTAACCGTGTCGAAAACGTTAAAAATGCTTAACCTATGAGTCCTCGATTGCCTCAGAAGGGAAATCTTGGAAATGGTTAAAATAAAAGGATCTAATCTATCTAAATCTAAGGATAAGCAATCACTAGAACGATTCTAATGTACTTACAGTTAAATCTGGTCTTCTTTGGTGTATCAATGTTTGGATACGCCTCGCTGCGCCGCCTCGTAGATTCTGGATACTCTTCTTGGTGCTTGAAAGCCACCCGGGTGGACCGCGACGTTATTTCTTAAGAAATTTATATTACGTTGCTCGCGACCCGGCCCGCGAGTATCCTACCGACTGCGCCAATTAAGTACGGTGGCAGCGGAGGATCCAAAAAAAAACCAAATCTTTAAACTTATTTATTAAAAAGAAATTACATTCTAACTTATAACTAAAAAGGTGACTACTTGCTCGATGCAAGAGACAAGAGTGTCTTATAATTGAAATTACTTATTAATATATGGTTGAAATTATATTAATAAAAAGAATACATGGAAAATGCCTTTGAGTTTTAAATTACATGCCGCTATTATTCTTAGATCTGTAACAATGGTGAACAAGTTTTGCGTAGCCTGACTAATTGAAATTATATTAAAAAGAATACATAGATTGATTGCCTCAGAAGGGAAATCTTGGAAATGGTTAAAATAAAAGGATCTAAATCTAAGGATAAGCAATCACTAGAACGATTCTAATGTACTTACAGTTAAATCTGGTCTTCTTTGGTGTATCAATGTTTGGATACGCCTCGCTGCGCCGCCTCGTAGATTCTGGATACTCTTTTTGGTGCTTGAAAGCCACCCGGGTGGACCGCGACGTTATTTCTTAAGAAATTTATATTACGTTGCTCGCGACCCGGCCCGCGAGTATCCTACCGACTGCGCCAATTAAGTACGGTGGCAGCGGAGGATCCAAAAAAAAACCAAATCTTTAAACTTATTTATTAAAAAGAAATTACATTCTAACTTATAACTAAAAAGGTGACTACTTGCTCGATGCAAGAGACAAGAGTGTCTTATAATTGAAATTACTTATTAATATATGGTTGAAATTATATTAATAAAAAGAATACATGGAAAATGCCTTTGAGTGTTAAATTACATGCCGCTATTATTCTTAGATCTGTAACAATGGTGAACAAGTTTTGCGTAGCCTGACTAATTGAAATTATATTAAAAAGAATACATAGAAAATGCCTTTAAGTGTTAAATTACATGCCGCTATAATTCTCCGATCTAATGTAATATTGAACAAATTATGTGGAGCCTGACTAAGCGATCCCACGGTAGTGTGGGTACGTAACAACTGATTACATTGTTTATTACACTTTAGCTTGTATCTTATTACGTATGGAGTTATCTGCATTTACGTTATTTCACATCTGCTGCGAGTATGAAAACTTATAATAAAAATAATTTCTTCATTTATCCACGATCTACTAAGAATATCTTCAAAGAACAGACATAGTTTATCATCTTGACAGCAAATTTAAAAAAAAATATATTTATACTCTTACTTGGATTTTATCGGCCATTAATTGGTTCAGCTGTCGTCACATAACACAACAATTGTTTCAATTGGTTGGTATTTCAACTTCTTTCACGACTGTGGAAGACCTATATCTTGTCAATTCTGCCTAGTAAGAATGGTTTCATTCCAGTAGGAATGAAAACATTTCTCGTCCCCTGAAAAACTATTTTACGAAGATTTTAAGACATTTACGTGAGAACATAATCTACAGTTTGTTAATAACTACAATTTTACAATCAGTCGTTATACTCGCACAAAATTTTTTTTATCTACTAGAATTATAAACAAAAAAAAAAAGAAAATAACATTAATAATACAATAATTCAAAGGTTTGATTTGAAAAAAGTACAAATTTTTATAAAATAAAAACATAGGCGGGTGAACATTTTGCCAGTAAAGTTGTAGTCACAATGAGATATTTATTTAAATATTTTAATAGTATTATAAATATTTGGAATAATTTTTAAAAATATGTTTCTTTAATTTTGACAAGTAAGCTCGCACAATGTTTTTATGTCGATGGGTAGTTTATTATACATTGTGCTCCGTCGTATGTTACATTTTTCATAGCAAATTTTGTTCGAACTCTCGATAAGACAAGCAACCCGGCGTGTATTTCGTTTGTATATTTGTGAGTTTTGCTAAAAGTAGCATTTGTGTAAAAGTTATAAGTATTGTAAGCGTGGAGTTGTTTTATATTCGTTATTCCTAGTTCAGTGTATATAGTTTTGTTGAAGTAAGGCGGTGATAATGAAATAATAATTTTACTAATTTATTCTGTTTAACTTGTAAGTCACGTAGTTTTGTTTTAGGCACATTTCCCCAAATCTCGATTAGGTAGTTTAGGTGTGATTCTACTAGCAAATTATAGATATTGTATTTTAATTTCTTGAGGATACACTGGGAGATATTACCTAGCGAACCCAAAATGGATGAAAGTTTGTTTTGATGTGTTCAATTTGGTATGTCCACGAGAGATGAGTGTCTGACCCAGGTATTTTTCATTTTTTCATTTCAAACGTTTGTTAGATAATCACATTATTAACTACTAGTGGGTTATGAGATGAAATATTTTTATTTTCATCTGTTTAAATATTACATAACACGTTTTTACGGTATTAATTGTCAGTAAGTACAATTTAAACCACTCGGTTAAGGTATTCAAATCTTTTTGAGCTTGTGCTACATCTGTATCTTTCATGTTGGCCCCAAAGTAAAAAAAAGGCAAGACAAGTTAAAAATTTATAAAAGAATATGAAGCTTCGTAAACTAGTTTTTCAGGGGACGAGAAATGTTTTCATTCCTACTGGAATGAAACCATTCTTACTAGGCAGAATTGACAAGATATAGGTCTTCCACAGTCGTGAAAGAAGTTGAAATACCAACCAATTGAAACAATTGTTGTGTTATGTGACGACAGCTGAACCAATTAATGGCCGATAAAATCCAAGTAAGAGTATAAATATATTTTTTTTTAAATTTGCTGTCAAGATGATAAACTATGTCTGTTCTTTGAAGATATTCTTAGTAGATCGTGGATAAATGAAGAAATTATTTTTATTATAAGTTTTCATACTCGCAGCAGATGTGAAATAACGTAAATGCCGATAACTCCATACGTAATAAGATACAAGCTAAAGTGTAATAAACAATGTAATCAGTTGTTACGTACCCACACTACCGTGGGATCGCTTAGTCAGACTCCACATAATTTGTTCAATATTACATTAGATCGGAGAATTATAGCGGCATGTAATTTAACACTTAAAGGCATTTTCTATGTATTCTTTTTAATATAATTTCAATTAGTCAGGCTACGCAAAACTTGTTCACCATTGTTACAGATTTAAGAATAATAGCGGCATGTAATTTAACACTCAAAGGCATTTTCCATGTATTCTTTTTATTAATATAATTTCAACCATATATTAATAAGTAATTTCAATTATAAGACACTCTTGTCTCTTGCATCGAGCAAGTAGTCACCTTTTTAGTTATAAGTTAGAATGTAATTTCTTTTTAATAAATAAGTTTAAAGATTTGGTTTTTTTTTGGATCCTCCGCTGCCACCGTACTTAATTGGCGCAGTCGGTAGGATACTCGCGGGCCGGGTCGCGAGCAACGTAATATAAATTTCTTAAGAAATAACGTCGCGGTCCACCCGGGTGGCTTTCAAGCACCAAGAAGAGTATCGAGAATCTACGAGGCGGCGCAGCGAGGCGTATCCAAACATTGATACACCAAAGAAGACCAGATTTAACTGTAAGTACATTAGAATCGTTCTAGTGATTGCTTATCCTTAGATTTAGATCCTTTTATTTTAACCATTTCCAAGATTTCCCTTCTGAGGCAATCGAGGACTCATAGGTTAAGCATTTTTAACGTTTTCGACACGGTTAACGTCATTTAGAATAAGATAATAACAATTAAATAATATTAGTTTTTTTTTCAAGAAAATAAAAAATGTCTAAGTTAGATAATAAGACAGATAAAGGCTCTACGTTTATTACACAAAATTTCAAATAAAGTTTTAATTACACCATAATTAATATTTTTTTTAGATTTCATACAATAATTAACCATCAAATTTTATTTGATTCGTAGAAAATGCTGCAATAGAGAAATTGCTGCAATATTACATACATGACGATCATGACCGAATAAAAAATATTTCTATTAATGACACCTCTTTACATCGAAGACTTTAAATTACTAAACATTTTATCAAAAAAAGTACTTTAAAATTATTAATGTAATAATATTAATAATTTGTCTGATAGATATTCATTAGAAATTCTAAAGCATATCGACCTTAACTTGCCCCTAATTTTACACAGGGTAACAATTACTCATTCATATTAGCAAAAAAAAAAAATAACAAGAAACGCCTACATGTAGCAAATACTACATTTAAAAAAAGTACCTAGTTCAATTGTTACGATATCGATGTCGACCCTGATTAAAGTAGAAAAAAGTTAATTGATCAATAAAAAAAAATAATTTGGCCAATATACTGGGAGTTAAAAAAAAAATTAAATAATAAAAAAATTAAATTATTAAACTCAAAGTAGCTTCATTTTTGTTACATTGCAAATAATTAGCACTAGTATGTTTTAAATATAAAATAAATTATTTAAAATAAAATTAGAAAAATTTTCCCCATATCTTAATTTTTTTTAATTAATCGTGTTAAGAGAGTACATTGATAGATTAGTTTCAGAAATAAGAAGTATTTCCGTAAATTTCGACTGGACGTCATATAGTTATTAATTTACTGGAGCAAAATAATAATTTGTGGTTCGTAAAATTAATATTCTTTGCCTCAAAAATTTAGATATCTCAAAATTTCGTAAAGAAATGTGAAGAAGCTAGCTAGCAACCAAAAGTAGTTAGAATATTTATTAAAGTATTTAAAGAATGTAAACAATTAATTAAAATACGATTTTTTTGACTAACTTAATTTTTCTAATTTAAAAATTAACCAAATTTTTTTTTAAATTTTAAATGTAACTCAAATTGTCCTAATATAAAATTAACTCTAAATATTTTTTTTTAAATTAAGTCATTTTTTCTTTTTAAAATTAACTGAACTTTTTTTGAACATTAAAATTAAACTCAATTCTTCTAATTTTAAAATAAGCTCAATTTTATAAAATTTAACATTAGCTCAGATTACTTTAATTTTAAAATTAACCTATTATTTTTGAAATCTTAAAATTAACTCAATTTTTATTTTAAAATTAAAATGAATTTAATTTTTTTTTCAAATTTCAAATTGAACTTCAATTTTTCTTTACTTCTAACTAACTTAAATTTTTTTTTTTATTTAAATTGATTGACAATCCATTTAAATTTGACTAGTTTTAAAATTAACTCAAGCTTTAAAATTAATTAAATTTTTTTCGAATTATTTCAAACTTTAAATTCAAGTTTAATTTAAATTTTATAAGAAGAATGAAATTTTAAATATGAGCTTAGAGATTACTTAGATGAAATTAATTTAATAATATTTTAGTTTAGAAATATCCGATTGTCTATCCTAGAAAATATGTCTTATAACACCTGTCCTCTGTACCTAAAATGAATCATGAAATCCCTATCCTTCCACAACCTTATAAAAGCAATTCACGAAAATGATTTTATGTACATAGAGGCTGAATGCCCGAAGATTGGAGAATCATATTTAAATGATCATAAGCTAAATTTTAATCAAGAAAAACAGCCATATTATAACAAGAGTCTTATAATAACACAACATCTGCAAGGTTCCTGTCATTGCGCATCAATTATCTTTACTACAGAAGCAGTCGAACAGACTATAGATATTATCTCATTACCATTAATTATACAGCCAACGTGCAACAAGTAGAAATATACGAAAATACATAGAAGTTACTTTGTACTACACACTACGAAAAAGATGTTTTATACAAAGTAACAAGCTTTAAAAATTATTGATTAATCTAGTATTAACTTAAAATTAAAAAAAAATCCTTAAGTGACTGTAAAACTTAACTCAATAAATTTGTGCTACATCCATGAAGAAAATAGAAAAATCTCTACACAACTGCACATATCGCACTTTATTATTATCTGCACTTTTTTCAAAACCATCTACAGCACCTGATAGCCTGTATAACGATTCCGCTATATGGAATTATTTTAGTGGCAACTATAAAACATATTTTCTATATACTTGTAAAAATTATGAAGAAAATTGGAAAATATGGTCAACCGAAAGGGATATATCCAAGGAGGAAGCTAGGACTCCAGATCCAGTGAAACAAATTCTCCAGCACTATTCAAGATCCAAGGACGCTGAATAGGTGCTGTTCTTCAGGAGGGAGGTGTTACGTACCCACACTACCGTGGGATCGCTTAGTCAGGCTCCACATAATTTGTTCAATATTACATTAGATCGGAGAATTATAGCGGCATGTAATTTAACACTTAAAGGCATTTTCTATGTATTCTTTTTAATATAATTTCAATTAGTCAGGCTCCGCAAAACTTGTTCACCATTGTTACAGATCTAAGAATAATAGCGGCATGTAATTTAACACTCAAAGGCATTTTCCATGTATTCTTTTTATTAATATAATTTCAACCATATATTAATAAGTAATTTCAATTATAAGACACTCTTGTCTCTTGCATCGAGCAAGTAGTCACCTTTTAGTTATAAGTTAGAATGTAATTTCTTTTTAATAAATAAGTTTAAAGATTTGGTTTTTTTTGGATCCTCCGCTGCCACCGTACTTAATTCAGTGATAAACAAAGATGTTTATTAAAATATTTTAGTGTTATTCCAGATTTTAAAAGACCCGACAGTAGAATGGACCTATAATTTATAACAAATTCTCATTAAACTTTTAACTGAACTTCTAATTATTGTAAAAGATCAATTGTAAAGTGCACTAAATGGGTAAGTCGTCATCTTGATAATTAATTAAAACTAAAACCCCTTGTATCACATCATGTACGTACACATATCAAGTAGTTAACTTTAACTAACTAAGCCGTTCGTTAATTGTGTGTTCAAATACGTAATTTGAATTATTTGATGCTGGTAATAAATATTTCAAATTTGAATTCATACAATAATAAGTTCTTTGATTTTCGCGATTTTTATACATTTTAAATAAAACAATTTAACCGGATTTATCGCGTATATTATCATTTTTTAGTGAAACCCGACGTTTCGAACACTTTGCAGTAGTCCGTGGTCACGGGTAGACTGAGGTGGCATTCGTCTGTCATTTGATATAATTATTATATCAAACTACCGCCAACGGTTCCTGAGTTGCCTCGCGTACTGCCCTAGATTCCTGCAGAATGAGCTGACTGTATCCTGCCCTCTGGTGTGGTGTGTTTGGGATTTTAAAATTTTTATAAGTGGATCCCAAGTGGTAGAAAGCTTCCAACCGTCTTCTCTATTGAAATTAGGATGTTTCTGTATTTCAATAGCCTCGCGGATCATTCTAGGAATATATTATTTTCCCTAGCGAGTATATGAGGTTTATCAAACCTGATGTAATGGTTAGGCTTGTTCAAGGAGTGCTCACACACAGCTGACTTTAATACACGCCCATTCTTGATATCTGAGATGTGCTCTACGGACTACTGCAAAGTGTTCGAAACGTCGGGTTTCACTAAAAAATGATAATATACGCGATAAATCCGGTTAAATTGTTTTATTTAAAATGAATTCATACACTTTGGCAGCGATTGTAATCTAATGAAGTGTTCTAAAAATATCTGTAGTTAGGATATCGGTAGAAATTGAAAGTTTTGGTCACAATGAGCTAATTTTATTTTTGCTAATAATTTAATAAAGTACTAAAATTTAACTGCAATTAAAATGCAAGTACTAAATTCATTTTTACCGGGTGATAATTTTGAAAACTACTGAAATACTATTAACCTTACCATTTGTAGTGAGAAGAGTGATTCCTATATTATTAGTTTACACTACTATTATTAATATGAATATTCTAAAGGTTTATTTAAAAGATTTTTTTTTTCGCATGACCCTATAGTAATATTAGTAAAAGGTTTCTTAACGGCCGGTCTCAATAACATGTTAAAAGTATATACCAGAGATTTCCTATAACTTTAATTTTCTGCGACCTCCATTACAATACAAAAGTATAGTAACGTTAGCTTAGCCAAACACACACCTAATTGATATCTTTGGTTAACATATCCCAGCGAAGCGTACTATTAATGTACCTAACGCTACGGCCGTATGATACATATCATATGTTGTTATATGATGATTTAAGTGGAAATTTATATTCTTTTTTGAAATATATATTCATAATAATTTGCATAATTATGGAAATTTAGTAAATTAAAATCGTGCTAAAATACGAATTCTGAAGTTAACATAATGCATTGTTATTTGCTATTTTTGTAACGGCAAGTTGCTGTGGCTAGTATATCTATTTAAAATTGATTGACTTGTGTATTTCGTACGATATATTGATATTTTTTTTTTATTGTCAATTAAATATGTTTAATAAACATTGGAACAAAGATTTATTCCTCGTGTTGTTAGGATTTGTGTCATTAAGGTTTCTTAACATTGCAATTTATTTTAAAATGTTTAAATTATTTCTCTATTAATTTATTTCAGATTTTGAATGTAAAAATGATTAATACAGAATTATAAAATATAATCGCTATTACTGTATGCGCCTCAAACGCGGCAAAAGAATACAACAATTCAAAAGATCTCTTGAAATCCTTTATTCAAGATATCTAGTGGAGAAGTATCAAAAACAAATTATTATGCTGCTAAATGGTTAGGTAATTCAAATGTTGATTTAATTGTTGTTTATATTGCACTAACAGACGTGTAAGAATAGCATCTGATAGAATTAGACCTTGGATACGTGAATATTCTCATTGCTGTGAAATTTCTTTAGTATTATTAGAAATGGTACTGAAAATAATGAAAAGGTTGGAATTTTGCTAATATAATTAACAATTTAGGAGTTTAGTTTATTTTTTTTTTTTTTTTTAGCTTCACGCTTTATCCCGCACAAGGCAGGGTAGGCAGAGGGAACTGCAGGGACCGTGAGAACCTAGTGTTAAGACACTCCGTTGTTCAGTCCCTGCTTTCTCCGTCCCCGCTTTCCTTCCGCCGTTTTCGAGGCATTGCGTGTTGAGTGGCGGAAACTCAACGCCGCGCTTTGCCTAGTTTACCAGAGCGAAGAAAATGGAAATAGAAAAAATCCATCTTCCCCGACTGGGGATCGAACCCAGTAACCGTCGCGTTACAGGCAGACGTTGCGCCTCTGCGCCACGACGAAACTGAATTTGTATTTAAAAAAACCTTTTTACGTAAATATCGCAAAACCGAACGTCTAGGATATCAGCATTACATGTTATCATCATTATTATATTGTCTTTATTATGCTTGATTGTTTTTTTATTAATATATTAGAATTTACTGTTCGACATTATATTTATAAACTTGTGTTATATCATTGTCATTTCTTTTATTTTTATGAAAAAAGTTGATAGCTATCGATTGTTGCATGCGGTATTCACCTTGAAATGGTATTTGTTTATGGAAACTTTTTAAAAATGTATTATTGTTATAGATTGTATTGGAAAAAGTATGCTGAGAAACAAGATTTTAGACAGTCAAGTAAACGATATTTAAACAAAACCATTTGAAATGGGGGAGAAGGCC